>JACMZG010001913.1:24373955-24383955 GCA_018340805.1 Microvelia longipes
ATTGTGTTTGCAAAAAAATCCGAAAATGGGATTTCCGAAGCGTTTTTAAGGCCTCCTGAGTGGTTTTTTGCAAAGTTTTCTGTCTGTATATGTGTGTTTTTCTTTTTTTAAGCTAGTTGTACAGCATACTTCACATATTGTATTACATGCTATTAACGCAGTAAATAGATTTAGTAAAAAAGACAATTCGCAACCTAGTGATAAAACGAAATCTTAACGTGTAAGATGTATATAGATATTACATAAAACTATATATTGTATAAAACTAAAAACTACTTAACTTAAAACTTAGTAACAACAAAAATCAACAATATTGTAACAATGCAGTAATATTCCCTCTAACAATGACGTATAAAACAACATGACCTGACATATAATATAACAGAATTATAATGCCTCAAGAAGGTCTCAATTATTTAATTTAAACCAGTAAGACCACACAACTAACCGAATAGACTAGCACACAAGTTAAGTATGTAGAAAGTTCATAATAAAGGAAAAATTCAGTTGATTTTTATCATTTATCATCATACAAGAAATTACACAAAATAGCTAATTATTTGGTTCATTACCAATTATTATTCTATATTATATTTAACTAAGTCATTCATATATGTGTTCATATTGTATGTGTGTGTGTATGTATGTATGAGTATATGTGTGTGTCTGTTATCATCGTAGCTCCCAGCATATTTATGCTAGAAAGTTGAAATTTTGTACAAAAATCAGTACCACTGTAGTTGTGCTATTGGGAAAATAACTTTTTATGACGTTGTTCAGAGATGACTGAACTTTCCCTTTGTTTTGGTATTTTTTATTTGTCCCTACCTTGTCTTTAATTTATTTATATTATTAACTAACTTATTTTGGCATGGCTACTTACGTAATTTTAAGTATTTTATTAACTTAATTTGTATATTTGTAATTCATGAAGCTTATAAACCCCGCTTGTAGTATAGCACTTGTTATCATTTTTTACGCACTTTCACTTTATTTATCACTTGTGCTTCTTCTGCAACTTGTTCATCACTTTCATCTTTACTTATTTCTTCCATTTTACTGTCTCCAGCTCACTTATTATATTTAAAACATTTATTTCCGACATGTATCATCAGAATGAAAACAAACAAAGTAACCTGACTATGTGAAACCTCCATCTGTGTTCAACATCAAACGCTCACAGTGCATCTCAGCGCCCTATCTTTATTTGAGATCCCGGACAATCATCTTATCGATTTATTTACTTAATCGATGGTTTGATCGATAGTTCAATCGATTGAATGTATCGATTAGTGGGAGAAAAAAGGTTAACCGAATTTGTACGATTTTAATAAGATTTTGGATCCAATTTATTATTTCAAGCATGTTATTCACCAATTTGTCATTTAATAATGACCAAAGTTATTGCCTGGACAACTGTAAGTAGAATTACATCTTACATGTTACTTAAAACCTGAAATATTATCAAGAACTGCTACCGGCGAGTGTGCGTTGATGCGATCAGCTACGCATAGATCTACTTTATTCTGCCAAATTGCTTCATACCTGCTATTTACTTGATTTAATCTGCTATTCTGCTTTGGAGTGTCATTTCTGCCGACTACCGTCAATTTCATCAGTAAATAACCACAGAATCTCTGATATCAGATCAATCAATATTATATTGCGCATAAAATTATTATTAATGTTATCTTTAGCTAATTTGCAATAGGTACTTGATAATTGCTCGATATTAATCCTCCTTGTCTTGTCCTTAGATAGGTCCAGTATCGTGTTTGTGTTGACACGACTGACGAGTGGTAGAAGGAAGACAAGACGGAACTACCTTTATGACAGATTTGACTTAGTGTACCTTACACCTGTTACCTGCTATTGTAATTGGTTGCCTACTTATTATTATCATTGTGCATGTCTCGCCAGTTTGGTATGTATACACCTTTTTATTATATTTATTTCCATTATTTATGTCTCCCTATGCTCGCTTAATTAATATTTTAAAATATAGCTATTCATTGTATGCTTATTATTTACTAGATTTTATTAGTGTATGTATAATAAAGTTAGCCTTGCCAAAATTCAATTATTTATTAACACAGAATTATTTATATTTATTTATTATGGCAATATATGTATGAATTATTATTATTGTTTTCATACTAGCGTTAATTCCCTTTTAGCAACTAAGCATAAACAATATTTATGGTCTACTGGTTTTTACAGTCCTCCCAGCGAACCAGCCTTATTTCAGCACCTCTTTCAGTGGGTCTTTTACCACCAAGAGACTGAAACATTTGGTCCTTCGAGCCGGATTCATTTATTACTTCTGCGATTCTATTGTTTATGTCATTTTTTGTATTTAATTATTGCTTACATATTATTTTGTTATCAAAGTCAGGTTATTTATATTTTGTTTATGTTAAATTATTTTCCAGGCAATTATGTATTTATTCTGCGATCTTGGATCCATATCATATTTTTTTGAAATATGCGACCTGTGCTAGACGTTTTATCCCACTCCGTCTTGACACATTTAATATATAAAATATACTCAAAATCTATCACTATATATGTGAAGGTTTATTTCAGGTACATAATACATACCTGTTCGATCTCACTGTATTCACTGCTTATTTACCAAATAAATTTAAGCAGATTAGTGGTGCCTAGGTACTCACATCTTCAGCGACTAGACGTATGAAAGTCTACATTAAAAATATATCAATTGATAATTTAATTTCTAATTTAATTTTTTCGAATGTACAAATGTACAGATATACAGTGATCAAATTAAATTAATAATATTGTTATTGTTTTTTTAATTCTTCAGCGATATTTAATCAATTTAAATTTGTATAATTGTTTATTACTTATTATTTAATGTTAATTCTTCTGCGATATCAACCAAATTGAATTTATTACATTGGTTTTGTCTATTCTCTTCGATATTAATCAAATTATTTTTATTAAATTTTGTTTGTTTATATTTTCTTCTGCGATATTAACTAGGTGTTATACACTTATTGTTACTTGTTTAAATATTGTTAATTTATTCATTGTTAAAATATTTATTTTTCAATCTTATAGCCAATATGCTATAATAATAAATATACTCTTGTGATAATTATAAACATATTCTGTGATTTTTTTTTTTGAACTTCTCAACGAGCGTATCTACAATTAATCGACTCAACGATTTATTTTTATTATTTTTAATTTTGTCTAAATTTAATTGTTTTTTTTATTATATTTTCATCATGCCTGAGCACGGAAGTGATAATACAGATCTGATACCTGGATTTGACATTACTGAATCAATGCGGAATTGAGACTTATACTGGAAGATATAAAGGATATCAGAGACACGGGGCGACTTGCCAAATCTAATCCCGCTGAAGAAGAATATTTTTTGGGAATGTTTAACTCATTATCTGGTTTATGAAACTTATAACAGCACTTATAATGACTTAGCTGACTTTAAAAATCTTGATGGAACATCGGTATTGCTTGATGGAGATATAACTCAGAGGAAAACTGCCCGTCGTTACTTTCATGAAATTAATGGTTATCACAATACTATCAAAGGTAACCAACCTGGTGCGAGTACAACGCCAGGTCATAACACTACTGTGGTAAATATGGTTGGTTCTACAAGCTAGGGCTACCTACTATCGACCTTCCTAAGTTCAGGGGTGATCGGAAAACTTGGCCACGTTTCCGTGATCTTTTTGAAAGTTTAGTCATAGGAGATAATGAACTTACAGATGTCGACAGGTTTCATTATCTGTTGTCATTTGTTGAAGAACCTGCTTCGAGCATCATAAGTAATTTACCTATTACAAAGGATAATTTTAAAGTTGCATGGGAAGCACTTAAGAAAAATTACAATAATCAACGATTGCTAGCCGCAGCCTATTTAGATCAGATATTAAATATCAAATCTCTTGATCGTAGACCGTCATCTGAAACTCTTGCTAAACGCATCTCTGAGATATCCGAAGCTGTAGGGGCATTTAAGCTTTTAGACATAGCTGACCCCAAAGAATTTATATTTTTTCATTTAGCTAGCCGCACTTTGGATAGTGCTACTAGAGTTGCTTTTGAAAACGCTAACTCAGACACATTTCCTACTTTTGATGCGTTAGTCGACTTCCTTCGAAGAAGAGCTACTGCATCCGAACTAGCTTTACCTGGAACTAGTTCTTCCAGTTTTAATCATAACAAATATCAAGCTAGGAACTCAACTGGTCGAATGCTCTAATTTCTAATAAAAACTTTAATCCTAACTCTTCTAAATCATCCTATGAAGCTACTCCCAAAGGTTATACTCGATCATCTTATCTGAATTCTTCTTGCTACGTTTGCAAACAGCAGCATTCCATTGCGAACTGCCCTAAATTCGGTAATGCTTCTCCAGAAGAACGGACTCGACTTCTTCGTGATTGGAAGGGGTGCCGCAACTGTTTATACTTACATTCCACGAACCTTTGCCCCTCCAAGTATAGCTGTAGATACTGTTCTAAGAAACATCACAGTTTACTTCACATTTATAATTACAAATCTGTGAGACAGGCTTCACAGAATAACAACAACACTTCTCCTTGCGTGAACATAACTACGACGAATCAGACACCTGCATCTGCTAATATTGAGAACGTAGACGCTCAACAGAACACAGATAAGGTTGCTTCAGCATTAAGCTCAACTGTTGTTCGCTTGACTGAATCCATCTTAGGTACTGCTTACTGCCATATTGGCAGCCGTACCTGTCGACCACAACCTGCTCGATTGGTTATTGATTCTGGCAGTCATGTGTCTATGATATCTAAAGACCTGGCTGACCGCATAGGATTAACCATAACGCCTAGCGACACTCAGATCCGAGGCATAGGTGATACGCTTCTTGAAGGATTCACAGGACACACGGAATGTACTGTATCACCTATTAATCGACGTCATCTAAATTTGACACCAGTGTTATAGTTCTTGAAACTATCACTGGACTACAACCCGGATTCGACTCACCACCTGAAATGTGGAAGCCGTACATGAAGTACGAACTTGCAGATCCCGAATTTTGGATCTCCAAGCCTGTTGATTTTCTTATCGGCGTAGATCTTTTTCCAGAGATATTAACTGGTAAAAATATTAAAGTTATTCCTGATCTTCCACAGTTAGTTGGAACTGTGTTTGGATTTTCAGTTATAGGAAGTATTAAGAATTTAAACGAAGCTACTTTTAGCAGCTCTCTACTTACCTGCTCTCCGCGATCCAATCCTGATTTTACTGACCTTAATAATGAACTACAGCGATTCTGGGAACTTGAAGAACCACCAGTGGCTCGGAAAGTGGACCCATTAGAAGAGAAATGCGAAGCTCATTTTCAAGCGACTCATTATAGATTACCATCTGGACATTATGGAGTAAGATTACCGTTCAGAGATGATAATCCTAAATTTTACGATACCAAGAAAATAGCTCTTAGCGTCTTCATCATCTTGAAGGAAAGCTTGAGCGCAACTCCTTGCTTAAAACGAAATATCATGAGTTCATGCAGGAGTATCTCGATTTAGGTCACATGAGTCCTGCCCCTCAACCTGGTAGAGTACTCATACCTCACCATAGTGTTACGAAGGGTGAAGGTGACGCTATGAAAATAAGAGTCGTCTTTGACGCTGCTGCTAACTACGGTAATGGATCACTTAATGACACTCTCCTGATTGGACCGAAACTTCAAAACGACATAGTGATAATTCTTCTTAATTTTCGAATTCATGCCTTTGTATTTACAGCTGATGCCGTTAAAATGTTTCGGCAAATCTATGTGCATCCTGATGATCGCACATACCAACACATACTCTTTCGATTTGATGCGAGCGATGTAGTACACGAGTACGAACTGAATACAGTGACATATGGCACGTCTCCTGCTCCATATCTGGCTCACCGAGTCATCAAACAGTTACGAGAAGACGAAGGTGTTAATTATCCTTTAGCTGCTGCCGCTTTACGAGACGATATGTACGTAGATGATCTGGCAACGGGAGCATCCACGATACAGCAAGCGCTAGAGCTTCAAAAACAAACTATTGGTCTTATGGCCAAGGGTGGTTTCAAACTTGGCAAGTGGGCAACTAATCACCCCGCCTTAACTTCTGTCTGTTCACCGGACAACATTTCAACTCAAGATCCAGTGTCCCTAGAAACTGAAGCTGACAGCAACATCGTCAAAATACTGGGGATGCAATGGGATCCTACCACCGATGAGTTCATGTATAAAATCAGCCAGCCAGACGTGGTGAATACCAAACGAGGAGTACTATCGTCCATAGCTAAAGTATACGATCCGTTGGGGTATTTAGGACCAACGATCGTTCTTGCAAAGCTTATTATACAGACCGCGTGGAAATTGGAGCTTGGTTGGGATCAACCATTTCCTGCTGAACTACAAGAGCAATGGGAGAACTTCGTAGAACAGCTTACATCTTTAAGTGAAATTCAAATACCTCGCTGGATACTTTCCGAAGATAGCCATACTCATCGTCTTCTCATTTTTGCCGACGCGTCCGAACGCGCTTACTGTGCTACTGCTTACTTATACCACTCGTCTAATTGTGGTTCTCGATGCGATCTACTCATGGCAAAAACAAAACTCGCTCCGGTCAAAACAACTACTATACCTCGTTTAGAGCTGTGTGCAGCTCTTTTAGCTGCTAGGTTGCGTCAATCTCTTATCCCATTTTGCACTCGAGTTGGCCGACCTTTTAAAACCTACTGCTTCACCGACTCTACCATCGTTTTAGCTTGGCTTTCGACGCCGTCGTTTAAGCTTAAAACTTTTGTTGCGAACCGCGTGGAAACTATTTTAAGTCTCACCAAAGGAGACTCCTGGCATCATGTTTCGTCTGCTGATAACCCAGCGATCTGGGCTCTAGAGGATCGTCAGAAGAATTGATTAATAACGAATTATGGTTCCATGGTCCTCCTTGGACACAGGGTGAACCCGGAACATGGCCTCTTGCTACCTGGCGCAATGGGGATGAAGACTTTGTTAAAGAAGAGCTACCAGAGCTTAAACCAAAGTCTACCACTGTTTTAGTAGCTTCTCCTTCTACGGTTCCTGCTATCGTTACATGGATTGAAGAAAAATCTTCTTTCACGACAGTCATAAGAACTATGGCTTATATTCTGCGTTTCATAGATAATGCTAGATCGAGTTCTTCGAAGAAGTGGAGTGGACCTCTTCATCTGAGTGAGATTCGTCGGGCTCATCTTACTATAATGAAGCACTATCAAGCTTATCGCATTTTTAACACAATACCGACTCAAATTTCTAAGGATACACATATTCCTACGAATTTACAGCCTTTATGTCCTTTCTTCGACAAGGATGGAATATTGTTGGTAGGCGGAAGGCTGCAAAACTCAGACTTGCCATACTCTATGAAACACCCGATCTTGATACCTTCTAAATCTCACCTTGCTAAGCTCTTGATATTACATTATCACATTCATATTACCATGCTGGACCTTCTTTAACCATTGCTCTCCTGCGCACGAAGTACTGGATAGTGGGGGCAAGCAATGCTGTTCGATTTCAAATTCGGGCCTGCGTTAAATGCAAAAGGATAAAGGCAGCTCCGATTCAACCTATAATGGGAAATTTACCAGCCGATCGATTCCAAGAAGTGCGAGCCTTTCTACACGTCGGCATCGATTTTGCTGGTCCGTTTATTGTGCGGGAGTCTAATAGACGAAAGGCAGTGCGCCATAAAGCTTATTTATGCGTGTTTGTCTGCTTAAGCACAAAAAGCGGTGCACTTGGAGGCAGTATCTGCTTTAACAACAGATGCTTTCCTAGCTACACTCTACAGATTTATTGGTCGCCGTGGTTGTCCAGAGAAGATATACTCAGATAATGGGACCAACTTTGTGGGCGCAACCAAATACCTTAAAGACCTGTATGCATGGTATCTTAGCGAAGAAACACAGAACGAACTCCTTGTCTTTAGCTCAACTAAAGAAATTGAGTGGATTTTTACACCTCCTTCAGCGCCTTCCTTTGGAGGAATCTGGGAAGCTGCTGTCAAAGGAGTTAAGAACTTACTACGGACAGTGTATGGTGAAGCTGTCTTCACTTTTGAAGAGCTAAGTACCCTCTTTGTTAGGATAAGGCTATTTTAAACTCGCGACCACTGTGTCCTCTTTCTTCAGACCCTAACGACCTAACTTATTTATCCCCTGGCCATTTCCTCATCGGTCAACAGTTACTAACTGCACCCGAAAAATCATTAACTACTTTGCCGGAGAATCGCCTGTCGCGCTGGCAATTGGTATACCAGAAATCTCAACACTTCTGGAAGCGGTGGCGCCAAGAATATTTGTCCACACTCCAACAAAGAAATAAATGGACAGCTAGAGTCCCTAACGTCCAACTAGGAGATCTAGTGTTGATCAAAGATGAGCATGCTCCTCGTCTTCAATGGCCAGTAGGAAGGATATGTGAAGTCTACCCTGGATGTGACAATGTTGTTCGTGTCGTCTTAGTGAAGACTTCTAGGACTACTCTTAAGCGACCCGTCAACAAATTAATACCTCTCTTGTCTGCTGATTGTACTGGTGATACTGGTAAGACTGTAGATGAGACTGGTCACTGAATTTAACCCTTGAAATTTTAGGAAAATTTCGGTAGGCGGCATGTTCAGATGACTGAACTTTCCCTTTGTTTTGGTATTTTTTATTGCCCCTACCTTGTCTTTAATTTATTTTATTAACTAACTTATTTTGGCATGGCTACTTACGTAATTTTAAGTATTTTATTAACTTAATTTGTATATTTGTAATTTCATGAAGCTTATAAACCCCGCTTGTAGTATAGCACTTGTTATCATTCTTTTACGCACTTTCACTTTATTTATCACTTGTGCTTCTTCTGCAACTTGTTCATCACTTTCATCTTTACTTATTTCTTCCATTTTACTGTCCAGCTCACTTATTATATTTAAAACATTTATTTTCGCATTATCATCAGAATGAAACAAACAAAGTAACCTGACTATGTGAAACCTCCATCTGTGTTCAACATCAAACGCTCACAGTGCATCTTAGCGCCCTATCTTTATTTGATCCCGAACAATCTTATCGATTTATTACTTAATCGATGGTTTGATCGATAGTTCAATCGATTGAATGTATCGATTAGTGGGAGAAAAAGGTAACCGAATTTGTACGATTTTAATAAGATTTTGGATCCAATTTATTATTTCAAGCATGTTATTCACCAATTTGTCATTTAATAATGACCAAAGTTATTGCCTGGACAACTGTAAGTAGAATTACATCTTACATGTTACTTAAAACCTGAATATTATCAAGAACTGCTACCGGCGAGTGTGCGTTGATGCGATCAGCTACGCATAGATCTACTTTATTCTGCCAAATTGCTTCATACCTGCTATTTACTTGATTTAATCTGCTATTCTGCTTTGGAGTGTCATTTCTGCCGACTACCGTCAATTTCATCATAAATAAACCACAGAATCCTGATATCAGATCAATCATATTATATTGCGCATAAAATTATTATTAATGTTATCTTTAGCTAATTTGCAATAGGTACTTGATAATTACTCGATATTAATCCTCCTTGTCTTGTCCTTAGATAGGTCCAGTATCGTGTTTGTGTTGACACGACTGACGAGTGGTAGAAGGAAGACAAGACGGAACTACCTTTATGACAGATTTGACTTAGTGTACCTTACACCTGTTACCTGCTATTGTAATTGGTTGCCTACTTATTATTATCATTGTGCATGTCTCGCCAGTTTGGTATGTATCACCTTTTTATTATATTTTATTTCCATTATTTAATGTCTCCCTATGCTCGCTTAATTAATATTCTAAAATATAGCTATCATTGTATGCTTATTATTTATTAGATTTTATTAGTGTATGTATAATAAGTTAGCCTTGCCAAATTCAATTATTATTAACACAGAATTAT
>JACMZG010001913.1:24388955-24486046 GCA_018340805.1 Microvelia longipes
GGGAGAATACAACAGTTCTTATCATTCCTTGGGTAGCTAGGTGCCGTAATGGTACATTGGTGACGTCATTTTTTTTATTTTTCATAATAATTACAATTTCACGTAAATATTACATTATTTTTCGACTATTTTGTTTTAAATCAAGTAAAATGAATTTAAAATAAGTTTTAATTATTATCTATTGCATACATTCTTTAATTGTCTGTGTTGAATAAAGTGGTGTAATGTGGCATCACTGAAAAATGTCCGCCATTTGTTGAGTGTGTGCCTTAATAGGGGTTATAGAGGGGTGGAGGCGTATCTAGTCTCTCTCCTGGGAGACAATAGTAGGGGTAAGTACAGTTACGGCACCTATTGAAACTGTCTCACTTCCAGACCCCTTATCACTGTGTTATTCGGGTTCTGTACTCCCTCTAATAGTATTAGTCTCTTTGTTTATACATCATGCACAATATAACAGTAAAATAAATCACTTTGGCTTTGTTGTAAACATTTTTACTTTTCCTCGTTTAACGTACTAGCTAAGACAAATTTCCACAAAAATCATAATCTCCTTTCAAAATACGAGGCCTTATAATAATGTAATTGTGAATTCTCAATTTTTAGGAAAATCACAAAATTTGACTGTCCTTTAAGTGATTTTCAGAATTTTCATTCTTTTTCCTCAGTTTCTTACATTAAAATCTAATCTGTACACTAAGAAGAATATGTCCACTAAGTGAATATATGAGTGACACATGAGAGAAGATGAAAAAATATACTAATAATGGAGTAAATAGAAAATATATTAATTTAAATTATAGTGTCAAACTTTTCTGTTGGATGTGTCTAGTAAGCAAAACTTGAGATACATTTTTTGAAGCTGGTCAAACTTCTAAATATAGGGTTTTATAATTCAAAGATAGATTACTACAACCAAAGGTATAAGATTAGCCAACTTACTCATGAAAATATTCATCCCTGACATTTTCTTATCAGTAACTATTGGATCGATTCTTGCAAAGTCAAAATTGAGACTTTTTATGAGTATTTCAAGCAATAACAGATCTTTTAATTTTGCCTGTGGTAATCCACAAAGCAACAGTTTTATAAAGAAATTTTCATTCCATGTGTGGCACAGACACCTCAACCACAGAGTCTGCGGAAACAGACTTCTCATCCCGGCCACATTGTTGCCGCCTTGTATAATTTTTTTGTACCCCTCCCCCCATTGAGTACAGCACTTTTTAGGGCCTCTTAAACCATCTTCTTTTGAAGAAATAAACCAGTCGAAGACTGGATATCATTTTTTATTTTAAAAGAAATTCTTTTTTTATTTTATTTAGTTACAACAGCGGAAAATATTAAGCCCATGTAAAAAAAACAGTCAATAAAATAAAATTGATAAGATCCCAATGAGACTTAAAACATGAACACTCAGACCTATGAGCATTCTAAGGTTAATATTTAGTCAATAAAAAAGATAGTCAAGATTTTGACTTAAAGAAATCAAATTTGATTTTTTTACACTAAGCCCCATGTTGTTATTTGAGAACAGATAAATAAATAAATAAAAATAAAACCTTTATTATTTCATTATGAACTATAGCCTTAGCATAAAAACAATAGAAATTCGTCAATTAAATAACATTTTTGACGATAATAACAGAATTTTGTCACTTGTGCCCTACTGTTTTAGCCTGATTCTTTAGTTTGTCCTCAATTTTAGTTTGTGTTGAAAACTTGAAAGCTTTCACTTGAAAGCTTTTCAGGCACCATTGGTCCACAGTTGCGAACATAAGCCAACCCATAGTTTATTAATTAAATAAAATAATAATTAGTCCTTAAACACTAAAAGCTGACACCCCTGTTAGGCCCCCATTAGTTGGTCGAGTAATATTTTACATGTAATAAGAGGGTTGTTTGATAAGATTTTAGAAAAGTACACAAAGAACTGTTTACAAAAGTGAATTATTTTTTCTAAGCTCCTTTCAACTGAACTCATATAGTCCAATGGTTTTTAACATTTTTAAATCCTTCATTAATTCCTTAGATAAGATAAGATAAAGTTCTTTTTTACAGTGATCCCTCATGTGGGAAACGTCATGCTTAAGATAATTTAATTATTTACATATATGCTTAATAAAGTTTGTATTTTATTTTTACAACAAAAATGCCACTATATAAATTTATAATTAAAATTGTCTAATTAAAAAATCTTTAAGGCAATAGTAAGACTTTAGTATGAGGTAGGTTTTTAAAGTTTCAATGAAGTTATCTGGTTCAGCTCTTAACTGTTGGAAAATTAATAAAAACTTGAACACATTTATAATAAGCCATGTCTTCATAAAATCTGGTTCTATGCTGATCCAGTTTAAAAAGAGTTTTTTCCTAGGATTATATTTGTGATTTATTATATTATCTGCAAACATATTCTGATTTTGCATAAAAATTGCATAAGTTCAAGAATAATTTTGTGGTATAGACTCACCATGATGTTAAATAAAAAAACACACTAGAATTAAAAACAATTAATATATTGTCAACTACAATAAGAATATAGATTTATAGAATATAGATACATGTCATAGTACCTATTGTCGAACTCGTCAAAATACCTGTTTAGGCTCTTAATTACTCATTCATTTGATGAAAATCCTCTACCACTTAGCCACTTATTAAGGTTAGGTAACAGGAAAAATCAAAGGGGGCAAGGTCAGGTGAATAAGGTGCACGGGGAACAAGCTCAAATCCCAGATCATTGATTTTATCCATTGCGACAGTGCTTGTTGAGAGATGGTGCATTGTTCTAATAAAAACATTTTTTTTCTTTGCCATATGGGGTCGATTTTCATCAATTATTTGTTTTAGTCAGTCCAAAAGTGCATGCATAGTAGGCACCTGTAATGATTGTACCCTTTTCTAAATAGTTAATTAGCAAAGGTTTGAAGAATGGTTTTAAAAAAATATTATGTTCTTTGATCCATTTTTTTTTGTTTATCATACTAATTCTAAAAACTAATCAAACACGCCTTGTACGGGTTTTAATATTAGCTAAATCCAAATAATAATTGTAATAATTACCTTTCCTTCAACCAGAGTAACTTTACAATGAAGGCTGCCTTCTATTAAACATTGCTTATCACAGGCTGGTAGGTGATGTGAAATACTGCAAACAAACAGAGTTACCAACCATTTAACAACTATTTTTAATGTAAAACAAATCTTAAAGCTGAGGTGTCAAATAAAGTCATCATAATTTTACAAGTCCAATCAATAATTTGGTTTGATAAAACAGTTTATTTTATCTTTAAACAGTATAAATAGATATCTCTTGGAAAGAAATATGACATTAGCTGAAGTAAATGTTTAATAACTATTTTTCCCTAGTGTCATTGAAATCAAATCATCATCCCACTTATCTATCTTCTTTAGTTCAAAAATTTTGGCGCGGTGGTACAGGCCAATTTCCTTTGTATGCGTGTTTTCGTGCTTAACAACAATCCTGGTTGGAATGAAAATTTTTATAGTTTTTTACATTATATAAGTTTACAATTACTAAATAAATAATTCAGGCGCGGCGGTCCGCTGTCGGGCGAATTTAATTTAGAATGCGTATTTTTTTAAACAACCCATTTCTTGCTTAAGGTTCGGGTTCATGTTTAGAAACTAAGCAGTTACTCAATTGTCAAGTACTGCTCGTAACTCATTTTTTCTGTATTTTTCAAAAGAAATGCGCTTTAAACCTTTAAAGATAACTGACTAAGCTTAAAGATAAGTAACTAAGTTTTGAACTAGTGCAAATAATAGTGCGTTCTTCTAATTTTAGAGGCATAGTTTTGTATAACCAACTGGATAATTATGCGCATCTTGAATTATTGTTAATTATATATTGAATAATGAATTATTCTTATATATTATTAATTTTATCTTCTGAAATTATTATCTTTTATCATATAAGTTACTAACAAAATAAAATCTTAAAAAATTAACAGCTAAAAATTAATTACACAAAAACAATTATAATATAAGACACAGAAACAGAAAAACTGTGCAAAACATCCATAAAAGCAAAAGCTAAGAGCTGTATTATTTTGTAAGGCTTGATTTTGTATATGTTATTAATATAAACCAGAGGCACTTGACTTCTTGGCCACTCTGCAACGTTAGCACTGAGGACTGCTTTGCGGCCCTTGTGCTTCCCAGTGGATGCTTCGCGGCCACATAGTTGCTTATCTATATCAGTTTGTCATATACTATAATACGACACACGGCTAAAATCAATTGACAGCCCGCCAAAATCTCAATGCTTTCAACCCTCTTTTTTTAATAAAAAAAATCCCTTTTTTTTATGTAACAAAAAAATTCCCTACCCTGGCAACACTGAAAATCAGGTTATGTTTTGAATTTTATTATTTGTTTTTATTTGATATCGTATTTTTTATTTTTAAAAATTATTTATTATTTTAAAGAAGGAATATTGTTGTATCTTATAAATTTACCAACTAAGTGTTGCTTTAAATTTGTTCGGGAAGTATGAATTAAGTGGAGTTAAAGTTGTTAATTACGTAATGCAATGGATCATAATAGTTCTTTGATAAAAGTTTGACGATTTAAATAAATTGTCAGCTATAATTACCTTTTTCCAAAACAAACTGCTTTTTTGTGTCAAGTTTGTATAATTGAATGTGTAATGTTTCATATTATAAAAATAATATGACACAATATGCATTCAAGACTTAAAAAAGTCAAGACTGTCATCTATTAAGACATGGCATTTTCAAAAAAAATGCTGTCTTTTGGTTGACAGAGCACAGAACCTGCGCTGTACTCAAATCCAAGAAATGCTTGAAGAATACGTCAATGTCCATGCGTCAAATATAGACACTCAGATCATATTACAACTTTGCAATAATTGGATAAATTGGACAGATTGGAATGAAACAAAACGAAATCAAACAGATCAATATGTACAATGAGGGAAATAAAAGCGACGCGAGGTTACAAATATTTACAACCAGTGTTGCCTTTTTATGATTTTATTTATGAAAAAGGTATTTTTTTATATCGAGGTGGAGGGGGAAAGAGCGGGGTCGGTCTGAACCAATAGAATTCTTTCCCTCACAGATTTTTGGCACGCCGTCAATTGATTTTAGCCGTGTGTCGTACTATAGTTTATATAAGTGCCATACTACCAGGATATACACGAATTTTCAATTAAAATTGTATTAGTAAAAAAATGTGATTTATTTACATTATGTTGTATATGTCTATCGATAAAACCAGAACCTAGGCTCATAATAAAATATAAATTCATACATTTGTTAACCATACTAATACATGTGTATACAATTTTAAACTCCTCAAAAAACTTTTTGTGATTTTTTGAAGTTTTTGCTGGGCTATTATTTTAGATTAATGATGTCACACATATTTCATAAACAATAAGGTTCGAGACAAGGATGAATTTTCTACCAAGTTTCATTTTGAACCGAGAAAGCATTCAAACCTCATAAGCTCATTTTTTTGAAAATTCATTAAAATGAGTCCTACTTGATTTTAATTAATGTTCATGAATAGTAAGAATTATTGCTGGTTTTTAGTAAAATTCAGTAAACATTTAAAAGAGGAAAAACAATGAAGACTTTCTAATTTGCTTAAGTATTCAATATTTCTTGTTCTAAAAATAAAATAAAATATTGAATATACTCTGTACATTAAAACTAAGTACTCTATAGACTAGTAAAACATTAAATTGTCCTTCCTCATAGTAAAATTATTTTAAGTATAGTACTCCATAGATATGTATAAATATTAAATTGTGATTCCTTATAGTAAAATTATTTTAAGTATAGTACTCCATAGATATGTATAAATATTAAATTGTGATTCCTTATAGTAAAATTATTTTTAATAAGCTCTGGGTTTTTTTTTGTTCTAGGCACTACATGGTATTCAATTTGTATATGAATTAAAGTTATCTCTGTATGAATTTATCCAAGTGAAACTTTTCAGATCTGCCAACATTTAATTCTCATACCACTAGTAATTCAGCCCTACAAAAATAATGGTAAATCTGAACACACAGAGATTAACTTACTGAGGGTATCTTTTGCAAAAGTCTAGGATCATGTTTTACCGTTTTCTGAAATGTTCCACTCAGTATATGTGTGTAAGGAGCTCAGATAGTTAAGTTAATAACCCAAGCATTAATTTAACACTTAAAGCTGCAATCATATTAGTTAATTTGATAGTAACTCTAATCAAACCATTAATAGTTTTATTGGCCTATAAAACTTTATAAAGACCTCTATTTTAAATTATTAATGGTTTTAAGGAGGAATAGATCCAAAATAACTCTAATTTTACCAAGCATTTGATATAATTTTTTCTGTTGATTTCCAACCTCTATCTGCAAGCAACCGTGTAACTGTTAAGTGTGTTTATAAATTATGTTAAGCTTTGATAAAGATAAAATTACATCGAAACTCAGCAAAATTAGTGTTATTTATTATTTTGGACCAATTCCTCCTGAAAACCATCAATAACTTTATTGGTCTCTATTTTTATACCCACATTGAGGAAGAGCACTAATGAGACACTAGTTGATAAGAAATTAGTTTTTACAATATTTTGCTTAAATCACAAAGCATTTTCAAGCATATATCATCCGTTAGTGAAGTATTTAGTGATTTAAGTGAAACATCACATAAACTAATTTCTAATCAACTATCCTCTAATTAGTGCCCTTCCATTATAGAAAACCATTTTAGAAACAAGTATAAAAGAACACAACAAGAAAATTTTGGTTGATAAAAACAAACCCCTGGGTTAGGATCAGCTGCTCAAACAGCCTCCTCAATCTCTGAATATCACTGGGAAATATAGGTGGACGCCACTTTTTAACAATATTTCTGCAAAGCATGTCATCTTAGAATAATGGATAGAAGAAGGATAACAATAGAGTTATATAAAGTATCAACCTAACCAGTAGTATAGCCATAGGGGGTCCCATGAATTCACCCTTTGTAATTCCCCTTTGCAATTCTTTTACCCTTCTGCAATTTTCAATTTTCCCCTTTCTTTAATTTTCCTTTTCTGCAACTTTTAATTTTCTCTTTCTGAAATTCTTTTTCCCTTCAACAAGTTCTTTTTTCCTTTTGCTATTTCTTCTTCCTTTTGTAATTCCACTAGAGATATATAAAGTACCAACCTAACCAATAGTATAGCCATGGGGGTCCTAGGAATTCTCCCCTTTGCCCCCAAAACTTGCACGGTAGGTGTTACACAACCATTGACGCTAACAAATCTAAAAATTACTTTAGAGTCTTTCATAAATAAGTTTTTATAAAGGGGTATATAACAAGTGTCTTTCAAAGCAGTATTTTGTAGACATCTACAGTGATCATGGATTAAATTTAAACACTCGTACTAATAACAACAACCCTAATAGGACAGAATACCTAAAAACTACTATTCTCATCCTCACCACTTTAAAGAAAATTATCCTAGAATATATATATATATATATATATATATATATATATATATATATATATATATATATATATATATATATATATATATATAATTTTTAAATAAATATATATTCATGATCAGAGAGACCCCTCCTCCAAAAAATCAACTTCCTTTAACTCCCTCCCCCACGACCCTAATCTTATAAGCTTATTTTTTCTTTCAAAATTTGGTAAAACATTTAAGGGGAATTTAAATATCATTTAATTATTTTAAAAATCTAAAAGGGTAGTAATTTAAAGGTAATGCACTTTTGATCCACACCACATTAATTTTATTTACTTTTTGTAAATATTCAATTGTTTAATTCCTAATTTAATAAAATGCATGAATAATTAATGAGATGACAGATACTTGAAACAAAAGTTAAGTTACCTTCTATAAGCAGGTTCTGGATCTTCATCAGTTTCCATATGTCTATCAGAGGTGGCTCTCAGGTAGGACTCTCGCCTTGTACTTCTATCATCATCTAAAACAAACAATTCATAATCTGAAACTACTAATAATTAGAGCCAAGCCACTTATAATTAGAGATAAACAACTAATAATTGCTATCCGGAAAAAAGTACACGGGGAAAAAAATACAGGATAAAAGTACAATGGAAAAAAGTACAGGAAAAAAACACGAAAAAATTACAAGAGGACAAATAAGACATAAAACAATTATTCAGAATAAGTACACCGTAAACTTGTAATGCTGATATACAGATTAAATATAAAAATCGGGTACAGTGTACCTCGGAACTTTTTCTCGTCACATCAGATTTGCTACTCTCATCCTCCCAACATCGGACTCGCATCACTCGTGCTCAGAATATACAATTCGCTAAATTTATACTGCAACACGTCTTCAGACTCGCTTCACTCGGCCTCAAATAGTGAATACATCCTTATATTATTATATATACTTATATTATTTTTGAATGGGTCCCGATAACACATAAAAGGACCTATGAGCATTCTAAGTTTAAAGTTTATTCAAGATCTATCAATTAGATTCCTAGCTGTAAGGTCTCGAAAATAATTTTGACACTAATCCTCTAATGTTATTTTAGCACTGATCAAGATCTGACATAGTTTATGACTCCTTCTGATATATGATTAGTCTAAATTTAAACTTTGGTCTAGATCCTTTAAGTAGTTCTCGAGTTATACGCAATCAACATTTTCAACTTACTTTTTATTATATATATATATATATATATATATTATATATATATATATATATATATATATATATATATATATATATATATATATATATATATATATATATATATATATATATATATATATATATATATATATATATATATATATATATATAGATTAGTACCTTGAGAGTCAATACTCGGAGGTTTAGATCTTCTAACTACAGAATCCAGCCCGGGAGAACTGTGAGGAGTGGAGCCAGATGTACTCTCAGTTGAATCCGATGATTTATCTAAAAACAATAATTATAGATATAGTAAGAAATCAAACATAATGTCCATTCATAACTTAAAAAAACTAAATTTATCATCTGTTGATCACAGTGAAGAAGGTTGTATAAACCCCAGTCTTTCAAATCAATTTTACAATATAAAACAGAATAAAGTATCTGAACCTTAAGAGAGGTTCTGGGCCTCAAATACAATCAAAGTAATATTTTTACAAACCTATCCCCACTTTTTTTTTTAAAGGGATATATATTCCCCATTCATTATGTGGTACCAAAAAACAAGTCATTGATATTAACGATGAGACTATTTACATCCAGTCCAATTTAACCCAATCTAAAAATCAATGTTGGCAACATACAGTATTTCTTATTTTTTCATGGACTATTTACCACTATTATTCACAGCTGAAACTGGTCTTAATCAATTTAGCATGCCATCTATCCTTTAACTTGTTTTTAAACTTTGTTTAAAAGCCATTCTAAATTTAACTATTTTTTTATGAAACATTTTTCATAACAATAGCCTCTGCAACCTCCTCAACATCTTAGTCATATGTTTATTATCTTATATATCTTATGTTAACATCTTGGTCAAGTTTAGTTTTAACAGTAATCATTAGGAAAAAAAATTAGAGGTAAAAAAGTAAGGCTATACCTTTGTCCATAAGCAGCTATTTAATAATTAAGATTATTAAATAAGTACTGCCCAGGGTTAAAGGCATAATTTTATTTTATCTCAGACACTTTAACTAAAAATATTATCATAATCCCTACCCCATAAGAGCAATTTTCTACCCTTTGGTTAATGCAATAAACCACCAAAACCATTAATCAAAATCAAACTGGATGGAAATCCACAATAATCTGTGGTTTTTGTTTTATTAAAAAAATATTTATACTTTATGCAGTATAAAATATAAATAAACAAATATTATTTAATATAAATACATTAAATTAAATATAAAATCAAATTTAAACATAAAAATGAAAATAAATTTCCAACTGTTCTAAAAATACAAATAATGTTAACTATTATGGAAAATATTCAAACAAAACAAATCTGCAAGTACAAATAAAAAACCATGCACCAAGAAATTAGTAAATACTGCACAATGCAAAGCAACACACTTTTTTCAAATTTATTAAAAATTTATTTAACAATTGTAATTGTTAAATAAATGCATACATAAAAAAAGTATACAAAATGTTTAACGTAAACTAATAATCATATGTAAAAAATGGAACAAACTATAACTAATCATGATCAAAAGTGTAATGTAAAAAATAAAAAATATAACTAATAAATCAAATTTCAATTTACAGTCTAAAAAATAATTTAAATTAAAATTTTAAAAAATACTTGGAAAAAATGAAAAAGTAAAAAAACTTTAATAACAGAATATTCATTTGTATTTTCTAGAAAACTTTTAAAAACTCCATTTATCTCAAACAAGAAAACATACTACAGAAAAATCAAATAACTGTTAGATATGGAAAATTCAGCCATTTAAAACAGAAATAGAAGAAGAGGGAACTTGAAAACCTTAAGTCTAATTATATACTGTCAATTAAATATATAGACAGTGAAAAAATAGTGATTTGTAATCCAAAATGTATCTTTGGTAATTAAATTTGATCCTAGTTTAGTTAACAGTTGTATTTTGGGAAAAAGATTATATTTTTTTTTAATCCTTACTTTTTCCTTAATTTTTTTGTCAACACTTATTATGTACACACAGCATATTTAACAGGTGATCGTTTTTTTATATGCATTAATACAATTTGGTTCTTGCCCCGTATTTGTTTCGTTAATCGAATCAGATGATGTCAATACAGTTCCACTAAAAAAATAATACAGCAAAAGTTATTTGATGAAAAACAGTAATATTTAAGTGAAATAACTTAATATCTGCGTGTTTAGAATACTGTGTGAATGTGCTAAATATATTAAGTAAATAGACCTGAAAAAAATAAAGTTATATTAAAACTGTCACAATGAATCGGTTGTGTCACCATTCCATACAAGTTTATGGGATACTTTCAAAATATAAAATACCAATGGTCGCATAGTGAGACCTTGTAGATGTAGTGTGTTATGTTTGTTTCAAAGCCGTTAATATTACCAGGGGTCAAATAAAAATAGTAATTACAAGGGACTCATACTTATAAAAATTTAAACCAACAAATCTTAAGGAAAAAATTACAAGAAACATAGAAATTACTTATTATATGTTATTCCACAAAGACAGGGTTACACTAGAACAATTTATACACAGCACTATTTCAATAACTGAAAACATTAAAAAAATCTAAGATCAAATGTAGGGATAAACATCAATTTTCATTTTACAATATCTTAATGTTAGCTTAAAATCCAAGTCCTTTCGCCATACAGCAAAATCCAGTAAATTGTAAGCATTCTTAAATTTTTAAAATGACATTTTGTGTAAAATTAATTAATAAACTTAAAATAAAATTGCATACATTGCTGAAATTATAATAAGCAAGTATAATCGTAAATCTCCAAGATGAATTGACGTTTAAAGTAAAAATATTAAGTTCCAAATGGTTTTTATTATCAAATTCCTTTTTTCTGAGTTTTTCAAGAAATGCAAGAACTGATTACACAATTAACTTTTAGGAGATATATTATACATAAAGATAGAAGGGGTAAATAGTAGAAAAGGCATTAGCTAGAATAAATAAGTATAAAATAGGAAGTAGTCCAATGTTAATTACATTATTACTAAAATTTTAAGAGCAAAAATTATTGGAGGGCTGCTATAAAACCAATCAGATTGTTGATATGAAAAATATTTTTTTAAATAAATTATCAACAATATTGCTTTTTAAATAAAATCTCTTTTAATCGAACAAATTCTGTTTTAATAAAACAAATTTAAACACATAGCAATAACTTGCATAAACTTTATGACCAAACATGCTTAAAACTAACAATTAAAAATAGGGACCTGTTTCTAAAACACTTGTAAAATCTTAAAGAATTAAAATAATAAACTTCATTGAAACTTAGTAACAATGATATTAAATATATTAGAGTCGAGATTTCAACTCTCATTTTTAACAATGATTCCAATCAAGTTTCCATTAGTTACGAGATTCCAATAGGTTTTAGAAACAAGGCCAAAATTTAATAATTAAAAAAGAAATATAAATACATGAAACATCAAAAGATAAAGAAACTAGAATTTGCTAAATAAATAAAAATTACAGGAATGGAAAATATGCCCCCTGCTTTCAGAGTTCAAAGTTGCCTCTGTGAGGGGAATAAATTCTGGAGATCTATTATTTAATTGTTTCCCTGTGTTCTATAAATTAGTATGGAAGAATGTTAACACTTTTTCACAGTAACAATTATTTTAAAAATGCTTTATTTTAAAAAAAATGTTTTAAGGCAATGCTTAACCATCATTCACTGTGTTACCAGATTCAATAAAGAAATAAAAAAGGTTTTTAAAATGGAAAGTGATTTTTTCTGAGGATAAATCTAATAAGGATTCTATTTAAAAATAAGTTTTAATGATTCGTTGTTAGACTAATCAAAACTAATCAATCAAGTTGAAATCACTGATCAAAACTATCAGAACCAATATTATTTTAAAAAATAATATATTTTATTGATGGCTTTAAACTAGGCACTTTACACATTCACTATTTAAGTCAGTAAAAATACACTTTACAGCTAGTGAACAAAAATGAAACTTAAAAGTGTTTGATGCAACTCTTATTTCTCTGACTTTTAATGTTTATTTAAAAATGCCTATATCATCAGAACCTAACAAGAATAATAATAAATAAAGTAAACAAACATACAAAATAATCCTTAACCACATTAAAACTAACATGCTCAACATATAAAAGAATAAAAATTCCATAATTTATATAAACATAAATTCATTTAAATATATTAAAGTGGTTTTTAAAAAACCCACATAGTACATGACCGAGCACACAAATAAGACAATACCCCAGCTCTTAAAAAAATTCATTTCAAAATAAAAACACCTTTTTAATATTTAATAAGATGAAATTACTTAATTTATAAAATAATAAAAATTAATAAAATGCAAGTAAATGCAAAAATATTAAAAATTACATGAATGTAAGATTGATATTTAAAAATTTTCAAATTATAAATTTCTCAAGAAGAAGAATAAATAAAATAAAATATGCGAATCCTCAAATCATCTCTTCTTGGTTTATTTTAATTTATAATTATTTTGTAAATAAAATGGGGTTTCAAAAATATTAACAAAGTAATTAAGAAGGGACTATTTATCGATGATAAAAAAATACAAAGGACTTATATAAATCTTAAATAAGATAAGCTTCTAGTAAAAAACATATTAATTAGGGAATCATTTCTACCAGGATATTTTGATAATAAAAATAAAGTAAAGTTAAAAATATGGACACATATTTGTTGGTACAGCTTTAATCTAAGTAATGGGAAAAATGTGGGCACATATTTTTTGGTACAGCTTTAATCTAAGTAATGGAAAAATGTGGGCACATATTTTTTGGTACAGCTTTAATCTAAGTAATGGGAAAATGTGGGCACAATTTGGTACAGCATCATATTTTTTTGGTACAGCTTTAATCTAAGTAATGGGAAAAATTTGGGGTACAGCTTTAATCTAAGTAATGGGAATTGGGCACATTTTTTGGTACAGCTTTAATCTAAGTAATGGGAAAAATGTGACACATAATTTTTTTGGTACAGCTTTAATCTAAGTAATGGGAAAAATGTGGGCACATATTTTTGTACGCTTTAATCTAAGTAATGGGAAAAATTGGGCACATTTATTTTGGTACAGCTTTAATCTAAGTAATGGAAAAATGTGGGCACATATTTTTTGGTACGCTTTAATCTAAGTAATGGAAAAATTGGCACATTTTTTTGGTACAGCTTTATCTAAGTAATGGAAAAATGTGGCACATATTTTTTGGTACAGCTTTAATCTAAGTAATGGGAAAAATTGGGCACATATTTTTTGGTACAGCTTTAATCTAAGTAATGGAAAAAATGTGGGCACAATTTTGGTATAGCTTAATCTAAGTAAGGGAAAAATGTGGACACATATTTTTGGTACAGCTTTAATCTAAGTAATGGGAAAAATGTGGGCACATTGTTTTGGTATAGCTTTAATCTAAGTAATGGGAAAAATGTGGACACATATTTTTTGGTACAGCTTTAATCTAAGTAATGGGAAATGTGGGCACATATTTTTTGGTATAGCTTTAATCTAAGTAATGGGAAAATGTGGACACATATTGTTTTGGTAGCTTTAATCTAAGTAATGGAAAAATGTGGACACAATATTGTTTTGGTACAGCTTTAATCTAAGTAATGGGACAATGTGGGCACATATTTTTTTGGTACAGCTAAGTAATGGAAAAATGTGGACACATTGTTTTGGTACAGCTTTAATCTAAGTAATGGGAAAAATGTGGACACATATTGTTTGGTACAGCTTTAATCTAAGTAATGGGAAAAATGTGGACACATATTGTTTGGTACAGCTTTAATCTAAGTAATGGAAAAATGGTGTTTTGTACAGATCATGTGGACACATATTGTTTGGTACAGCTTTAATCTAAGTAATGGGAAAAATGTGGACACATATTGTTTTGGTACAGCTTTAATCTAAGTAATGGGAAAAATGTGGACACATATTGTTTGGTACAGCTTTAATTAAGTAATGGAAAAATTGGCACATAGTTTTACACTTTAATCTAAGTAAGGGGAACAAATGTGGGCCATATTGTTTGGTACAGCTTTAATCTAAGTAATGGAAAAATGTGGACACATATTGTTTTGGTGATCTAAGTAATGGGAAAAATGTGGAACATATTGTTTTGGTACAGCTTTAATCTAAGTAATGGAAAAATGTGGACACACTATTGTTTTGTACAGCTTTAATCTAAGTAATAATGTACTATGGGGTAAAAATGTGGACACATATTATTTTGGTACAGCTTTAATCTAAGTAATGGGAAAAATGTGGGCACATATTTTTTTGGTACAGCTTTAATCTAAGTAATGGGAAAAATGTGGACACATAATTTTTTGGTACAGCATTTAATCTAAGTAATGGGAAAATGTGGACACAGTTTCTTTGGTACAGCTTAATCTAAGTAATGGGAAAAATGTGGACACATATTGTTTGGTACAGCTTTAATCTAAGTAATGGGAAAAATGGGACAAATTGTTTTGGGCACAATATATGTTTTGGTACAAGCTTTAACTAAGTAAGGGAAAAATGTGGAACATATTGTTTTGGTACAGCTTTTAATCTAAGTAATGGAAAAATGTGGACACATATTGTTTTGGTACAGCTTTAATCTAAGTAATGGGAAAAATGTGGACACAATATTGTTTTGGTACAGCTTTAATCTAAGTAATGGGAAAAATGTGGACACATATTGTTTTGGTACAGCTTTAATCTAAGTAATGGGAAAAATGTGGACACATATTGTTTTGGTACAGCTTTAATCTAAGTAATGGGAAAAATGTGGACACATATTGTTTTGGTACAGCTTTAATCTAAGTAATGGGAAAAATGTGACACATATTTTTGGTACAGCTTTAATCTAAGTAATGGGAAAATGTGGACACATTTGTTTTGGTACAGCCTTTAATAAGTAATGGGAAAAATGTGGACACATATTGTTTTGGTACAGCTTTAATCTAAGTAATGGGAAAAATGTGGACACATATTGTTTTGGTACAGCTTTAATCTAAGTAATGGGAAAAATGTTGTTTTGGTACAGCTTTAATCTAAGTAATGGGAAAATGTGGACACATATTTTTTGGTACAGCTTTAATCTAAGTAAGGCACATATTGTTTTGGTACAGCTTAACTAAGTAATGGGAAAATGTGGACAATTATTTTGGTACAGCTTTAATCTAAGTAATGGGAAAAATGTGGACACATATTGTTTTGGTACAGCTTTAATCTAAGTAATGGGAAAAATGTGGACACATATTGTTTTGGTACAGCTTTAATCTAAGTAATGGGAAAAATGTGGGCACATATTGTTTTGGTACAGCTTAATCTAAGTAATGGGAAAAATGTGGACATATTTTTTGGTATAGCTTTAATCTAATTGGACACATATTTTTGGTACAGCTTTAATCTAAGTAATGGGAAAAATGTGGACACATATTGTTTTGGTACAGCTTAATCTAAGTAATGGGAAAAATGTGGACACATATTGTTTTGGTACAGCTTTAATAAGTAATGGGAAAAATGTGGACACATATTGTTTTGGTACAGTTTAATCTAAGTAATGGAAAAATGTGGGCACATATTGTTTGTACAGCTTTAATCTAAGTAAGGGAAAAATGTGGACACATATTGTTTGTTTAATCTAAGTAATGGGAAAAATGTGGACATATTGTTTTGGTACAGCTTTAATCTAAGTAATGGGAAAAATGTGGACACATATGTTTTGGTACAGCTTAATCTAAGTAATGGGAAAATGTGGACACATATTGTTTTGGTACAGCTTTTAATCTAAGTAATGGGAAAAATGTGGGACACATTGTGTTTGGTACAGCTTAATCTAAGTAATGGGAAAAATGTGACACATATTGTTTGGTACAGCTTAATCTAAGTAATGGAAAATGTGGCACATATTGTTTTGGTACAGCTTTAATCTAAGTAATGGAAAAATGTGGACACATATTGTTTTGGTACATCTTTAATCTAAGTAATGGGAAAATGTGGACACATATTGTTTGGTACAGCTTTATCTAAGTAATGGAAAATGTGGACACATATTGTTTTGGTACAGCTTTAATCTAAGTAATGGGAAAAATTTGGGCACATATTATTTTGGTACAGCTTTAATCTAAGTAATGGAAAAATGTGGGCACATATTTTTTTGGTAATAGCTTTAATCTAAGAATGGGGAAAATGTGGACACATATTTTTTTGGTAACATCTAAGTAATGGGAAAAATGTGGACCATATTTTTGGTACAGCTTTAATCTAAGTAATGGGAAAAATGTGGACACATATTGTTTTGGTACAGCTTAATCTAAGTAATGGGAAAAATGTGGACACATATTGTTTGGTACAGCTTTAATCTAAGTAATGGGACAATGTGGGCACATTTGTTTTGGTACCTTTAATCTAAGTAATGGGAAAAATGTGGACACATATTGTTTTGGTACAGCTTAATCTAAGTAATGGGAAAAAATGTGGACACATATTGTTTTGGTACAGCTTTAATCTAAGTAATGGGAAAAATGTGACACATATTGTTTTGGTACAGCTTTAATCTAAGTAATGGGAAAAATGTGACACATATTGTTTTGGTACAGCTTAATCTAAGTAATGGGAAAAATGTGGACACATATTTTTGGTACAGCTTTAACTAAGTAATGGGAAAAATGTGGACACATATTGTTTTGGTACAGCTTTAATCTAAGTAATGGGAAAATTTGGACACATATTGTTTTGTACAGTTAATCTAAGTAATAATGTGGACACATATTGTTTTGGTACAGCTTTAAATCTAAGTAATGGGAAAAATGTGGAACACATATTGTTTTGGTACAGCTTTAATCTAAGTAATGGAAAAATGTGGACACATATTGTTTGGTACAGCTTTAATCTAAGTAATGGGACAAATTGGGCACATATTTTGGTACAGCTTTAATCTAAGTATGGGAAAAATGTGGACACATATTGTTTGTACAGCTTTAATCTAAGTAATGGGAAAAATGTGGACACATATTGTTTTGGTACAGCTTTAATCTAAGGTAATGGAAAATGTGGACACAATTTTGGTACAGCTTAATCTAAGTAATGGGAAAAATTTGTTTTGGTACAGCTTTAATCTAAGTAATGGGAAAAAATGTGACACATATTGTTTTGGTACAGCTTTAATCTAAGTAATGGGAAAAATGGGACACATAAACTGTGGACACATATTGTTTTGGTACAGCTTTATCTAAGTAATGGGAAAAATGTGGACACATATTGTTTTGGTACAGCTTTAATCTAAGTAATGGGAAAAATGTGACACATATGTTTTGGTACAGCTTTAATCTAAGTAATGGGAAAACACATATTGTTTTGGTACAGCTTTAATCTAAGTAAGTAGAAAAATGGGACACATATTGTTTTGGTACAGCTTTAATCTAAGTAATGGGAAAAATGTGGACACATATTGTTTGGTACAGCTTTAATCTAAGTAATGGGAAAAATGTGGAACATATTGTTTTGGTACAGCTTTAATCTAAGTAATGGGAAAAATGTGGACACATATTGTTTTGGTACAGCTTTAATCTAAATGGGAAAATGTGGACACATATTGTTTTGGTGGCTTTAATCTAAGTAATGGGAAAAATGTGGACACATATGTTTTGGTACAGCTTTAATCTAAGTAATGGAAAAATTGGGGCACATATTGTTTTGGTACACTTTAAATCTAAGTAATGGGAAAAATGTGGACACATATTGTTTGTACAGCTTTAATCTAAGTAATGGGAAAAATGTGACACATATTGTTTGTACAGCTTTTAATCTAAGTAATGGAAAAGCACATATTGTTTTGGTACAGCTTAATCTAAGTATGGGAAAAATGGCACATATTTTTGGTACAGCTTAATCTATATAAGTCTAGAATGGGAAAAATGTGGACACAAGTTTTGGTATAGCTTTAATCTAAGTAATGGGAAAAAATGTGGACACATATTTTTTGGACAGCTTAATCTAAGTAATGGGGAAAAATGTGGACACACAGCATCTAAGTAATGGGAAAAATGTGACACATATTGTTTTGGTACAGCTTTAATCTAAGTAATGGGAAAAATGTGGGCACATTTGTTTTGTACAGTTTATCTAAGTAATGGGAAAAATGGACACATATTGTTTTGGTACAGCTTTAATCTAAGTAATGGGGAAAAATGTGGACACATATATATTTGGTACAGCTTATCTAAGTAATGGGAAAACACATATTGTTTTGGTAAGCTTTAATCTAAGTATGGGAAAATGTGGACACATTGTTTTGGTACAGCTTTAATCTTAAGGGAAAAATTGGACACATTTGTTTTTGTACAGCTTTAATCTAAGTAATGGGAAAATGTGGACACATATGTTTTGGTACGCTTTAATCAAGTAATGGGAAAAAATGTGACACATATTGTTTTGGTACAGCTTTAATCTAAGTAATGGGAAAATGTGGACACATATTGTTTTGGTACAGCTTAATCTAGTAATGGGAAAAATGTGGACACATATTGTTTTGGTACAGCTTTATCTAAGTAATGGGAAAAATGTGGAACACATATTGTTTTGTACAGCTTTAATCTAAGTAATGGGACAAATGTGGACAATATTGTTTTGGTACAGCTTTAATCTAAGTAATGGGAAAAATGTGGGACACATATTGTTTTGGTACAGCTTTAATCTAAGTAATGGAAAAATGTGGACACATATTGTTTTGTACAGCTTTAATCTAAGTAATGGGAAAAAAACATATGTTTGGTACACACATATTGTTTGGACAGCTTTATCTAAGTAATGGGAAAAATGTGGACACATATTGTTTTGGTACAGCTTAATCTAAGTAATGGGAAAAATGTGGACACATATTGTTTTGGTACAGCTTTAATCTAAGTAATGGGAAAATGTGGACACATATTGTTTTGGTACAGCTTTAATCTAAGTAATGGGAAAAATGTGGACACATATTGTTTGGTACAGCTTTATCTAAGAATGGAAAATGTGACACATTGTTTTGGTACAGCTTTAATCTAATAATGGGAACACATTATTGTTTGGTAACGCTTTAATCTAAGTAATGGGAAAATGTGACACATATTGTTTTTGGTACAGCTTTAATCTAAGTGGACAATATTGTTTGGGAAAAAATGTGGACACATATTGTTTTGGTACCAGCTTTATCTAAGATAATGGGAAAAAATGTGACACATATTGTTTTGGTACAGCTTTAATCTAAGTAATGGGAAAAATGTGGACACATATTGTTTGGTACAGCTTTAATTAAGTAATGGGAAAAATGTGGACACATATTACAGTAAGAATGGGAAAAGCATATATTTTTTGGTACAGCTTTAATCTAAGTAATGGGAAAAATGTGGGCACATATTGTTTTGGTATAGCTTTAATCTAAGTAATGGGAAAAATGTGGACACATATTTTTTTGGTATAGCTTTAATGTAAGTAATGGGACAAATGTGGACACAATATTGTTTTGGTATAGCTTTAATCTAAGTAATGGGAAAAATGTGGGCACATAGTTTGGTATAGCTTTAATCTAAGTAATGGGAAAAAAGACACATATTTTTTGGTATAGCACAATGTATATGTTTGGTATAGCTTTAATCTAAGTAATGGAAAAATTTGGGCACATATTGTTTTGGGCTTTAATCTAATAATAAGCACATATTTTTGGTAAGCTTTAATTAATGGAATGTGACAATATTTTTTTGGTTAGCTTTAATCTAAGTAATGGAAAAATGTGGCACCAAATCTGTACAGCTTTAATCTAAGTAAGAAAATATAAGCTTAATAAGTAATGGAAAAATGTGGGCACATATTGTTTTGGTACAGCTTTATCATGGGCACATATTGTTTGTACAGCTTAATCTACATTACTTTAACAGACTAATTCAACATGATGCACTCATTGCTTAAGAAACTAACAAAAATAGTTTGGCAAGAAAAACTAGAGAGCTTAAAATTAAATACCGAAATACTTAGGTCATTTTATCCATGTTTATTATTATTATTATTATTATTATTATTGGTTTATCTATTATTAATGGGAGCACATACATTTAAATTCTTACAGTAAAAAACAAATTGAGTACATTTTCACAAACTTATTGAGACTATGATACATTGGCTATTGATTACATTTACGCAGATACATTTTTTAACTAAAGAAAATAAATTCTTTGGAGCATCAAATTATAAAATTGCCGTTGCTTTAATAAAAAATATTAAAATACATCTTTACTGCTGGAGCCATTAAATTCTATACAAATTATGATACCTTCAAGATATCTAATTAATAAATTAGTTTTATTTATGAGTAAAAAAGGGTAGTACTAGAATTTAAGTTTTGAGAAAGGGGGAAATAATACATACAAATAAATGAATAAAAAAGGGCAAAGAATAAATAAATAAATTTACTCAAAAAATGGGACAAAGAAAACAAAATTTAACATACATTTTTACAAGAGAGAGAAAAAGAATTGAGAATTCATAAAACTCAAAAATAATAACAAAATCAAAAAATGACTTCCAATACAATCCGGTTGAAAATCTAACCTGAAATTCTTGTATAAGAATTACTAAATAGGTGCAGAGTTCTAGGTCTTTGGGGTTTTGATTTTGGAGGCTCTTCTTCATCAGGCTGAGATATTTTAATGTAAGGTATGCCCCTGACAAATTCCGCCATTCCAGAAGCAAAATGAGTAGTGAATCTTCTACTCTTCCAATCTTGAATGTAATACAACGTCGACAATAATTTTTCCATAAAAAAGTCTAAATAATCATGTTTGTAAGTGTATTCTTTTACTTGTGACATAGATGTTAATCTAAAATTGGTAGCTTTCATAACAGTTTAATCTTAAAAAATTAAAGTTTAGCTCTTAAAACACAATTCATGTGATATTATAAATTAAGAATCTGAAAAGATCTTTAAATAATTCTTTCAGTAGTGAAGAATAAAAGCATATGCCCCTGATGTACTTCTATAATTCATATTATTTGAAGTGTAAGAACTAAAATATAGTATCACTTCTACAAGCATGTGAGATGGGGGTTATTTGAGCACATTTTACTCAACAAAAAGGAACAAGCATAATAATAAGTCAAAAGTGATGAAAGCACATTTTTAGCTGTATTCATGAACATGAATTAAGATTAATTGATACTTATTTACAAGTTATAAGGATTCAGGATAATTTCAAGAGTTTTAATAAGACATAAAAAAAGTCTTACTCAAACTCAAATAATCCTCTTCAATGCATTCTTCACATAATATAAGTGTCACTCAGACTTTAACTCTTCCTAATAAACTTATTATGTTCAAATGAAGAACCTTAATATAATTTTAACAAAACAATTTTCTTAATAAAAACAAAACTAAATAGTAAAAATATTAAAAGCCAGATTTACATAAAGCATAGTTGAGATATTTACACAGATCCTAAATTTAAAACGACACTGTAAAAATGGGACAAAATATCTGTAAAAAAAGTCATCCAAAAAATGAAGCAAGTCATGCCAGGAGTAGCCATATTTTAAACAGGAGGAAGAGAACCCTACTTAAACTTTTAATTAAATAATTTTAAAAAGAATATGTTGTCAGTTATAAAAAGTTGTGATTTAATATTTGGGTTAGATTTCGGCTCTAAAACACCATTAATAATAAATAATATATAATCAGTTTTAACTAATTTTAATTTATGAATATGTAAATACTTTATTATTAAAATGAAGAATTCATTTTACTAATTAGTTACTGAGGAAGAAGAATTAAAAGATAAGTCTTATTTAACTTGCAGTGAATATAATTTCTTAAAAAATTGTGTTAGATTATGTCCAAATTATCATGTACAAAACCGTAGAAAACCAAAGGCATTTAGTTATAATTTTTTTCTACATAACCTCAGAGGAACAGCCAAGGTGCGAAGCACCAAGTTTAATATAATAAAAATTATTAACTATAAATTAGTCACTGGAAAAATAAATTTGAGAGTAAATTCATTAATTAAACGTGGGAAATCAACTTAACATTTTTAAATTTTTAAAAATTAAATAAGCAATTTCTCTAAGGTAATAGCAGTTTTTTAAATTTGCTAAAACTTAGAACTGATTTCAAGAATAGACATTACTCGATTAATCTTGTAATTATTTTATGAAAAATATGTAAGAAAAATTATAACAATTATAGTTTTAAAATAATTTTGTCAACAAATGGCTTAAATAAGGGAAAAGTAGAATTTTTTTAAAAAATCTTCCCTTCAGTAAATCCTAGCATCATAATAAAAATTATTATAATAGTTTCAGATTCAATCAAATTCATTTTTTAAGTGACACTACATTACTACACAATGTATTAATATTACTACTTAAGATTAATTAATATTTAAATAATATTAAAAAAAATGAAAAATAAATATTAAATATTATTACGAAAGCGTGCTTGTCAAATAGCAATCATAATAAATATCAATTATATAAAATAAAGCATAACCAGAAATCCAAGCTTAGTGAGAAGCAAGCATTGATTAGTTCAGATTTAAGTTAATAGAAATATTAAAATTTTGAGTGATAACTCACCAACAAATTTTTTAACAGCAGCCAAATAAGAATCTTGCCTAACGGCTTTGTTCCTGCGTTTTTCGTTCGCATCTTCTTTAACAGTACCCAGCGAATTTGATCTCGGCCTTAAGTCTTCTTCTTCACAATAAACAAATGTAAGAGTAAATAAATGTAATTTTTTACAAGGAATTAAATTTGACCATGTTTGATTGTAAATCTTTGTATGTAAACAAATGAAATTTATTTTTTCTAACAAGAGCAAGAATAACTAAATGTATCAATATGATTTCAAAAGTATTAATTGAATTAGATGTGACATTAGGTTAATTGAAATTTAGAGTAATCATTAAATGTAAAATTACTTACAGAGCTGACTTTCAACTGTTAGCAGCCATTATCAGTGCTGGTGAGATGTGAAAGAAGACAGAGGTTTAAATCTGACTGACTTTACGTCTTCTTTCGTATCTCCCTGGCACTGATAAGATTTCAACTGCTTGCAGTTGTAAGCCGTCACTGTAAATAAATTTTACTGAAGAGAGACTGTTGATTATATTTATTATTTTTATACATATACTTTGTATAATAATAATAATTATTATTTCAAGCAATAAAATTGTGTTTTTTTGAGGTAGTACGTAATTGAGCACTTTATTGGACCGTTTTTAGGATGAGAAGCCAATCATTATTGTTATAGGAGGTTATTTAGTACTTTTCACCTCCAAGGACAATAATGAATGTAAAAAAACTCCTAGGACGTAAAAGTAATTCATATATTGCCGCCATTACTGTAATGTAGCGTGTTCAAAAAAAAAAACAATCTGTGTAAAACCATCATGAGGTTTCTTTAAAAACGTTAATTTTGTTTCTGTTTTTGTTCGTAGACTATTTTTTTTTTCGTTTTTAAAAGGTGTTCTAATTGACAATTTTTGTGTGTTTATTAAAAAAAAATATAAAAAGCTTTTACATTTTTGAGTAAAAGTGTGAAGCTATGGATGAATTCAATGACGACGATATGGAGTTAATTGGACGTTTGTTTTTTTTTCAATTAAGTATATAGTGCAGTTTATTTAATGAGTGCTACCTCAAAAAAAATAGTGTATGCAATCCGGCTGAGAATGTCTTTGTGTCTTGGCAATTTTTCCTGACTCGCTTCGCTCGTTGGTAAATCTAATTGCCGTGACATAAAGACACACTTCTCAGCCTTATGGCATAAATAACTATTGTTGCTCTAAAAGGGCTATAGTATGACACACTGTGGGGAAATTGAGTTGAGGAATTAATGAGGTAGGCCTAATGTGAATTGTGGCCGTGGTTTAACATCCAGGACTAAACCTCATTGGTCCCCTTGGATTATTTTCCTATGCTGTCAACTGATTTACTGGATATCATACTACAGGTTATAACTATAACAATTGTTCTTAAAAGAAAATGTAGAGAAAAAAATTAAGTGAAATACAAAAAGTAATTCACCAGTTATGAAATCATTAAACATGTTTTAGGCAACTAGCAATTACTATGAATAACAATGTTAACAAGCGTATGAATGATTTGATCCTGACACTATTGTTGTTAACCATTTCCTAAACTTATACATTTATACCACCAAATACAAAGTTAAAGATCACAGAAACATACAGGAAAAAACAAAGATTTTAAATTAACAATCAAAGCAGTACCATTGCCCCAACAATAAATGCCATTCCTAAATTTACCATGATTGGAGGTAGAAGTAGATGGTGGAGGTTCACAGTGAGGTCGTAATCCACCAACAGGTATAGTTCTATTACCAGATATGTATTGTACAGGAGTACTGGTAGCACCTCGACTACTTATTTGACTACCACTAAGACTACCTAACAACACAAATTTTTACATTTTGAGCAAACATTTAAAATAATTATTACTTTTGGGTACAAATTTTATCTTAAGATTTGTTAATTCTGTTTAACGATGTATGAACATTATAATAACCTCATCGACAATTTATTACTCTTCTGTTAAAAGGAAGGGTGATAATCATTAACTAGAAAATTTTGTTGGTTCTGAAAAAAAGAGTTAATAGTTGCTAACATACCAAGACTAAGGGAGCAAACACAGTAATTGCACTTGAGCAGTTTGGTTGGTTCCTGAGGTGTCCGTTGAGGGAACCATAATGCTACAACCCAGAGTGAGGAAAAGTGTTTTTTGGTGGCATACTGGTTTTCATTTTTTGGGGTTGGGCCCCATCACTATCTTTAGGTCCAAAAGCAACCATATAGGTAACACTTTCCTAAGGAAGGCCCTAGGTTTAGATCAAGCAAATGTTAAGATAATTGATAACATGTTATATGTTGAATTGAGCCGTGGAGTGCCATAATAATGAATAAAAACAGAACAGTTTGTGTCTCTCCACACCTCTTCTAACCTCTTAAGGAAATTCATAGAAATTCAGTGATTCATAGATAAGGATAGTTCTAAATGTTAGGAATGAGGATGGGGGCAACTCTGAGTGTATTCAAGCGGTGGCAAAGGCGCCATACCCTCCAGTCAAGTACTCACCTTTAAATACATAGCTTGATTACTAGCCTCACTTTCACCCATATGCTATTTTATTCATTATATATTTTTTTGTGTATTTTTTTCGACTCCTTATTGTCAGCGTTTATTTTGGAATATTTTGTTAATTGTATTATTTGATTTTTCACTTTTTACTCTTTTTGTTCATTATATTAATTGATCAATTGTTTGTCATGTAGGCACTGATGATGACCATTAACGGTTGAAAGCCGGCTCTGTTATACAAATATAATAATGTGTGGAGAGACAAAAACTGTTCTGTTTTTATTAATTATAACTTTTTCTTTTGAAAGACTTACTATTGGAAGCAGTAGAGTCGAGAGATCTACTTTCCCGCTGATTCCTCCACTCATTTGACCGGCTTTCGTACTCCCTCCTTCTGACAGCCACATTAGAACCGCTGTTAGTCTGACCAAGTCTTGCCAATTCACTCCTGCAATAAAGTCGTTCAAAAAATAAGAAGATTTTATTTAAGATAAGAGAATAATATTATTAGTTATGATATGAATTAATTTTGAACATAAATGCATGAGTCATTTTCAGAAAAAAACACAAAGATCTAAAATTTTAGAGATACAAGACCTTCAATTAAGAAATACAAGCTAAAAAACGGTGAAATGCATTTGTATCTAATTCCTCCTTTACAAAACATAGTTTTTATTTTGAAATGATTTTATTTTTAACACAAAAATAATATAAAATTATTGACCAAACTATTTAAAAAAGATAATTTTATGAGGTAGTAGTCAGATAGATATAAAAACACAAAGTTTGAGCTTTCGGCTGTAAATTAGGCCTTCTTCATAAGTAGTTTTATTCCAAACTGAATAAAATGGCATAATAAAAATATAGCTACATAAATATTATACCGATAGCATACACAGCTAGCTATTATTAGATTAATAGAACTAATGTTTCTTTTTTATGCGTTATCTGATTCAGTTTGGAATAAAATTACTTCTGAAGAAGACCTAATTTACGGCCGAAAGCCCAAACTTTGTGTTTTTATACCTATCTGACCACTACCACATAAAATTATCTTGATTTTATTTTTACTCATTTATTTTAAATTATATTTTCGATTAGCCGAACTGACTTGGTTATCAAGTCAAAAAGTTCATAAACTGATCTGGGGGCACGGCAGTGCCCCAGCCAAGTCTTGCTATTATTAGACAAGTACTAAATGTCAATAAAACATTATAAAGAAAGTAAATTATTTACTTCATAAGCCAAGTATTTATCAATTTTTTTTATAAAGATTTTATCAAGTGAAAACTTAAGCTTTTCATGTAATTAATTTGAATTAATTACTTGAAGATTGAACATTAAGCCATTTTTATCTTTATTCACAATAAGTATATTATCACTATTTAATTTGATTACGTTAAGAAAATAAATTATATAAAAATATCACATACTTATATAACATAATTTTATCTGCTTGGCATTGTCCGGTTTCAAACTGTCTGGCTCTTTCCGATACAAATCTAACAGGTTGCTGTCTCATGGTAACTGGTGGGTTAGAGACCGGACCACCGCATATGAAAGGTACAGGGGACGGTGGTTTGGCGGGAGGTACCGCACTGGCAGGAATGGCAGAAGGCCATACAGGTGGTTGTCCCCAATATTGGGATCGATCTCGAGATCCAAGACTAGGAGGTTGGTTTGGTTGACTCCACACTACAGGTCTACGAAGGAATTCTTTCTTCTGTTCACATGATTTAATTATTCTGAAACAATAGAGAAAATATATAATTAAAATTGACAAGTATTCATAAAACGTTTGCTCCAATTATACACTTTTACTTAATTCTATACTTATACTCATGTTAAATACTTGCAATATTTTAATACTTTCAATCAAGTTCAAATTTTTCATTGATTTTTTCAAAATTATTCTGTTTTATTATTTTACTCTTCCTCATTTATACCGTAGGTATATAGTAGGTATATAGGAAAAAAGTACTATGTTTGCAAAAATCCAAAACCAGGATTTTAAATTAAGTAACCAATCAGGTTTGTTAAGACCTCCTGATATATTTTTAGATATTATCTAAAAATATTAATTTTTCCTTTACCCTCCCTTTTTTGTAATTTCATTTTAAATTAATTAGTTAGCCACGTGACATAAAAAAAAACATTCAAAATTTTATTAATTTTTAAACTTTTTCATTTTTGTCAATTTCAAGAACTGAAGAAGCTCAGCAGGATCTCTGGGCTAAAGTTTTTTGTAAATTTATTTTTAATAAATTTAAAAGAAGGACTGAAATCTTCATTAATTTAATTGTCATAAATAACTTTAACCCAAGTTTATATTCAAAGCAAAAAAATGATTTTCTTGGGCCAATAAACCAAAAAACATAAAAACTTTAAAAATGATTTTATCATTTTAACAATCAAGTATTACAACTTAATATTTGTAAATATATATGATGCACCAAGCTATAAGAGACCGAGTATAAGTATTTAATTCGTATTTAGATAGATGTATTGACATTTATTAAAGTAATTTAATATCAAGAATTTACCATATAAAACAAAATATAAAAAAACTATCTCTATACTATGATCTAACATCTGGTATCCAAGATTAGAACTGAGACTAACAAAAATCTAATTAAGCAAAGCCAAAACATAAAAATAAAGAAAATACTGGGAACAATGTACCACGGAACTTATCCTTAACACATCGGATTCCCTACGCTCATCCTCAGAATATACAAGTCATTTATCCTAGGTTCAGATGTTCTTTGCAAACACATTACTTTTCCTATATGAACGAGGAAAAGTAACAAATGTCAGATGACTAGGTTGTATGTACTCTCTGCATTACAGTGCAGAGGGGGGCTAGAGCCAATAATTGTTAAAATCCTAATATTTGGGCATTAGTTGCTATCTCTCGTATGGTAGTGACATAGAGAGATTATTACTAGAGAGGTCCTATTGATTGAATTTCAAAACATCAAGAAAATAACCTGAACACCTACGACTATGATATAATCAAATAACAATAATAATGTACAATCAAAATAACAATAACTTATATGTGAAAATTTGAAAAATATTAATTAATTATAACCTTAATCTCATATTAGAACAGTTTTTAATAATAAATAAGTTGAGCTGTGGAGTCAATCAATAAAAGGAATTGAAAGAAACAGTCCCTCCACTGATTGGAGAGACTGTTTTTTTAATTCCTTTTAGGTTTTAATAATGTTACACAGAGCCCTTTAGAGCCCCAAAAAGATGTTTCAGGCTCTCAATGTATTGAGATAGGGCATGACCTCTCTAGTAATGTATCTCTATGGTTGTAAAATATTTTTAGCACATTATTTCACTATGGAAGAAGTGATACAGACACCATCTTGAACAAAATTTGAATTCTAACCTGAAAAAGCATTGTGTAGCAAAGAGCACATTAATGCACTTAAGCGTATTAGTTATTCTACCACTTTCAAAGTAATCTATACTAATAAATGCCATAAAAAATAGAATTTTAACAAATGATTTTTATTAGGGAGAGGTGATAAATCAAATAGGCCATGTCGTTGGGCCCTTTTAGCTAACTCCATAAAATAGAAAATAGGGTTCTTTTCCTCATAGGTCTCAGTTCAAAAAGGTTAAGAAACGCTGGTCTAGAATTTCAGAGAGTAATGTTTGAAATAAAAACCATTTTTAATGGATTCTTCAATAAATAGTTTATAATTATTATGAAAAGTTGAAATTATTCAATATAAGCTAATACCAAGGGTCCTAAATTTTGTAAAAACCTAGGTTCAATAAGGATTAAGAATCATGTCTTAGGCTTAAGTACGCCTTGACATCTGTTTGGAAAATAATCTGTTTTAATCCGTAATTTCCAAAGGAAATTCGTTAAAACAATTTAAAAATAAGCACAAAATCAGCATTGTATGAGCACAAAAAATACTGTGCATTGTTGATTTTCGAATGATGACCATAGTTTTTCATAACCTGTGAAATGCCTATGCATTTCCTTTGAAAAATCCAGAAAAAATTGTAACAAGTAGAATGCTTTTGTAAGGACTTCCATCTTCTGCATAAAAATAAAAATCCTACAACCCCAACCAATATTTAACTTAAACTGTGAGGGTGGTATGCTTGTTTGCTAACCTTTAAACCACCACAATCAGCAACCTGAACCATTTGTTAAGACAGTAATAACTTATAGGAGATAGGAGGATCTGATTTCAATGTCATTATTTGAAGAATATATTAGTTATCAATACGTTAGTAAACCTATAAAAATAGAAATTTAATTTAATCTTAACCATTTTCAAATGGTTTGGCAAAATTGGAAGTAATATTAATTATAAAGGAACGTATTATGATTGAAATTTTTAAATTTTGAATGATTTTAGACATTCCCAAGTCACTTTTGGTAAAAAAAATGACGTAAGTAAAAAATTATGATTCTTTAAAAATTAATTTTAGAAATTTATTATAAGAAGGGGGGGATTTTATGGCATTTGTATAAATGGATTCTTACACCTTTCAAATAGATTCTTGACCTCATTTTAAAATTAAAGTGTCAAAGAACTTATTAACGGTGAGCCTCATGAACCTTAACCTTTTTGGAATCCCAAATTATTGGTTAATTTTACTTATTTTTGCACAGCAAATTGGGGTGATAAGTACAGCTTCACTTTATACTATTCATTTAAAAAATCTAAGGTTGCTCTCATTCTGAACGTTTCAGTATGTCATCTACCATATTTGCAGTGATTCTGATAAAAGTTGTTGCTGTAGTTTGGGAAATTTAATTTTTATTAGCATGATGAAAATGAGGCAGTGTAACGTCACAAGATCAATAGGTTGAAATAAAACTATATATTTACCTAGAAATAATAACAGAGTCATCACTCGAATGAACTGAATTGACTGAAGATTCCCTAGAATCTCTTGAAGGAGAGCCTCCATCCAGGGATAACCGAGAACCAGGCGTGGTAAGTGGATCAAGTAACCGATGAGAAACGGCATCAAACCGATGATCATAATCAATTGACGCTGAAGGTCGATCTAAAGCAGGAGATGAAATTAAAGTCGGTCGTTCGATAGCAGGTGATGTAACAAGTATAGGCCTTTCTAAAGCTGGTGAAGGGCATAGTAAAGGTCTTTCTAAAGCTGCTGAAGTATTTAGATGTGGCCTATCGTAATCTAATGCTTGTCCTGAAGATAAAGGCGGTCTCGAAGGATGTTGTAAACTAGCGTGTTGCTGTATTGCTACAGTATGATGTTGAGGCATAGCATCAAGAGAGCGTCGAGGTACATTCAGTGCAGGGTGCTTAGGATTTGGTCGATGCATTTCAGGACTCCGTAATCTACCTGGTCTGTTATTAGTTTCCGGGTTGTGAGCAGCCTCACTAAAGTACTGTAAAAGAAAAAAAATAATTAAAGTGTTTGATCAAATCAATAATTTTTTAAGTAAAATTAACTGTATGGTATCATCATTGTTTCTTAACTTTAAATTTAAAGTTCATTAATATGTCCCGGAAGTAAAGGTTTCTATTATGGTTAATAGTACAGATGGTAGCCTAAATCCAATACTGATTACACAGGGTAGGTGCAAAGCTTAAAGTTTTATTCACTTGATTCAATATATCACTCTATAACATGAATAAATGCTTTTACAGTTATCAAACCCCGACTGGGTGGCACCCCCCCCCCACACACAAAAAAAGATTTCCTTCATTCTAATCTGCCACTGTAATCTCACTAAACACATATGTCTTACTCTAAAGCTAAACTGTACAGTACTGTTAATACCTCCTTTTGAATTAAAAGCTTTCCTAATTAAATTTTTATTTCTGTGGAAAAACTTAGTTTTCTTTAATTAAAATGAACTTCAGTACCACTCATCTAAATTATTCTTCCTAAGCCACTTATTGCATATTCATTTAGATCACATTTCATACATTCAAGAGAGACTCAAAGAAACTCAAACAATAAATCCAACCACTAAACAAAATTCAATTAAAAATAGCAAAAATTGAAATGTAAAATGACACTACATAAATTAAATAACATCGTTGGAAGTTATGTAATGGAAATGGTAAAGTTGGTGTCTAAGTTGTCATTCTGGTACTTAGTCACAAGAAACATCTCGGGCATTGAGTCAATAGTTGTTTCATAAAATACCAACTTTGAAACTGTCATTTTCATGTCTCCAGTATTTACCCTAAGCTAACTTGATTTAACATTCATTCTCAGTTAGAAAATTAAATAAAAAATGTATTAACAATTAAAATAAACTTTAAGATTTAATAATTTATAGTTTAAAATTTCCAGGAAATTTTTAAGAAACTTTATCCTTTTCTTAATCTATGAAGTATTACAAGGAATATTCATCAACATTTAGTATTCAAACGTAACAAAACCTCACTTTAAACTGTAACAATTTCAATGTAACAAATTCAAATTTAACAAAACCTGAGTCACTTTACAAGTGTCTTGAAGAGGAAAATTTATAAATTTAATGAAACTCAAGTCAATTTTAAGAAATGGATTATGACAAAATGCATGTTAAATTCTTTACAAAATGTGATGAGACAATTTTTATTTCAACATTAAATTAATTCTACTGAAGCAATATTAAGGTTCAGACACCACTATCCGACAAAGCATTGTTCTGTGAATTTGTAGTTAAAACCTCTCCATAAAGGTTAAGTCTCTTGTACGGCTTCATAGAAAAATATGATTTCAATTTTAAAATAACTTCAACCGTCAAGAGGGATAAAAATCTATTTAGTTAAGCCACACAACAATACGACTGGTTATATGGGCTTACCCTCCAGAAGCTTTATTCATACAAAATAAAATCGGGAACAGGGTAGCTTAGTTGTTTTTCTCACCACTTCAGACTGGCTTCATCATGATTCTCTGAATATCATTATAATACAAATCTTAAGGTAGTATTACTTTGGTCTCTCTAAGCTCGACCCCAGAATAAAGTGGTCACCTAGGTCTAAGAGTTTTCTAAAATAAGTTGATAGTGTGCCAAAGAATTCTATTGGTTCAGACTGACCAGTGTTTGTTGTCTTTTTCCTAAGGCAACAAACACTGGTTTTAAATATTTGTAACCTCTCGTTGCTTTTTTCCCCTCATTATGTATTATGTGATTAACAACTTTAACTCCACTTAATTCATATTTCCGAACAAAGTTAAAGCAACACGTAATTATACTTATACTTAAATAATACTACAATAAGTAACTTTAAAAATAAAAAAATATGACATAAAATGAAATCAAATGATAAAATTTAAAACATAACCTGACTTACAGTGTAGTCAAAGTAGGTATTTTTTTGTGTTACTTAAAAAAAGGGATTTTTTGTTAAAAAGGAAGGTTGAAAGCATTGAGATTTTGGCGGTCTATCAACATGTGTTATACTACATCACTATTTGGTAAAAATAATATAGAAGTTTTAAACATTAGAGAATCGTACCATCTGAATGATATCCTCTTCTTTGGATACAACTAGTAAACTGATATGTTCCTTTGAGTTCTGAATGAGCTGTATTACATATGAGTACGGTCTGTGTACAGTTGGCTCCCCGTTTACACCAAGTATTCGGTCACCTGTGGACAGACCAGCGTAAGCAGCAGGTGACCCAGGTCTTACTGATTTAACAAAGATCGTATCAAGTGATTCATCTCCTCGACCCTCCGATAGCCGCAGCCCCAGTAGTCTATCTCCAGCCAGCACCTAGTCCACAGAAAAAATAAACACTAATTAGACACCAGCTTTTGAAAGAAAGCAATCTTATGTACAAAATTTAATCAAAGAATCTGATTAGAGCAAATATGAACTACTATTTAATAAATTTAGAAAGAATAAAATCCTAAAACTCAGTATAGAATTTAGTCCAAGTTAGCTCAACAGAAAACCCAAATATAAGCAGAATTATAAGTTAGAGCAAAAATTACAAAGAAAAATATTGTATTCATAAAAAAAATTAGAGACCAAGATATTTTGTCATATATTAGTCTTAAACATAGTTACATGCGTGCTAAATCTAAAATTTATCCCAACATTTTTTGAACATTTTTTTACTATGATTTTTCAAAATTTTTGCTTACTGACGTTATAAAAATAGTTATTTGTGTAACTAGGTAGGAAAATGGAATATTACTGACTAGTATCGAAGTTAGCCCCCGAGCCGAAGGCGAGGGTGTGCTACGCTACCTAAACTATCTGCGGAGGCGAAGCCGAGGCAGGTAATTTTAATTTTAACTGACGAGGCGAAGCCGAGTAAGGTAATATATAATTTGACTGAAGAGGCAAAGCCGAGGAAGGCAAATATAAGAGTCAGTAATGTTTCCTTTCCTGCCTTGTTCACACAATATTTTATCTGCGAAACAGTAATAAAATCAAAACTAGCATTATTGAAAAACTTATTACGTTTGTATAATGTTCAAATTTACATTTTCTTTGACTGATAACACAGACCTTATCATCGAGAAAGTTGACCACAGAGTAGCGCTCGATTTTGTTTTTGACACTTTTTTTAAATACGCTAACACAACGTTTCACTTACGTTCTTTACTTTTTTTTCTCATAGCACCAATCTTTGAACACTTCATATGCTTTGAGATACCCTACTTCCTGATTTGCCGGGTAGAAGGCTCTCTTGGCATTTGTAGCTATTTCCAAAATATCCGGCGGGGTATGTTCGAAAAGTTCGTCTATATCTTCGACGATATTTATCACAAAACGCCATAAAATCTTTAAACTAACTTTTAAACTGTATTAAATACGGGTTCGTATGAAAAAGTAGTAAATGACTTGACAAAAAAAGATAAGATTGAACCCAAGACAAAAAGTGTTGCCTTTAATGTAATCAATAAAATTTATTTCTAATTAAAGATTTACATTACAAATTGTTTTATTTTAATTAGTTAAATAATGTAATTATTCATTATATAAATGATTAAATAAATTCAATAGGCTTTTTATTAACTAATCATGTTTACAAAATTATCTAATTACCAGCCGATCTGGGAAATACTACTTTCTCGCCTAAAATTAGTTCAGTAATGCTTCATTTTCCTGCCGTGAGCAGATAAAAATATTTTTTGGTTAAAATCAGTAAAGGTGTAACACAACTACACCTAATACTGATTTTTGTAAAAAGTTTCAACCCTCGAACAACGATAATAACAGACACACACACATACAGACAGACAACTTAGTGAAATTAATAATTTATGTGACATCCCAGTTTCGGATTATTTTGCAATTACAATACTTTTCCTATATACCTACGGTATAAATGAAGAAAAGAAAAAAAACTACATCTTTAATTATTTTCTTAAATTCAGGTCGTTCAAAACCAATAATAAATTATTCAATAAATAGTTAGGAGCTATTTAAGTCAAAATACATAAAAAACATTTGTTAGGTCACCAAAACAGTTTTTAGAATAATTTATTAATTGTTTAGTAACAATATAAATATGTATCATATGATACTACCGAGTTTTGCACGATAGTAATATTTGACACAACTAAAGCGGGCCAATGAATATGCAATGAGTGTAGTGCAGTTACAGCATAATGAGCAATTAGATGTTGATGGGGTAGTCTAACTATACGCCTAAAATAGAATATGGAGATTTGATGTAAACAGGTTAACTATGGCCCTGTAAATCCTATGAACAAGTGAATTTTATAAGAAATAATTCATAAATCTTATAGTCCAAGACCCGGACCTGAAAAAAAATGGGACCAATTTTGTACTACTTCGAACCAAATTTTTCAAAATGTATACCTTACATTATGAAGGAAGCATATTCAGCTTATCCAGAGTAGAGCCCTTATTATAATTGCGCATGCTCAAAATTTTAGAAAATCACACAAATTTCATTTTTCTTGAAATAAGTGGTCTCCAGTAGGTCTTGTGCAACATATGAAGAGAATATTTTTAAAGGTGATAAAATGATCAATAAAACGACTGTTTAATCATAAAAATGGGACTACAACCAAAGTTATGACTCTTTTAAAAACACAAAAAAGTTATTACTTTATGCAAAGTCAGCGAATTTCTTTGAAAAGATTGAATTTTTGTGCATTATTTTGGCACTTAAGAAATGTCATAATTTGAATTGTAGTTTCCCGATTTTTACAAAAAAAACCCCGTTTTATAGGAAATTTCATTAGCTTTAAAAAATGTTCTGTTCATGTTTTGCACACGACCTACAGGGAACCACTTATTGTAGGAAAACTGAAATTTTTGCGATTTTCTAATATCATGAGCGTGCGCATTCATATATGAATGATATGATGTGAATTAAATGAATGATATGATATGAAAATGAATAATATGATATGATATGAATGATATATATTCCTTCATAATTTAAAGCACAGTTTCAGGAAAATTTAGTTTGAATTACATTTTCTAGGCCAAGCTCAGAATATTATGACGTAAAAAAACATTCCTGTGCCCCAGGACTTAATAAATTTTATATGATTTTTTTTTGGAATTCTTAAAAATAAAATAGCTGCGATAATTTAAAAATTTTGCTAAGTCAGCATATGAACCAGCCCCTGGATTAAATCGCCAGACTTTCTTGATCTACAGTCTTGTAAATCAAAAGTATTGAACTAAAATTGAGTCTTGAAACACACAAGAGAACTGGCAAAAACACAACAAAGTTAGTTGTTTGGTCAACAGTTACCAAATAGAGAAGTGCAACTAGTGATCTTCAATATCTTAATTGTATCAAAATAATGAACTTCGCGCCCTCCGACCTTACAGAATAAGTTAACACAATATTCAATAAAAATAACTATTTAAAATCCTTACATTTCAATAAACAGACATCGTTATTTTGAGCCTTTTTTTAAAAAATAAACTATTTTAAAAGAAATAAACATGGCAATAAAAAGTTAAAGAAAAAAATAATATGTTTGCCTTTAAAGAAAGAGTTTGGTAGATTTAAATGGTAGAGGTTGTTTTTTGGATGTAAATAAGTATATAAATGAAACTGTAGTAAAACTACATCTACTCTAGTATTTTAAAATAGAATACTTCCAAGAGTTTTGTAAGCGTTTATAGCACAGGAGTTAATAACAAGTAGATTCAATTTAATATAGTACATGAAATAGATTTTAGCGAATTTTTTTAAAATTATATAAGCGTAAAAAATTACCTCCTCCACCATGTTAAAAATCTGGTAACCATCTCTTTAAGTATTTTAAGTGGCAGTATCGACTTATTCGATTTATTCTTATTCGACTTATATTAAAATATTATACTTATAATCAGGGACTGACTTTATTATTTACTATATAATAATAAATATATATATATATATATATATATATATATATATATATATATATATATATATATATATATATATATATATATATATATATATATATATACTTATTCGATTCAGCGCCTAAAAACCGAAAACGACGCCATACTCAAAATGTTATATTAATAAAAAATTCAGAATATGTTGTATACCGACCATATTACAGTTTTTACGTTTATTTACCACGGCTTTTCGTCGGTTATATTGAGTAGTCGTATTGACTTTAAACCGGTTTCATTAAACCGGTTGGCTGTTCGGGAACAGCCAAGGTTCATTAAATGATGTTTTCTTGTGTTGTAAAGGGCCCTGATGAAGAATTTGTAGATAAATTCAATGTGTTGGCCAGAAAGAAATAAATACATAGTTTTTATGTAAAGCTGTGCTTTTATTCATCCCGAAATTGGTGAAGCGCGTGTGTGAGTAGAGTATATATATATATTATATATATATATATATATATATATATATATATATATATATATATTTATATTTGGAATCACTAGCCCAAGTGAAATCGATCTGCCGTGTTTCTCCACTCCCGTTACCCGAACAACCTCAACTCAAATTCGCAAATTTCTGATGAAAATTCGGCTAATGTTAAAAAACATGAGAGAGAGATTTAAACCCGTGTTAGGAATGAAAGGTTAATTATATGAAGTAAATTAAAATATTTAAAGAGGGTCAACTGCAAGCCAATAAACAGGAGAGACGCAGCCAGGAAAAGCAGGCGTGGGTGTGCTGGGACCCCAGCCAACACACTCAATAAACTCTAGACAACGTAATAATAACTACTCCACATATACGCGTAAATAGTTACGCATGCAAAACCCATAAATTTCAAACATAATAAAAATAGAGATTTTAAAATGCTATTTGAAGCACACAAATAGTCCCCTTTGACATCCATTTTCAATTTCCAGCTTCAAATTTAGTAAAATGTAGCTCCAACAAGACAATAAATATCCAAATTTAAAATTGTTAAAATTGTTTATTGCGTTTCATTTGCGTCATTTATTCACTTGTAAACTTCCGCAGGTCAATAAAATGGTGTAAAATTTTAACACATGTTCAATATTTTTATACAATATTATAATAATTATACTCTATTATGTAGTATAAAGGCCAACGACAAACGAACTTTTTCGAATATTGTAAATAATGAAAAACTTCAGTGTAGATATTAGTCTTTTTTTACATTTTATTACGAAGCAATTAAAAATAATTGATCGATTTTTTAAAATTTAAGATCACATTACGAGTTTAGCCTCTAAAAAGTACCCTTAGGTTAATTTCAGTGAAGTAATATGTTATAATTAATTACAGCATACAAAAGTTTGTCAATCATTACTGAAAATTTTTATCTTCTAAGAAATAAACAGAAAAAACATTTAATTAGTTTTAGCAGGCTTGTCTTATAATTTTACCCGACCTCAGAGGCTGATGGAAATACGTCACAGGCTCCTCCCCCAGAAAATTTATGAGAACTTGGAGACTTCAATAAGTTCACTCACCACTCTGATGGATCAGTGGTGATAGCAATATTAAAACCCTCTTACTTCTCTTACGTTATGAGTCCTATATAATACGTTATGAGCGCTAATAGGAGCAACTGGTCTACTTTCTTTCTCCTTATAAACCAACCATAGACCCTCCAACAAACCAGTGGATTCTTAGTAAATCCACATGATATATATATATATATATATATATATATATTATATATTATATATATATATATATATACACATACATATTTATTTATTTTAAAGCCAATTTTAGTTGACATGAATCTATCACAATGCTTTAACCAATATATTAAAATATTATTAAGTAAAGAAGCGAAAATAAAGATTTTTTTTAAGGTTTTAGCGAATTTTCGAAGAAAAAATGAGCTTGGAGTTATGAAGGGAGTAGGGGTAGAGGTAGGATTTTTTGGAAGCGCGGACTCATTGACCAAGAATATATATATATATATATATATATAATATATTATATATATATATATATATATAACATATGCATATGGAGCACGATAACACATAGAAAGCTTTTTAGGATGGAAACAAAACTTGCCCTATGGCGAGAAGATGGCGGGTTTACGAAGCCTAGAGGCGAGATTCACCGCGAAGCGGCCTATTTAATGGCGATTCGTTAAATTAAAAAAATTCATAACCAATAACAATAAAAAAACTAAACAAAACTACCACCTTCTGAACGGACAGGGGACCCGCGAAGCAGCCGAGCCGCGAAGCGGCCAAGTGTCGAAGACCCCTGTTTTGTTTAAGCCAATTATTAAAAAAAAATACCAAAAGTTTATTGAAGTTAATAATAATTATTTTTTTAATTTGGGGAATATTCCATACGAAAAAGTAAAATTAGTCTGTTCAGAAAAGGAATTTCTAAAATAATTTTCCATCACTCGTTCATTCTAAATAAGAAACAACTTATAAAAAATCTATTTTCGCGAGTTCTAAAGTTAAATACCTTTGATTATAAAAAAAAGATTTAATAAAAACAAAACAAAAATAATATCAGACAGCTCCAGAGCGTTGGCTGTCTGTTTTATATCAGAAGGGGAAGAAACTAAATAACAAACCAAAACGGGTAACGAGAAACCTATGAAAAACATGTCTAACAAGACGATTCTTAGAGGTTATAACATAGACATTCAGGTAAAACATCTTTTTAGCTTATTTATTTGGTTTAATAAGATCATCATCAGCACCTGTACGATCCATAGACATAAATTAGACTAATTCAATCCAATGAGCATTTAAATGAATTTAATTTCTCCAACAAATTGTCCGTAACTTGGGCGCCAAGATAAATTAAAATTTCTCTTTGAATTTCTCTGAAATACAGGTTTTAATTTATAATCAATAACCAAGTATGCGAGAAAAGCGAGCTGAAGAAGAAGTTTACGTATTTAATTCAAATTAATGCATTTTTGTATATATTTTTTTGTAATGCATATATATATATATATATATATATATATATATATATATATATATATATAATATATATATATATATATATAATAGAAAAATATTGTATTTACACTTTTCGATTCAAACCCGAGGATTCATCACAATTGTCTGCTTCAGGCATTTTATGATGTTTTAAGCGCTTGCACTTGCGACGGCACTCATGCTGTCTAAGTGTGTTTGTGTCTATATCACGCATAACTCTCACTGTGTATATGCTACACAGTTAATAAATTTGTAATATGTCTAGTTCTAAGCTAATTCTAATTTTATTTGAAGCCCGATTTTAACGTCATCTGAAGTGAACGATTTTTAACGTGCCGAAATAACGTCATCTGAAGTGAACGATTTTAACATTGTAGGTGCCCAAATAACGTCATCTGAAGTGAACGATTTTAACATTGTAGGTGCCCAAATAACGTCATCTGAAGTGAACGATTTTAACATTGTAGGTGCCCAAATAACGTCATCTGAAGTGAACGATTTTAACATTGTAAGTGCCCAAATAACGTCATCTGAAGTGAACGATTTTAAACGATGTTTGCGAATTGCGTCGTTATTAACGCCTGCTTAGAACCAAAGATAATTCACTTTATGTACAAATCCCCACTCATAGCAAAGAACTAATGCTATAAGGAGGGATAAATTCACTTTTTATTCTTTTTTATTAAAAGAAACTTTTTCAAGAAAAAAATTGTCTTGCAGAATTATTCAAGGATGATAGGAGAACAAATGTTTTCAAAAGAACATTAAAAAATCAACACATATTTTTTATTTGCAAGGAGTTGTGCTTCAACCACTGCAATGAAATATGATGAACGTAGTATTTCAAATGAGTATAAATAAGAATGACTTAATGTGTCAAAAGCTAAAGATAAATGAAACAGGATTTCATACGTGTTTTTGGTTTCTTCTAAGGCAGGATACATCTTAACAATAATGTAATCAGCTAATCTACTATTAGCTACGTTTTACTATCTGCTAATATGGGTGTAGAAGGTCATAGCTAAAAATGGCACACCCTTTGTCAAGTGTCTACGTTTCAGTATTAACAGTTCCATACAAAACTGTCTCTTAATGTATGGATGAATGTGCATTTTTTAATTCACAGTTCTCAAGATAAGAAGGTGTCAGAATATGTTTTTCAATGTGTGGACAAAACTCAAAATAAGAAGGTGTCAGAAGGAGTGGATAAATGAGCATTTTTAATGCACAGCTCTCAAACTCAAAATAAGAAGGTGTCAGAATGAGTGGATAAATGAGCATTTTTAATGCACAGTTCTCAAACTCAAAATAAGAAGGTGTCAGAATGAGTGGATAAATGAGCATTTTTAATGCACAGTTCTCAAACTCAAAATAAGAAGGTGTCAGAATGAGTGGATAAATGAGCATTTTTATGCACAGTTAAACTCAAAATAAGAAGTGTCAGAATGAGTGGATAAATGAGCATTTTAATGCACAGCTCTCAAACTCAAAATAAGAAGGTGTCAGAATGAGTGGATAAATGAGCATTTTTAATGCACAGTTCTCAAACTCAAAATAGGTGTCAGAATGAGTGGATAAATGAGCATTTTTAATGCACAGCTCTCAAACTCAAAATAAGAAGGTGTCAGAATGAGTGGATAAATGAGCATTTTTAATGCACAGCTCTCAAACTCAAAATAAGAAGGTGTCAGAATGAGTGGATAACAAAAGAAATCCTTAAAAACAAAAAGAAACAAAACAAAAAGAAATCCTTAAAAAATGTCCTAGAAAATATCCTGATAATTTGGCATTACTATTTTTACAATTCCTAGGAGGGGGGGGGGGAATTTTACAGGTGAAGTAAACAAAAACTGTATCAAAAAATTACAACATAAGGATTAGATAAATACAGTTTAATAACAAGATAATATACTTAGATATTCTGTAAAACAATATAATTTGATACCATGATATCAAAGCGAAATTGTAATTTACTGTATAAGATTTCTTTAACATAAAATTAATTTAAAAGCTATCAAACGCAGTTTTACAAGTAACATATTTATCAAAAGAAATTTAAATACATAAATGCATTTTTTCAGTCCACTTAAAAAAATTGATTAAATACGAAAGTTTCAGTCCCTTTTAAAGGAATGATTACGTTAAAATCGATCCAATATCATAGTTCAACAAAATCAAAGTGAAGTAGTTTTGTATAGAAGTAATGCTTAAGAAAGATTGTAGAGTTCAATATAAATTTATTTATATTAAATTTAAAGATTAATAAGAAATTTATATTAAACTTAATACAAGATAAATTGGTGACTAGATAAATTTAAGTTATCTCAATTTATTAAAGGTAAACTTAATGTCTTGATTAAAACTGTTATATGATAAGAAAATACATTTAAAAACTAATATATTATCAATAATATATTAAAATGATACTTATTGTTAATATAATATACTTATTATAAATTATCATACATTATTATCATTATACATATTATATTATATGTTATGAAGTAAAATTTCTTCAAACATCGTTGATTATATACTAAATAAAAAATAAAATTACTATTAAAATGTATGACACTGGATGAGACGTAATAAATTGCCTCAATTTTGCATTATAACTATATTTTGCCTTCTTTAGCCTTCATGAATACAAGGCATATTCATGTTAAATATTAATTTAATTTAAACAAATAATTTAATAGTATCAATTATAATGGAGACAAATAGTAACAGCAAAAATAAAATTAATATGGTATATCAAAATAATATACTTATTATACATTATCATATATTATTATACATTATAATTATGTTTATTATATACTACATTATAAATGTAATTAATATATTATATCAATATAATATACTTGTGTAATATAAATACTAACAGCGAAAATAAAATTAATATGGTATATCAATATAATATACTTATTATACATTATAATATATTATTAAACATTATAATTATGATTATTATATACTATATTATAAATGTAATTAATATATTATATCAATATAATATACTTGTGTGTGTCTGTGTCTGCATAATACTACATGAAAAACAGTTTAAGGCACAGAAGAGACTAGATTCCATTTGATTAAATTTAACTATAATTCAGGTAGCATATTCAGTTAAATTAAGCTTATTCATATTAAAAAAATTCTATAAATTGCGTCTGATAAAATTATTATACGTCGGTTATTAAATTTAATTAGTAAATTAGTAAACTTAACGATCAATGACGTTTTAAAAGAATTCTGAAATGCATCAAAAAATTAATTAATTAATAATAACAATATCTTTATTTCACAAAATTAATAAATTACAAAATATAGTAAAAATAAATACATTTCACATTTTTATTTATCGCTCTGTTTTAGTTTTGTTTAAATAAATTATTTTTATTTACAATAAATGTGGTAATTTATGAAAACCTGCTTCATTTCTACGTCTCCAAAAAGCAATACTGCTTGAACCTGGAGATGTAGTTTAAGTTATTAAATATTTATATTTTTTACTTTACCTAAAAATTATATGCCCGTTATTATTATATAAATTTAAAGCTATCATTTTACTGATTATTCTTTTTTATGTTTCAAATTAGTATTATTTTAGTTTTGATGAAAGTAATTATTTATTTTTAGTTACTTTATAATCATATTACAAAATATAGTAAAAATAAATACATTTCACATTTTTATTTATCGCTCTGTTTTAGTTTTATTTTTATTTACAATAAATGTGGTAATTAAGTTGCAAATAATTAGTATAAATACACCGTGAGCTAAGATAATAAAAGAAACACACTTACACATTCGCAAAGACACACAAACCACACAAAGACAAACTCAAAAAGTAAGAGGTCTTAGAAAAAAACTGAAACGAATAATAACTAGAATAAAATGACTTATAGCTCTATATCACAATAAAAAACAGCGTATCACTTAATGGTAGCTTACCATTATGTAAGCATATTAAGTGTATTAAATGTATGTAACCATTAAGTGTTAGCATATTACCAATGGTAAGCTACCATTAAGTGATACGCTGTTCTTTTATTGTGATATAGAACTATAAGTTATTTTATTCTAGTTCTATAAGAGAAGTAGTGAAACCAAAGAGTTTTTGTTGATACGGAGAGCGCAAGTTTCATAATTGTAGTTCACAATATTTGTATAAATGAGAAATGACGTATGGGCACCTAAGACAAAAACAAGACAATATCATGAACAGAGTAATAAAATAAGTATCTCCACTGATTTACTGTGCTTATTTTAAACAATACATCAGTGGAGAGACTTATTTTATTATTCTGATCTTGATGAACTCCTCTGGCGCTCATACTTCGAATCCTAATATATAATATATAAGATATTGTCTTAAGCAACAACAGCAGAAAATGACGTGAATTTGTTTTATAACTTTATCAGTCTACGCTCAATCACAACAATTTCCTCAAACTATTTCGGCAAACCAAAACAAGAGATCTCCGACCTCATGGCCGCCTCGCGTAAACATGGTTGCTGTCCTTTACCAGCTTGTCAAATTACTAGTTCATTTAAGTGGCATACTGCCAGGATATAATCGAAGTTTAAAATATATTTGCTAAAAATGAGATTTTTATCGATATACCACAATCGATATCAAACCAGAACTAATGCTGTTCATAAATTTGTATCTTTATTTTTTATGTGTTAACTATATATAATAGTATATGTTTACAAAATTTCAACCTAATCATAAAAACATTTGAAAGTTTAATGGTTTGTTGATATTTTTGCTGAGTCAATATTGTATATTGAATGACATCACATGTATTAAAAAAACAAAAGAGTTGGGAACATTAATGAAGTCGATTTTTCTACCAAGTTTCATTTCGATATATACATATATATATATATATATATATATATATATATATATATATATATATATATATATATATATATATATTACATTCTTGTCCAGTAAATCCCCTCTTCCAAGAAATCCACTCACCCCTACCTCCATCCAAACCTCTTAAGGTAATTTTTTCGTTGAAAATTAGTAAAAAGGGTTTTTAACCATCATAGTTAATAAAATTTTTAACTTCATGATTTAATAACTCGTTAATGGTTGAATAGCTCGAAAAAAGTTCCGTAACTAAAATACAAAAATAAAGTATTCAAAAAGTACAAAAGTTGCAACAGGTTACTTCGAAAACCAAGCAGATTTCTAAAATTAGCCCCTATTAATTTATTTTAAAATAAATCTGTCTCGCTCTTAACCTCCCACCTGCAAAAAAATTTAAAAGGGGCTAATTTTAATAAAACTTGTGCGGGCGTCAACAACATTGAACATTGTATACGAACTTTTTTTCGGTTTAGAAAAACGATAATTATAGAATTAAAAAAATTGACATATAACAAACTGCATTTATTAATGAATACTTATTGTAAAAATTATTCTTAGCTAATTTTCATCCGATAAAAACGTCATGTCATAAAAACATGCATATATGTATACTTATACATATACTACTAAGTATAGGTATACTTATACTACATATATATATATATATTATATATATATATATATATATATATATTATATATATATATATATATACATATATATACACATATATCAATGGGTCCCCCTTTTTAGAACAATTACATCTCCCTTCCTCCATCATTAACCTAACCTAGCAAGTTCATTTCATCGTTGAAATTTTGAATCAGATTTAAGTCTCTTTTCCCAACTTAGATAAAAATTCAAGGAAAATGTTAAGAAATTTCTGCATATCACACATGTGGGTTCAATATCATAATTTTCTTATATTACTATTTAAATGCTCTAATCCAATATATTCTATTTTTGGTTAAAATTTTATTTCATAATTTTAGATCATCATTAGTTAACAATTCTAATTAATGTTTGTATAAAAATTTTCCAACAAACAAAAATGTTTTTCCTGTCATTATAGTCTACAAGACTATTGTTCTTAACACTAAAGCTTTCTCCTTAAAACAAAAAAACTTAAACAGTTACACTTTTAAAGGTATATACAAATTATGTTTACACAAAAAAAAACTCCAGATAATTTACCTGGATAAGGCGGGTTTTATAGCCATATGGCCATATTCTCTTATTTTTCTTTATAAGATTCTTTTTTTTAAGGATCTTATATTCAAAAAAAGTTTTGAGCTTTCCAGTGTAACTGTCTTGCTTTAGTCTTCTGCTAAAATTAACGTCACAAACCGTGGAAATAATATAAAATATTTATTTTTTACTTTTTCCTTACTCTTGCCGTAGGTATTGGGAAAAGTATTGAGTTCACTCTAAAAATCCGAAAATAAAGTTTCATCATAATCGTCCGTTTCAGACATTTTTATAAAATTTAGATTTGTTTTCATCATGCTGTCAGTCTGTGTGTTTGTGTCAAGCATAAGGCCCGTTGTGTTCAAGGAAGAGAGTTGAACCTAGGTACAAAAATTGAGTACAGGGTACCTCGGAACATTTCCACATTACATCGGATTCGCTAATGCTGATAATGAGATAAAACTTGGCACATTTATCTAGTAGTTAGTCTTATACATAGCTACGCGTGCCAAATTTCAATCGGATCGCATAATTTTTCTTCGTTTTTTTTATTTTTCGACATTTTTGCTGAGTCATTATTGCAGGGACGTCATTATTTTTCGAATAGCACAACTGCAGCGGTAGATTGATTTTTCTACAAAGTTTTAAATCTCTAGCATAAAAACACTAGGAGCTACGATAATAACAGACACACACACACATTTACAGACAGACAACTTTGAGAGAACCACTCAGGGATTGTTTGCAAAAACAATACTTTTTCTATAAACCTACGGTATAAATGAGAAAAAATTAAAATCAATTTTATAATAAGTCTTTCGCAGAGGAGATGTTAAATAATCAATCAGAAAATAGTTCATTATGTTTTCTAAATAAATAGATTACATTTTTGTTTAAAGATATTGGAATTATTATAAATATGGTTAGGAGACAATTTAGTTTAAGAACTAGACGCAAAAAACAGTGACCATCAAACCTTTAAGGATTATCTCGCAAGAATAATTGTTTTGGCTACCTAAAAAGAGTCAGTTGACTGTCATTTTAGATCAGCGAATTTGGGCACCTTTAAGATCGAAAAACAGCGTTAAATTCAGTTTTCCCCAATACCAGCATTCCTGTTAGTTCAGTAAAAAAAGGACGCTGCTTTTTAAGAATACAAAAATAAAGAGTGTCTCCACAGAAAAACTGCTGTTTAAGTTTGGACTGCATTTAAGTTTTTAAGGAACTTAAACATAAATTTGTGACATATATATTTTTAACCATTAAAGTTGGTTTAATAAAACCAGGGTTATAAATGTCGTTAAATATTACTGAAAATACATTAAAAAAACACAGAAAACCTAAAATGTATATACAAAAAACCAACACGTCTCTCCACAAAAAAATTATTAACTAAAAGCAGAGCCGGTTTTCGGCAATAATGCCACTAACAGTGCCGGTGAGTTGAGTGCAGGCGTCTAACAGACTATCCAAAGACTGAAGCCTGACTTCAATCTTTGGATAGTCTGTTAGACGCGTGCACTCAACTCACCGGCACTATTGATGGTATTATTGCCGAAAGCCGGCTCTGCTTTTAGTTAATAAATTCTTTTGTGGAGAGATGTGTCGGTTTTTCGTCTATTGAGTATTACTCCACAGCGCTTTGAGAAGTCTAAAATTGTATTTTTTCAATGCGACCATAGATATATGTTTTCCATGTGACTAATCTAAGGTATAAACAGCCTTCAAATCAAGGATATTCGAACTACACGTAATATAGTTGTCGTAAAGAAAGATGTCATCACAGCTCGCATATTATACGATCATTTAATGTTCGACACATAATGCTGGAAAATATATGTTTCGACGAAAATTTAGGTTTTAAACAATTTTCAGCATTATAAGAAGTGAAACTTTTCATATACACCAATAATAAATACGGGGAAAACATGGTCCTGAACTGTCAAAAATTATTTCTGCCCCCAGTAAATTGACTTATGCGAGTTCAATTGTGCAATTATAATTATCATTTTGGTAAATATTTGTAAATTATGGTAATATTGTTACCACTTATAGAAACTTCAAAAATTAAATTAGATAAGCCTACCTTGGAAACTGCATTAAATCTTAAGAAAATATAGAGTTATATGACCATATTTCCGGGATTTTTCACAAGGCTATTGTTAAAGTAAACTTCTTTCTTTATAAAAATAAAATCTATGATATATGTCAAACAATAGCTTGATAAAATATTTTCAAAGTATAAAAATGTTAGTACTAAAAATGCCTTAGGAATAAATGTTGTAAATAGGCTTTACTATTTACAACATACAGTGGGGTCATATATAATTTTTCTAAGTTCGTTAAGTGATAACAAAATTACCATAATTGGGTTAAAGTTGCTAAAACGATAATGGTGAGTTTAAACTAGCAAGAGTTTATTTACAAAGTGTATTTTTAAGGATTTAATGTTGGTGCAACTGAAAGCCTAAGACTTTTCCCTTATTTTTAAGAATTTAATGTTAGTGGAACTGAAAGAATAGGACCATGTTTTCACCTTATTTTTTAAGGATTTAGTGTTGGTGCAACTGAAAGTCTAGGACTTTCCCCCTTATTTTTAAGAATTTAATGTTAGTGGAACTGAAAGAATAGGACCATGTTGTCACCTTTTTTGTAAGGATTTAATGTTGGTGCATCTAAAAGCCTAGGACCATATTTTCACCTTATTTTTAAGGATTTAATGTTGATTCAACTGAAAGTCTAGGACTATGTTTTCACCATTTGTCTGACATGTTCCAACTTGTAGTACGTCAAGCATTAAATCATCACTTCAACGATCTTATCAACGCGGAATTAATGGCGCAACATTAATTTCTAAAGTATCAAATTAATATAACTGCTTTAAAAAAGAAGAAAATAATCATAATTTTAATGATAATGGAACAATAAGGTCAAGCTCTGCAACGCTTTAGTTAGCCATTAAGTTAAACAGTAAAAAAAGAGTATCTTTTCAGAAAGATTAGGTTAATACTGTCTGGGATTTAAAGGTACATAAAAGAAAGGTCTAAAGTTATGTTATTTTTAAAACTAACAAATTTTTGAGTTATTTTTAATAGTATTTGTATTTATTTAAAAACATATAGCGAAACCCCGAATGAGGTTTAAGCTATTTTAGATTAGGTGCCCTGTTTTTGTAAAATCTTTCTAAACAGAAATTAAGTTCGCAATTACAAATAATAATGAGACTTTGTAGATATTGAAAGATTTTACTTAAACAATGTTAAAAGGAGCAAAGAATGTCACAAAAATTAAGAAGCATACTCCGTGTCAGTTTAAAAAAGTAGTTCTTAAAAATCTATAAGAATTCTAAAACAAAAAAAAAATTCATTTTGATGAAAAATTTAAAATATTGGAAAAAATAATTTGCCAATCTTTTGAGTTCGCACAAAAACTTTAAACTGCAAAAGAGTATAAGAAAGCAGCGGGATAAATCACATCGATATATGCTACGCAGTTTTCCGCACGAAGTTAAGATTCCAACAGCTATCTTGCTTAAAATTTTGAAGAGGTGGTCAAACCTAGCTTTAAGATGTTATTGTAAGGAATTTTACTTCTAAGATATTTTCAAAACAAAGTATCGATTCGAAAACAGGTATTATATATTAAAAACAACACTCCACTCACATTTACATAAAATACAGTTTACATTTCAGCCCGATTTAACACTTTGTGAAGATTGGATATTTTTTGAAATGTTTGTGGGGTCATTATTGTGAGTTAATGACGTCACACATATTTCATAAATGGTCGATTTTTAAACCAAGATTAATTTCGAGCTGAGAATGTGTTCATAAGTTATCTTGTTATCGTATTTATAAATCTATATATATATATATATATATAATATATATATATATATATATATATATATATATATAATTATATATATATAATATATATATATATATATATAATATATATATGGGATCAAGAAGGCAGTTGGAATCGATCCCCCTACTCTGTTACTTTTATGCCAACGACCTCAGGCAGGAATAGAAAATTAAATAAATATAGGCCACCAAGTAATAAGACTAGAAAGTTAAACTAGAATACATTAATTAAAGTTAATATTAATGTCTCCTTGCATTATCACTCATACACTATTCACACGACTAACAATATCTTTGTTTGTATTACGAGTAATTTCGAACAATAAGAAATCTACTTTTTAGCGAATTGTCATTAGAAAATGGTACTTATGTTTTTACCCTTAAAGTACGGCGCATTTTAACTCTTTAAGTTTTTCCCGAATTATAACGAAACTTGTTATATGGCAATGTGGCGAAATTTTGAGAGGGTTACGAATCTTAGTTTAATAGAGTAGCCTAATAGATAACGTATATTATTAACACAAGTTTAAAACGTCATCGAAATTTTGAAATTTGAATGAATAATCTAAAAGACCATATAATATAAGGCATATAAATACATACACACACACACACACACACACACACACACACATATATATATATATATATATATATATATATATTATATATGAATATATATATTAACGTCAATTTAACGTCAACAATTATTAACACAAGTTTAAAAACGTCATCGAAATTTTGGAAATTTGAATGAATAATCCTAAAAGACCATATAAATATAAGGCATATAAATACATACACACACACACACACACACACACCACACACAATTATATATATATATATATATATATATATATATATATATATATATATAATATATATATATATATATATATATACATATATATATAGATTATACATGAAAAATTCCTTAAAAATAAAATTAATTAAACTGAACCGAGTTATTTTACGAAATAACTCATTATTTTATGAAATAACGGAATTCAATGATTTAATGGTAGCAAATATAAGCAGTAATAAATCTAAATTTTACAGCAAAACAATTATTAGACAGAGTCAATCTGTTTTGTAAAAATTTAACGTCAATAGTAAATCAAACTTGTATACCAATAAATGGTAAATAAATAGAATTGTATAATAAAAAAAATAATAAGATTTTCCTCTGGATATTTGCTAAAAATATTTTTATCAAGGAGGCATTAAAATAAGAAAATACAATAATTAATCTGAGTTTTTCGTCAATGTCTCATATTTAGGTTTGGAAAAGTGTTATTGTTTTTTACTTGTTGTTAACTTGCATTGTCTTGCTCGTTGCCTAAAATGGAAGTTGTTTTTTTTTAAAAAACCAAAAATATAGAACGATACGGAACGATAAACATCAAAAAGTATGATAGGAATAATTTTTCTTTGGAGAAATGCTGGCGATATATGCAGTACACATTTAAATGAAAACACGGTACTGTTATCTCTTATAGCTAATTTTTAAAAGAAAATGACGCTTATAAGGTAGGTCAAAGTATGGTTGAGTAGGGCATGGAGGGATTGTCGACTTTATTTTACAATATTTTTTTAAAAATATCACCCACATATCCCACAAGGAGTGAATTATATCAAACATTTTTAAGTTAAATCGAAACAACGTACTTTGTCAAGGTTTTGCACTTCAAGAGGTACAGAGATAGGACATTAGAAGTTTAAATTATGAGTTGAAGTTCAGTGAATAATTAAAATCTATGCATTACGTTAATAATGTCATACGCAGGGTTTCATAAATACATAAATTTATAGGTTTTCATAAACAATATAGTCAAGGACTTTAAGAGTACAATTTCTGAAACCAAGTTTCATTTGGATTAAAAAATACGTTCGAAAGTCAACACGTTGCATAGAAACGTCTAGAAACTAAGCCTCGTATATTCGGAATATGTACACCCGCTCACTTTCGGAATTTGTAAATGCTAAGAGAACATTTAAATCTTACGTAATACTCGCAAGGTATTAAATTAAAAAATAGTAAATGAATCATGCAGTAGCATCTAAACTTCCCCTGGTAGCATGTTAGTGCTAAACAGTGTAGCACATCTATCTTACTCAACAAGTGTATTAATAGCTCAAAATATGGTGTCACTTATAAAAAATAAGATGTGTCATGATTTAAAATAATTTCTTATGCTTTTGATATAAAGCTTCTTCTGAATAATATCAGTATCAGCATGTTTCTATAGACTAATATAAATGTATCCTTTTTTAAAAAAAATGTATATTTGTTTGTGTTTTTTTAATTAAAAATGTTCGTGCGGAGGTCCGCAAAACGGGAAATTTTCTTTTGAATGCGTGCTCCCTTGCTTAACAATCCATTTCTTGCTTAAATCTCTAGTATTTGCCTTATAACCTAAGCAACTGTATAACTACTTTTTACACAATTTTTCCGGGTTTTTAACATAAATGTAAATACGGATTCCACGGATAATACAAACCTATGGTTATCGTCCGAAAATCGACACAAAAGAGCATGTTCGAAAAAGCTAAATTTAAAATGTTTTAGCCCATTTTCATTAAAAAATATAAAATTGTGAATCAAGTAGTAAGCTATTGGTCAGGTTATAAGAAAAATAATGATGACTCAGCAAACGGGGTTAGTGACGTTGAAACAACTTGGTTTCCAATAGCTTTCGTGTCCTACCAAGGTTGTACCATTTTTGTAACAAGTTTAATTTAAATATATGCGTGTTGAAAGATTGCGTGTTTACAAAGATTAGCTACGTATACAAACACACACACAGATTATATATATATATATATATATATATATATATATATATATTATATATATATATATATAATATATATATATATATATATATATATTATATATATATACATTTTGATCAGGAGACCAAACGGAATCATTTTCCACTCTCTCTCATTTTAACAGCTTTACTATCAGAAGCGTTACTGTCAGATGGAAATTCGCTAAAAAATAAGAGTAAGTGTTTAAGTAAGAAATTCAATAAGTGGTACTCAAACGTAACGAAAATTAGTCGAATGACCAGAAAAATTTAAATTATTTCAAACAAATATTTAATAGCAAAGGTAAAAATACATAGCACTTTTAAATATTAATTCATGGTTTAACTTTTTTTATTGAATAATACAACACAAATTCTACGAGTATACGTTACAAGTATTAGAGTTAGGACAGTGTTAGTTACTTGGCAAGACTAGTAAGAGAAACAATACGGTGATTGTACTTAGTTAATTTTTTTTTTAAACATATATATATATATATATATATATATATATATATATATATATATATATATATATATAATATATATATATAATATATATATGTGTGTGTGTGTAATCTAACAATGTGCGAACGAACGATTTAATCATTCGTAAGTTCCACAAATTGTACAGTATTAGCGTAGACTCTTAAAATGTGTACAACAAACATACTATCATTCATATTAACTGTCCTTCACGGCTTCTTAGCACGTACACCAAACAAACACAAACACACTAACACGTTAGAGCCGTGACACAAGATCTTATTTGGACCTTACACAGATCTCACCCACAATACAGAAAGGTTAATATAAATAACACTGGTGTGAAGATTAATAAAAGCTGTATATGTAAGACGTATTCAATAAACTCTAACAACACAGGTTAAGATATAGGGGCCGTATTCTAGAGCATTGATTAATTATATAATACAGTTTTGATTTCTGTCAGCAAACCTACTAAAATGAGCGAGTGTAGGAATCCTTTGAACTCAATTCGGCACTTGCAAATCTCTCAAAGGGATGGGATCAAAATAAACCAATTGAACTGCTTCTCTCATAAATTTTGGGTGAGAGGTCAACGGATAAAAACCAAAGCAACCGAACAATGTACCTGTGTGGTATAATGTTGTACCTTTTGTACAACATTATAAAGTTAAAATTAATAAGCGTCAACCTGCTGAAGATATTATCGAAACTGCTAGTACATCAAAATGATAGACAGTCATAAGATGATTCAATTCGATTTTAACAAACCAAATGCAGTCGGAGGTTATAACCTGACTTTTTTTTATAAAGTGCGTGTGACGTCATTGCAGGAATGGGTATAGGCGGTTTACACTGAAAACTTTCTGTTTATTCCTGCAATGACGTTACCGCCGGACTATTGTAACCTAACATGAAAATAAAAAATTTGGTTTCATTCATAAAAAACCTCTAATTGTATCATCTTATTAACTTTATCTCCTTGCTTGTATAAGGTACAAGGATTGAGTCGCCTATTCAAGGTCGACTATATTTATCAATAAATAAGTCGAGTTTGTTTTGTTTAATTTAACTATTTTGGGTCGTTGCTAAAAATGATCAAGAACTTCCACTTCAAGGCTAATGTCTTAAAGTGGATAGTAATCTGTTCATAATTTTTCTTTACTAGAACTGTTTGAAATTATTCTGAAACTTTTATAAGAATTTGTTAATTTAATTAGAAAAATAAATGATATTTTATTTTTTAAAAAAAGCTGAGCTAGGGGCTGTGGAAAGTAAATTTTCTAGTAATTCGACAAAATGATAATGTGTTCGATGTGCGCTAAAATCTAAATTGAGGAATCACATCCCAAGAACCGATATAGGTAGAGAGTTGAACGTTTATTTTAGCGTATAGCAACGCTTATACGCGCAAAAAGCACGTATAAGTGCGCTTTTTCATTTTTTTGTGGAAATAAAATATTTGAGAGGCCAAAATGCTGGAATAAGTTGGTTAGATTGACTCCGAATCGGCCGGATTCAACCAATTCGGCGTCCAAAAAGTTTAAATAAAGAAGATGTTTTCTTGTTTACAAACAAACCCTTCTTGCTTAAATTGTCCGAATTTAATCGCCATTAAAACTTTTATCATAAATAATTAGTTCAGACATGACTTGTATGAGATATTTTGTAATTTGCTAAAAGAGTAATACCTCTTTGTGACCCAACACTCAAAATAATTACATGACATTAAATGGTTCAAAGGCCAAGCGAAGAAGAGAAATACCTTTTTTAACAAAAATGCCGGAGACAAATTTAATTAAAAATATGGTCATTAAAATATTTTTCTGTGCCAGATATCAACAGTCGCGGAACAAAACTAATAAGTCCAACATAACAATTGATGCAATTTGAAAATAGGAAAGTAAACTAAAAGGTAAAAAATTAATTACATGCAGAAATTGTGATATTTTAGAGAAATTTTTATTAAAAAAACTCGCTAGTGTAGAGGGTAGCATGGCAGAAGTAAGAACCGTGAATGAATGACAAAACTCCGTTTGAGAGATTCCTGAACACCAAAGAGGTATTAAATATGTAGCTTAACATATAGCTATGCAATGTTAGTGTCATTAAAGATATTACTCATAGATATATAACATAAAATAAAAAATATAGAAATTTGTTCTTTAGTTTTACAGAAGAGACTGTATTTTTTCCGGTAAATGACTTGAAACTTATTAAACAACTCAAAACTTAAAAAAACAAACTATAGTCAGAATAGAGCAAAAGATTTACAAGGACAAAGGAAACACCCAACTTTAAGAAACTGTAGTCAGAATAGAGCAAAACATTTACTAGGAGAAGGGGAACCCTTTTTTTTTTTTTTTTTTTTTTTTTTTAATTGAATAATACAACAACAAATGTGATTGTTACAAGTATTAGAGATAGCACAGTTTTAATTGGCTTGGTGCGCTTGATTGAGGAACAATCCAGTGATTGCACTCAGGCGGGAGTTGGAAATAGATAAATGTGAATATTATATCACTATTGAAATGTAAGAGATAGAATAAATAAAATGTTAAAATAAATGAGTAAATAAAATGTAGTAGTAAGATAATTAGATAAATTTATGTTGATCTTATAGAGATAACTGGTCTCGAGGCCACTGCTCCTCAGGCGTCTCATAGGATTTTCAGGAAGGGTATTAGAGGATAGAGTTTTTACAAGAGGATTGGGATGATCGATTATGGAATCATGGAAGCGTTTATATCGGGATATAGAAAGATCTCGGACAAATGGAACAAGGTCGTTGTGGAGAGTAAGGTTTGATACATAGAAAGGAGCATTTGTAATGGTTCGAAGGATTTTAGATTGCAGGACTTGGAGACGATTGGAGTTAGAACGCTTGGTGCAACCCCACACTTCCAGACCATAGGCCCATGATGGTTTTAATATGACATTATAGATCCTAAGTTTGTTGGGGAACACCCAATTATAAAAAACTATGGTTAGAGTAGGGCAAAAGATTTATTGGGAGAAGGGGAGTACCCAATTATAAGAAAATTTAGTTAGAATATGGCAACAGATGTACTAGAGATAGGAACACCTAATTATAAGAAAATTTAGTTAGAATAGGGCAAAAGATTTACTGGGGGAACGGAAACGATTTTTTCCTGCAAAGTGATGCAGGAAAAGGAGGTTGTCCCATAATGGGCAACGATAGCTGGAAAACGTCCCGTATAGCGAAGGCTTTGATTTGAAGGAGAGAACAGTAAATGTGAAACTAACGTGGAAGCTTAGTGCCTTGGTTCGGCAGAGTATTTTAAAGAACTGTAGTTTCTTATTAAGTATATTACTAACGTACCTGGTAAGACTCTGGAGGATACACGATGAAGTGGCGGAGAGTGAATCCGAATCCATAGTCAGCTCTGATGATACGAACGTTCCTCGGTCCTCTGTTCACTCTCCACTCTGTCACCTAAAACCAAGTACAATTAAAAATTAATTATTATAAATTGCTTATTTGAATATGACGTCAAGGAAAGAGTAAATAATAGCAAGGTAACGATTTATAATTTATACAAGAGAGATTATGCAGCTATATACTCTATAGAATGAAGAGAATAAGGCTTAACTACAATTAAAGTCTCTCACAGTAAGCGCAACATACTACAGAAAATAAAGACCAGAAGTTGCGAATGTCATATATTATACATGACAATAGCTCTTTTCGATTGTAAACTATTATATTGTAGGTTATAATGTATATAATAATGTAATGCTGTATACATGTTTACGTCTAGGTCGGTGCGATATCTGTTAGGTTCAGTAGTGCTACCTCTTGTACCACCCTTGCTAGTCTACTGTCCCAGACATACAGGACAAACGCTATAGACGGAACTATAGCGATCCAAGCAAACCCGCAAAGCGGAATAACCTCGAAGTAGTCTTGTAATAGTCGTAGGGATTTTAACACAATTGAAACCGGTTTCAGCTCAATCGGACCATCCCAAGTGGCGCAAACGGTAATAACCTTTACGATGTTTATTAGGTTCGGTAGTTTTTGAGTGTGGGGTTGCAGTATGGAAGAGAGACCACTCCTTTTTGATCCGCCCTCGTTAGCTTACTGTTCCAGACAGACAGGACAAAATCGGCATTTTTAAATGATTAGAACAGGTTTCATCTCAATCAGACCAATTTGTTCATAAGGTACATTTGTTTCAGAGTGAACATTACACCTAAAGTAGCAGGCGATGTAAAAAAAATAGCACAATACTAAAGTCGAAGAGCCAGACGCAAAAAACGAAACCATTGAACCCAAAGGTTAACCCTTTATATTTATTTATTTTGGTTCCCTGATAAAGGATCAGGAGGTCTGTCATTTTAGATCAGTAAATTATGGCCCCTGGGTCCCTTCAAAGTCCGGAGAGTGGCCCCAAAATCAGTTATTGCGCTATAGCGCTGTTCCTATTTATTTTATCAAAAAAAGAGCCATGGGTTCTTTTAACTTAACGTTTTAATACTAGGGATGTAAGAGTTCAAATATATACCGAAAATACAACTGCAATCTCTTATTTTATCTCAAAACGCACAAGAAACCTTAAAATTGCTGATTATGATTATTTTTACTTAAAATTGCTTGTTTTTCCATGTTATCATTTTTAAGATATTTAGGATTCAAAAATGAAGCATATTCTGTCAAACTATAGGTAATATGAAGTTGCTCTAGAAAAAATATGTAACATAGCTCGCATCTGTGATAATTGAATTTTAATTTTACGAAATTTAAGTTTTTGCCTGTTTTTCGGAATACATGTCAATCACGAAATTATAACATATAAGAGCTGTGATACTCTTTTTTCTTGGGAATAAGGTTATATTGCCTATAGTTTGTCAGAAAATGTTTAATTGCTTAAATGATAAAGGGAAAAAATTAATGTTCGTGCCATTTTTCGGACTTTGAAAAGGTTCAGAGGCAGAAATTGCCCCATTTAAATTGGCAAACCCCCTGTTCTTTTATCAGGGAGTCAAAATAAATTAATCTTGCGGGTCAAACCTGTGGAGCTTGATGGTCACGATCCTCGCGTCTGGCTCTTGGCCTATAAATAACACAAAAGCGTTTTGCTCTTTGACCGATCCGCAGTAAGAATTCAATATTTATCCGTCATAAAAAGTGATACACCAGTAATATATTATTCTGTGGAGCAGTACATGCGAGGAAGGCAAGTGCGTAACCGCAGGGAATGACTTGATATATCAAGGTTATACACCCTTAAGATATTTCTTAACTTTGACAGGTGTCTTAATATCACAAGGTTGTAGTAAGGAAAATACTTTAATACTGAGTGCTAAAAATATTTCCTTCGTATTCTCAACATCTTTAGCTTTATTTGTAATACTCTGAAAATTCTGCAAAAAGACATCTTAAAAATTCACAAATCCTGCCGTTTCTTTCTTTTTAGCAAATATTCGAAGCAAAAATTAGCTTATGAGATAGGAGTCATGGAAAGAGTAGGGGTAGGGGGTGGAATTTTTGGAATGAAGTACTCTCTGATTAAGAACATATAAATAAATATATATGTATGCACAAGGATTATGTTCCTAGACGTTTCTATGGGACACGATAACTTTCGAACACTTTCTTGGAACGAAATGAAACTGTACAAAAATCAACCTTGCAATGTCCCGAACCAACAATAATGACCACACAAAAATTTCAAAAAATCATTCAAAAAATTTTTTTTTTCAAATGTACTCCTATGTATAATTAAAAAAATTACCAAGTTGCATTTAAATATCAGCATTACTTCCGGCGATATTGATTGACATATATACCATAATGTAAACAAATCACGTTTTTTATTAACAAATTTGAAAATTCTTTTATATCGTGGTAGTATGCCACTTAAACTAGTAATATGACGAATTGATATGTGGAAAACAAACATGTGGTCGCGAAGCGGCCCCCAATATCGACGCCGCGGCCAAGAGACCGAAGGTCTCTTGTTTCCTCTTTACTATAAGAGTAGAGATATGTTGCTGTATAATAATGTGATATCGAAAAATGTTGTTAATACAGTTGTAAAGACAGTACGGTAAAATTAAAAATTGTAATTTAAATTTAGTTACCCATATATTTAACTAAATGTATAGGGTTCAGAATTCTACACATATAATCGGAATGCATTTCAGGGTACTACCATTCAGATAAGTAGATAAGGTACCTATTGTCTCAGAATATTAAAATTGTAACTTCAACATCTTTAAATAATCTATTAAAAATATAGATAGAATTATAGGAATATTGTAGCCGCAATTAAGGATTCCTTAAGTAACTGTTTTGTGAATTTTGAAACATCGAAAAAATAACCTGACCACCTTCGATCATTAGAAAAATCAAATAAACAGAACAAAATTACAGTAACTTAGTACTACTACTAATACAATGATACGTAGGAAACACGTATTATTACAAGTACAGTAATACATACTAATACAATGATACGTAGGAAACACGTATTATTACAAGTACACACAATACGTAGGAAACACGTATTATTACAAGTACAGTAATACATACTAATACAATGATACGTAGGAAACACGTATTATTACAAGTACAGTAATACATACTAATACAATGATACGTAGGAAACACGTATTATTACGAGTACAGTAATACATACTAATACAATGATACGTAGGAAACACGTATTATTACAAGTACAGTAATACATACTAATACAAATACAATAATACGTACTAATGCAAATGAAAACACAAGCAATGTACGGGTAGTCGATAAAAATTTATTTATTATAACCTTAACTCACTCTAGGAAGAGGTTTCAATGAGGTTTCATAGAGCTCCTGTGAACTCTAAAAAGGTGTTTCAGGCTTCTAGTGTATTGAGATAGGATATGCACTCTCTAGAATAAATCTCTAAGTTTTTGTGTATTGAAAATAGAATCAATAATCTTTAAGGATTTAAAACAAAGGAACCTTTTAAAAATTAAAATGAAGAATGAAGTTATCTACTTTTAATCAAAAGGATTAAAACTTGTATAATGTGATATAAGAAAGCTAAAAGAAGTCACAGGCCTGTTTTTTCGATTTTTAGATATCGAAACACATTACAATCGCTTAACATCTTTAGAGAACCATTCATAACATTCGAAACTGTATACTTCTACGAATGCATATTAAAAGAACTTGACAATATTAGGACTCTGAACTTTAACTTCCTTGTTTGAAAAAAGGAGAAAAAAGAAAAGTCAAAAGAAATAAAAGTTGTGAAGTAGTTGTAACTGTTTTATAATGGATTGGTTTGTTAGATATGCTAAGTAAGGGCAAGTTATACCGGCTCGGGTAAGAGTCATCGTGTAAGTGAAAGTGTCAGTTAGTACTGGACTCATACTTACTTTACATACGGGCTTAATATTTAATATGTATTACACCTATAAAATCCTTATAGCATTTCACATATAGACTTCAATGGTTTAGCTGCAAACAAAATGAAAGATTGAAGCTTTCTCGAATATCTACCCATAGAACTAACCAATAACCTCGTGGATTTTAAAGAAGTAAATCAAGTATGTATTTTATCAATGTAATTAAAATTAAAAGGATCTTTGCAAAGAGATATGTTACTAGAGAGGCCTTATTGGTTGAATTTTGAAACATCAAAAAAGTAACCTGAACACCTTTGGTTATTAGTATAATCCAGTAAACAGCACGAAATTGAAGTAAACGATATAATAGAATGTTTATAATAGGAAACAAAAAATGAGCGAAAAGCCGAGAACTATTGATAACCTTAACTTACACTAGGAGAAGGTTACACAGAGCTTCAAAGAGATGTTTCAAGCCTGTCAATGTATAGACAGGGATGCCACCCTCTATTTATATATCTTTATGGATCTATGCAAATAAAATATTAAGGCAAAAAACAGAACAGCTAAAAGATCTGAGGTTTTTTCCAAGAATAAGTGCCCATCAATAAGGGTTTTGAAAGGTCAAAAATCTTTTAACCTCAACTATCCTCTCTGTGGGATACCTAGTGCTAAACATAAGGTCAATGATAAAAAACACCTAGAGGATTAAGTTTGAAGTTAACTAAGCTTAAGGAAAAGTACCATGCAATTTTTATCAAACGTAATAAACTGCGTAGACTTTTGTGTTTAAAGTCATGAATGTCAGTGCAGATGAAGAGTCCAACATTTCGCTTCCACTCGAGGAAGCATCCTCAGTAATGTAGAACATGGATAAGAACACAATTCTCAACCAAATTGAACTCAAACTCAATCTGAGTTTCAAACTCAAACCAACTGTTCAAGTCATAATTCAAGGAGTAATTTTGTAGAGTATAGTGTTTTCATCCATGATGTCCTACATCCCTAAAGATGCGTTTCAGATCCCTACAGAGGAAGCGAAACGTCTGATTTATCATTCAAAGACACGGATAAAATATAACAAGAAGACTTAAATCTTATCAAAAGTGTTAATACGTAAAATTCCATCGTAAGATTATTCTAAAATACATTAATTAAGGTCGACGCCAAATTTTGTCGACTATCACACAGAAATTTCATAACAGAAAATTTGACTTGAAATGGGTTTACAACGGAATTTCCAAAAAAAGTTTTTAAAAGAGGAAATTTAAAAAGAAACCCTTTTAAGAAAAGAGTATTGCATTCCCTGAAAAATCATGCATACCCAAAGTTGTCTCTAAAGATAAGGACGGTTTTGTCAAAACAATTTATATTGCAATTAATTTTATTCTGTTAAGGTTTTTAAGGAATATGTGCACACACAAGTAATTAATTATCAAACAAAATACTTTATTTCCATTCAAGAGTAGCATTTTCAACGTAAGTATCGAATACAGACGAATGTTAATACAAAAAATCAGGTACGAAAACCAAGGTTGTACAGGACAAAACACAATTCACAACAGCAAACATTATTTTGAAATTATTAAATTTACATAATCGTCCTTTAATTAATTCCTCTAGCATTTTCATCAATTTTATTTTTTTTAACATAATTATAAATCCAGATTTTCATCTGGTTTGTTTTCATTATCGTACACACTACATTTAGTCCCGCTAATTAAAAATTAAAAGACATTCTTTATTATATTTAGTATTAGTCTCCATTGTTTTATGTTTATTATTTTTCGGATTCATTAGTTTTTTTCCGTCCCATCTTGTGACCGGAAAATAATAGACATTCTTTATTGTAGAGGGTGAGAATACAGCTGGAATAGCAATGTATGGACGGCAGATCCCTGAGGGTCCGTGAAAAGATTTTAAGGGGTCGGCGAGCTAGTAGGAAAAATATTTTAACAAATATTTAAAAATATTTATACTAGATAAGTCCATGAATCAATAAATTATCAACCAAGTTTTTATTAGTAAAAATTAACATCTATTTTTGATGGTCGAAAAAATATTAATGGTCATCCAAATATTAATTACAAGAATTCTATTTGTTTAAAATACAATTTAAGACGTTTTCCTTTCATTTTTTAATGAATTAAGACAAAATGTAGGTAATAAGAAATAGAGCAAGAGATCAATCAGGGAACTATAAAATTATAAGAGTTTACAGTAAATTATCCCAGTTAATTTTAGCGATTTGATAATAAACTAATGAATCTGATTAAGGATACAATTGTTTTTCAAGCTCTTTCAAGATGCAAATTCTAGAGCAGATTCGTGAGCTTATATTTATAACATTTAAACAGAAAATTTATCGACGAGTATATGTTATTGAATTTATTAGTTATAGAGTTAGTTTGATGTTAGTTATAGAGTAAGTTTAATTTTATAGAATTTATTTATTAGGGGTCTGCTAAGTATTCTGAAGTAAGCGTATCCCTGATATACAGGACCTTAATTAACAATTTACAATTTTAATCTGGATTTAAAATATCCAGAGATTCTTCGAAAATAGCTCTGTAATTATTTTCTCTAAAATCTTTAGTTAAAATTATTATCATTTAAATTCCATACCAACCAACTGAATTTAGAACTAAAATTAGATTACACGGAATTCGCTTCGCTGTGCCGATGAAGGAGTTAAATTTTTAGGCTACAGATATTTTTGTTTAATAAAGGTATTCAAGCATTACTTCGATTTACTTTCAGTCCATATAATCGAAATAGAGATAAAATCCAGCGCATTAAATTATTGTAAATATTACTCGTCTCTATATATAGAAACCCGGATTGAGATGAAGACTCAATAAAACGGTTTTGATATTTAGACGATTTTGATTACATATCAATACGATTTTATATTTTAACTCAAATTTACGGCTCCTCCCGCGATAGGAACGCGATAGATTTTCCTGGAATTAAAATTTTACAAATTGACCCAAATAGGATCAAACTAAATCCAGATACTGACCACGCCCGATGCTTCTTAACTTTTATGATAAGAAGTTAACAAAACCGTAAATATACTACCCGTGTTAAATTAAACTTAATTACACTTATACCGTAAAAAGCTGCAATTGTACTAACTTCAACTCAAAGATTTTTTAATTTTTAAGATTTTTTTAAAAAGACGTATACAAGTCATTCAATGTAATTGAGTAACAAGTACTTCAATAAAAAAATAAAATAAAATACATAATTAGATAAATAATAAATAAATAAATAAATAATATATATATATATATATATATATATATATATATTATATATATATTATATATATATATATATATATACTAAATATAAAGAATTTAAGATAGGAAACACTAAGAAATACTTACATAAAATTAGTAACGTTTCGAACTATGTTCTTCGTCTGACAAAAAGGGAATCTGTCAGAATATATATATACACTATATATACAGAATTTAAGATAGGAAACACTAAGAAAATACTTACATAAAATTAGTAACGTTTCGAACTATGTTCTTCGTCTGACAAAAAGGAATCAGAATATATATATATATAATATATATATATTATATATATAATATATAATATATATATATATATATATAATATATATATATAAGTTAATTATTTAAACTTTTTGTTTTGAAATTATAATTAGTCATCCCTTAAGATTAGCGAACCCTGAAGCCACAAAGTTTATCATAATTCTTCAAGAACATAAAATAGAATTTCTTAGAATAAAATATTATTTTAAAAGAAACCTTAGAGGTCAATTAAATTAAAATGTATTTTCAAAATAACTGACCTGTAAAACCCTTTAGGTCGCAACAAATCTAACAACATCATTCTAATAAAAATATCGGTAATAATTATTGAATTTATTATAAATAAATTGATATAAACTTTAGAAAATGTTCCCTGTTTTGCATAGTTTTCGAGCTTTTGCTCCAGGAACTCATTAGAAGCGAAATCTAATAAGAGAACCAGATTTGTTACCGCAGCATCAGCATTACAAATCCTAATTAAAATAAAGGTTACATTTCATGAGTTATTTTAAACTTTAAATTGTAAAACTAGCTACAGGTTTATCAATCCTAGGAGTGTTCCGTGGTTAAGGAAATTTTAACTATCATTCTATATATAAGAAATATTCTATAGTCTACCGCAGTTTGTCTTCTAAATATTCTTATGGATATAATGGTATCTTGGATATAATAGTATCTTGGATATAATGGTATCTTATATATAAATGGTATCTTGTATTGTGGTTAGACAATTAAATATATATTTTTTTTAAACTCAAGTGTATTAAATTTAACCATGTTTAACATATACCACAAAATCTCTGTCAAAACAACTAAGGATATAATGGTCAAACCAGGTACCAAACTTAGGAAAACAAAGTCCATGCTTAGCTAGATTTTTTTACGAACGAAACCGTATATATTTTTAAATTGAAACAAAGGCGAATGGTAAAAATAAGAGTAAAAAATTTCGTTTTAAGCTGACTGGTGAACTTTTATAGACTATTTTTGGTACCAGTACTAATAATTGATTAGTTTCTTTTTGGTACCATTACTAACTAACAATTTTATAGTCTATTTTTGGTACCATTACTAACTAACAATTTTATAGTCTATTTTTGGTACCATTACTAACTAACAATTTTATAGTCTATTTTTGGTACCATTAATAACTAACAATTGTTTATTCAATTTTTGGTACCATTACTAACTAACAATGGTTTAATCTATTTTTGGTACCATTACTAACTAACAATTTTATAGTCTTTTTGGTACATTAATAACTAACAATTGTTTATTTTTTGGTACCATACTAATAACAATGTTTAGTCTATTTTTTTTACTACAATTTTTTTTATTTTAGTAGTACTAGTAGTAATGGTTACTAAAAGTTATTGATAATGATTAAGATGGTTGGTATACAGGGTATAGATGGTAGGAATTTAAAGTTAAAACATGCCTAAAAACTAAAAATTTGAAGTTGGAAGGAAAGAATCTATAGCAAGAACTATGCCATAAATCCCATGACTTTTCAACTTATAATGAATATAATAGGCGTAACAAATATATCCTTTTTAGGACAAGCGAAGCGAACTTAAAGCAACTTGCGAATACACAACGTTAAGTCACTTTTAAAAATTAAAGTATGAATTATGTACATAAAAACTATTAAAGAATATTAATATTTAAAATACCCGGTATTTTTATATTTTCTCACCTTTTACGATAGGTATAAGAAAAAAAAATTGATCACACTGAAAAATCGAAACAAGGGTAGTGTCGTAATAATCCGTTTGAGGTACTTTCATGACGTACTGAGGGGTTATCATCATGCTGTCTGTCGTCTGTCGATAACTCCCGCGAGAAATGAAACGGCGCAAAAATCAGACCTCGGATCTGGTATTTAAATCGAATAAAATTGTAAGTAAAATATCAATAATAAACTATCAATAGATAGTTTTACCTATTAATGTCATTCACAGCTAGAATCATAGAACTAGTATGATCAAAATTTAAGAAAATAAGAAAAAAAACATGGCCACGTTTTCCTGTAAGGGACTAACTAAGCTTGATGCCGCACAAAGAGTGATCAGAAACGTTCTGCATATTTGTCATTAGACAAGGTAAATTTTAACGCCAGTGGTTGTGTTAAAATGTAAAACTTCGTAGTTAATTGTCCTTATAACGATTTTTATAAGTGCTTATGTGATATTATAATACGTTGTATTAAATAACCAGGAAACTTGTTTTATAGAATCAGCATAAATGGAGTCCATCGTAAAAGAACGAAAGAATAAAAAGTCTCTCCACAGTTTAAGATATTTAAACTGATATTTATTAGATATTTAAATATCTTGAACTGTGGAGAGACATTCTATTCTTTCGTTCTTTCAGGAGACTTGTGTACCAATTACACCTTTGTGTACTGGGTCAGGTCGGATCAATGTAAACAAAATACACAATTTACACAATATTTAAAGATATAATTACTTTACAGTAAGAAAACTACATCGAATATAATAGAGCTCACATTAATTCTAGAGCAGGCACTGAAATGAATACCTTGATACGTACGTCTCCTTGGACAGCGTCAATTGAATAAACATTCCTCGTGTTTAGAATAGTATTCACTGAAGTGACTGTTCGACACAATATAGAATCTGAATGAAACAACCATTAGTCCCAGTAAAACGCGACAACTAGACAGCAAGGTCGCACGGACATTACATTCTGGACACTAGTAGAAAATGTTTTCGTTATTTGTGCATTATGGTACGAATCTCAAACTGCCGGGTTGCGCCCGGGCGACTTTCTATTGAACAATTTGCTGCCTTAGTCAACATTGCATTCCTTTTTCCTACGGCATTGGTTTTGTCCCATGGTCCCTGCAATAACACTTCTATAAATACCCCCGCGAATGCACTTCAAAATTTTAACGCGATTAGTTTATTTTCAGGTATTTAACAATTTTTTGAAAGAAAAAGAACATGACATTCTATAAAGTTTTAACTATAGCTCATAATGAAATTTAACTAGACATATCTGAGATTTTTCATATATGTGTACGTGAACAACACTCATATGACTGTAAATATGTCCATTTGGTACGAATTTCCAAAACAAAATCTAATAATTAAGGGCGGTTAATGAAGTTACAAAAAATTAATCTTCCCTAAAGCAAAATTAAATCTCAAGTTTGGATTTTATGCCAAGTTTCGAACTTCTAGGAAAAATACAGTGGCAGTAGCAATAACAACAGTAATAAACTCATACACTAAAATGAACCAAACAACAGAAATCTGAATAAATAAAAACGACAGTCACTCCACAAATGTAAAACAGTATTTACAAATCCGGTTTTCGTCTGTTAACAACCATCATCAGTGCTACAAATGATGATGCCTGTTTACAGTCGAAAGCCGGCTTTAAATATATTTTTACATTTGTGGAGTGACTGTCGTTTTTATTTATTTAATTACTACCTCCATGGTTCAAAGTACTTAAATATTAATCTGTTAGAAAAATATATAGATACATATATTTTGTAAGAAGTAAGTGTTAATGCAAAATATTATTGAATAAACTAATAACACAATAAATTATTTAACTGAAAACATTTAGTCACTCTATGGAATAGCTAGTTAAACAATACAATATAAATCATTTGATACTACCGAGTTTTGCAAAACACAATTATATTGTGTCAATACAATATAAATATAACTGGCCATCTAGTTATTTCATTAAAATAAATTTTACAATTTAACGGTAAAAAATAAAAATAAAATGCCCGTTTTAGGGCCTTGCGGCCCATCTGGGTATTCCCCCTGCGGGAACCCACCTAAGGTGGTATGCATTTACTATCCTTTAAGAAATAATTAAAGGTGTCGAAATATTTTAAATACAAATACTATTAATATAATCTTCCAGTATAGCCCGGGCAGCGAACCTCGGACCTCCGGTGCCGAAATCGAGTGCTTATACGATCACGAAGGCAGATAATTTAACGGGAACATAATATAAATACATATATAAAAAGTAATGTATACATACATAGAGGAGCTCTAGGAAGGACTTTGGTCACTCTCACGGGTTCAACACACGCCTTCCATCCACCTCATTAACGAATTTTTCATAGGAGATTTGTTAAAAAGGTAATGATTTGTAACATGTAATATTATCTATCGCAGATCACATGTCCAGAAAGGACTCTAATCGCGAAGGCAGCGAATTGGGTAGCCAAGCCTTAACATTATTAAAACTGTACATAGGAAAAAAAATAAAGAAGAAAGAAATAGAAACTAGGGAAGTATCTTAATATCTGCTTCATAGAGGGAATAGAAGGATAGACAGGGTAGCTAAGAAATTCTCCCTACCGACATTTAAATGTCAACTTAAATCATTTTCAATACCTTTCTTTACGAGGGCATACACATAACTCAAAACCTTATTCTATATAAATAACGCAGATAAACATTATTCAATTCAGATAGGTCGTTTTCCCAACCAATATCCATAGGAAAAATTAAGGAAATAAAACTATGTAATTAAGAGAGTTATTAAAAAATCGGTTACAGGGTACCTTGGAAGAATTCCTCATTATATCGGATTCGCTAAGCTCATCCTCACAACTTTAGCCTCGCTTCGCTCGTCCTCAAAATATGAGAGTCGTCAAATTTATATCGCAGAACGTCATCACATTCGTATTGCTCGTCGTCAGACAGTAAAGACGAGAGTTTTACTCCCAGCGGTTACCTCGTTCGATGCTGCTTAAGATTCACAATCCAACAAGATTGTAAAACAACAAAAATCTGAATAGCTAAAATATTTTAGCTTTTTAGCGTCAATAGCTAACCATATCAAAATGAAACTTAGTATACTTATTTATTACTAAAAGATATACACTTGCTTCAACTCTCTAGCATAACAGCACTGCCATAACAGGTGTTTTGGAAAACACCTACAACGAATTTCAGGTAAAAGCCCGGTTGTGGTTTTTTTGTGACACAATACTTTTACTTTTACTTATTAATACCGTATGTGTATAGGAAAAGTATTCTGTTTGCGAAAAAAATCCGAATCCTGGATGTCACCGGAATGATCCGTTTCAGATAATTTTAAGACCTCCTGATGGGCTTTTACAAAGTTGTCGGTCTATATGTATGTGTAATAATAATAATAATATGTGTGTGTGTGTGTCTGTTATCATCGTAGCTCCTAGTGTATGTATGCTAGATAGTTCAAACTTTGTACATACTTCAGTCTATCGAAGTAGATGTGCTATTGGGAAAATATATTTTTTACGACGTCATAAACCCGCAATAATGACTTAGCAAAAATTTCGAAAAATCATAAACGCGGAAAAAAGTTGCGATCAATATGAAGTTTAGCACGCAAGTAGCCTTGTAATAAGATTAGCATATGTGTCAAGTTTCATCTTATTATCAGCATTATTTCAATTTTCCTTAAATGAATTATGTACGTTTTTTAAAAAAAATAGAAAATGATTCAATCATTTTCCTCGTCCTCAGATGATACTATCTGAGGACGAATGAAGCTAGTCCGAATACGTGTTGGAGTATAGATTTACTGAATTGTATATTCTGAGGACGAGCGAAGCTAATAGTCGCAAGTAGGGAGGATGCCCACAGCGAATACAATGTGATGAGGAAAAGTTGCGAGGTACCCCGTAACCCAATTTTTTAATATGCCTACGGTATATATGAGAAAAAAATAAAAACTCGTCAAGAAATTTAAGTGTCAAACATAGCGTTACTCCCGCCGCACATATTTTAACAATTACAATTTTAAACGTTTCTGTCTATCAAATTTAGAGCCGACACAGTAATCAACAAAAATAAACCGGCCAAATTTACAAATTATTCTGTAAAAAATTAAGACAATATAACAAAACACTAAATAAATGGCAAAATGCCATGTTATATTCATACACGTATAAACATCAGTAAAATGTATTTTTGTTATTAAAATATAAATTTTGATAAGATTACAGCAAATCGTCCCCCCCCCCATTCATCTTTTTCATCATCCGAACTGTTCGGATTTGAATCTTATAAGGTTAAAGCATCAGATGAGTCAATTACGGCAAATGGCAGAGTAATTTGATCAAATTTATAAATGTTTTCGCATAATATTTTGTAAAAATTATGTCAATTATTTTGAAGTAAAATTTATTTGAAACGCTTTTAAGCACTAGTAATAGCAGAATTCAGCTTTCCCTTTTAAAAATGATTCCATTATAGATGACGAAGTTGCTCTTTCAGTTCATGCACAAAATAAAATAAGATTTGATTTGGTTGGATGAGAGTTTGCAAGTCTTTAATATTATTTTGATGTAATAACTAAGCGAAATTTATATTGATATCCCTACACTACCGTCTCCGTGGTCTAAGTCCTTAAAGCGTCTGTATTTATACTGAACTTAACACCACGAAGGTTGGAGTTCGCATCCCAGGTTACGCTCTTAGTTTTTAAAAAGATTATTGTTCAACTAAACGGTTACCACTATCACCAAAGGCGGTTTCCGCAGCGGCCATATCTGACTATCCGCAGGGATGTCAACGACCATTATTATCATTAATTTACCTCTTAAAACACGATTATTACTAAAATCAAACACGTAAAAAATAAAATTAAAGATAAAATACTGTGATAAATTTATAAATTATAATAAATAAAGTAATATAATAAATGTAATACAAGAAATATAGAATAAAAACGATATAAGATAAATAAAATGTGATAGTATATCTAATTAATTTGCCGCTCTATCCATACGTCATCTTACCACCATTCCCAATAATTTTGACTGATAGAATAATAAATATATATATATATATATATATATATATATATATATATATATAATATATATATATTATATATATATATTAATATAGACATTTAATATATTAAGATTTGAGTAACAATAAATATGTATTAAGATGGTCACTTCCCAGAGGTGTGGCCAATTATTATCAAGGCGCCACTTAAAAATTATTTTTATCTTTAATTTAAATTTTTAACGTGTTTTATTTTAACAATTATCGTGTTTTACTATATTAATTGGTGTAACATGATACGATTCGTGTTAATCTGGGTCTGCAATTTTATTAATTTAATATTCATAATAATATTTAAGTCGTAGTAGTTAAGTATTGCCGCTGGGCAGATATATGTTTTTGTCTTTAACGCCAGACTGCTGTGCAAAGAGATATCAATATAAATGTCGATTAGTTATTACATCAGAATAATAGTATAGACTAGCAAATGCTAATCCAACTAAGTCAAATAATATTTTATTTTGTATATAAACAGTAAGAACAACTTTGTCATTCCATAAAATCGAATTACTTTTGAAAGGCAAAGCAAAATTTCGCCATTACTAATACTTAAAAGCAATTCAAATACATTTTCAACAACCGCGGTGGTCCGCAGAGGTTTCCGTGCTTGACAATTCGTTTCTTACTTAATGTTCCGGTTGATGCATAATAACTTAAGGAGTTGCTCAATTATTAAGTACTTATTGTAACTATTTTTTTTCTTTATTTTTTAAAGGAACATCTAAGTTTAAAGTGACTTCATTTTGATACACAAAATTTAAAACTTAGTTTGTTGTTATTTCTATCTTTTGATGTTTACACATATAAACTATGTTCCTACCTAATAAAAGCAATAAAAAAATGCAATTTTTGCTAAAGGGGAGCAATGAAAATTCTTTACTCCCCTTTATAAATTTAGAGAACTCCCCCCCCCTAAAAATGGATATCATTTGGCTATAACCCCAAAAATAAGGAAAGTTTTTTTATTTCCAAGGGAGGAAAAGTTACTTTATTAATCCCAATGGAGCAAAAAGTACTTTTTTCCTTGAGTTTGAAAAGTGCTTCTTTACTCCCTAAAAACTAGTCAATAAACTTAACATTATACACCGTAAGGAGATAAAACGTGTATGTTTAATAACATGACGCCTATCCCTTTAGCGAATTTCATTCCCAAAGGAAATTCGCTAAAAAGTGTTTCTAAAGATGTTTCTTAAGTAACAAAGTGGCCTGAACCATATCTGAGGGTAAAACAGTACTCTAGATTCTAGATATTTATATGAATTAAAATGCACTTTTCTTGTACCCTCTCTAGCCTAAAGGTATTACAATACACTTCTTTGATTTTTAACCCCTTATTTCACGATTGACAGCTGGTTTTGATTAAAAATTTACAGACGAAAGACCAACAATAAACATCAAAGGGAATTTCATAGAGGACAAATACTGTGGCATATTAAATAATATAAAAATTAAAATTGTAAAAAGCAAGAACCATGTAAGCACATGGTTACATGGTGGTACATAAAAACTTTAATTCATTTTAAAAATTAAAAATCCCAAAGTGGAATACTTACATTCAAGTTAGCCAAGTTAGCAAAACAAATCAACTTAAAAAAGTATTAATCAATATTTATTTAACTTCATCATAAGACTCATTAAATATTACAATACCAATAGTGAATGACGTATGAGCATTTTTTAAATAGTTTTCAATAATTTTCATTCATAGGGCTTCGCTAAGTTAAATAAAAAATTATATATACAAGAAACTGGCACAGCACTAGTTGGTTTTGCTCAACGGCAAGATACTTTGAACAAGATATTATTTTACAGTAAAGGTAGACGGTAAACTAACTCTAGAATCAGGGAAGCCCTTAACATTCACCCAGAGATATTTATTAATAGTAATTAGGACTGGAAACATTTAGTATTACGCAACTTTTTTAAGCGAATTTTTAATAGGGAATGACGCTTATGAGATAGATTCGTGTTTGCAGCACGGAAGAAAAGGGAAGGAATAAATCTCTCTCTCTTCTCTCTCTCTCTCTCTCTCTCTCTCTCTCTCTATATATATATATATATATATTATATATATATATAATATAATAATATATATATAATATTATATATATTATATATATATATATATATAATATATATATTGTAAAATTAATTTCATTTTACATGAATATATTACATATTTTATTATATATTATTATTATATTATATATATTATATTATATATATATATATATATATTATATATATATATAAATATATATATTATATATATATATATATATATATATATATATAAACATACACGAAGATTTCTATGGGGCACGACGCCTTTTGAACGCTTTCTTAGATCAAAATGGATTTTGGTACACAAATTAACCCCGTTAATGTCTCGAACTCTATTGTTTAAGAAATATGTGTGACGTTATTAACCCACAATCAGGCTGATTTTTTCTACTCGTGTACTACTATATACGGTTAACAAAAATAATGAGTTACATTTTATTATCAGCATTAGTTCCGGTTCTATTGATTGACATATATAAAATATTGTAAACAAGCTACGTTTTTTGACTAATTCATTTGAAAATTCGCTTCCATCGTGGCAGTACACCACATACATAAACTAGTAATATAAAGAAATGATATAGGACAACAACCATGTAGCCGCAAAGCGGCCCTTAGCGCGGACGCCGCGTAGCTGCCAAGAAGCCGAAGGTCTCTTGTTTTTATAATTTAGTTGCATTACCCTATTAAGCAGACTTCAAATAGACTCAAAAGAGTTTACCTTGTTGAACGAACGTAAGTGAGTTCTTACATTTCAGAAGATTGGGACGGCGCGTATGTTTGTTTGTTGTTTGTTTGTGTGTTTGTTTGTACGTGTCGCGATAAACTGCCGTAAAAATTGACTGATTTTGATAAAATTTGTATACAGGTAAAACTAATTATGTGTCAGAGCTGTATAGTTTTTGGTAATATTCGAAAATATTTTTCAAAATGGCAGCCAATATGGCGGACCGGATAAAAAAAAATTTGAGCGAAAAATCGTGTTGTATATCGTTTTAAAGCTCTTAAAAAGTAGAAAAGAAAATATATGTTCATGGTCAACATTTAAAATTTTTTGAATAATTTAAAATGGCGACCAAAATAATGAACTCAAAAAATTTAAAATTAAGAAATAACTCGAGTAATATATCATTGTAAAGCTCTGATTAGTAAACAAAAAATGTTATATACTAAATTCCGAAAATTCAACATGCGTCCATAATTAATATATAATATTAGTTTTACTATTTTATAAGAATTTAATAAAGATAAAGATTTATTGTAATATCTTTAGATACTTTTATACAAATTAAATTACTGTCAGAGCTGTACAGTTTTGGTAATATTCCGAAAAATATTTTCAATGGCAGCCAATATGGCGGACCAGATGAAACAATTTGAGCGAACAATCGTGTTGTATATCGTTTTAAAGCTCTTAAAGAGTAGAAAAAGAAAATATACGTTGTATTATGTAAATATACGCAATCTAAGAGCGAGCGAGTACTATGATCTACGCAATCTAGCGAGCGAAGCGAGCCTTTTTACTATACAATTTAAACAATGCACACTGTAGAGAGCGAAGCGAGCCTCTTTTTGCTATGCATTATATAAATCTACGCAATCTAGCGAGCGAAGCGAGCCTTTTTTACTATACATTATTTAAACATGTACACTCTAGCGAGCGAAGCGAGCTCTTTTGCTATGCTTAATATAAATCTACGCAATGTAGCGAGCGAAGCGAGCCTTTTTACTATAATTATTATAAACATGTACACTCTAGCGAGCGAAGCGAGCCTATTTTGCTATGCATTTAATAAATCTAGCATCAAGCGAGCGAAGCGAGCCTTTTTTACTGTGTTATTTATAAATAGCATTCTAGCGAGCGAAGCGAGCCTTTTTTTACTTGTATTATCATTAAATATAGCAATTTAAGAGCGAAGCGAGCTTTTTACCATTATTAAACATTTTCTAGCGAGCGAAGCGAGCTTTTTGCTATGCATTTATATAAATATACGCAATCTAGCGAGCAAAGCGAGGCTCTTTTACTTTGTATTATTAAATATAGCATTCTAGCGAGCGAAGCGAGCTTTTTTTTACTATGTATTATTGTAAATATATCAATCTAGCGAGCGAAGCGAGCCTTTTTTTAACATTGAATTATTATAAACATAAGCATCTAGCGAGCGAAGCGAGCCTTTCTAGTATTATTATAAATATACGCAATCTAGCGAGCGAAGCGAGCCTTTATTTTAACATTGTATTATTATAAATATAAGCAAGCGTAGCGAGCGAAGCGAGCCTTTTTTAACTTTGAATTATTATAAATATAGCAATCTAGCGAACGAAGCGAGCCATTTCTACTATTATGGTATTATTATAAATATACGTATTGTAGCGAGCGAAGCGAGCCTTTTGACTTTATACTTTAAAATAGTATAGCGTCGAATGTTTCGATAGAACTATCTTCGCTTGCTTTAAATAAATAATTTCATTTGATGTATTCGTTTAACGTGAGTCTTGATGCAACGCAATTACTAGTCATAATTTAATATAACATAACAAATATTCAATTTGTTTAAGATCCCCTAATCACCTGCCAGACGTGTCGTGCGAGTGGACCATGGTACAAAGATTTGACACGAAATACCCCTGGTTCACACTGGATGCGGGGGACGGTACTCCAAGCGGACAGAGCGGGGGAGGCAGACGTCTAAATATAAATCCCACAGACCTAGCCACTACACTTCCACAAAAATAAATTTACTAAGAAAAACTAAAAATTATTTATAAAAATATATTTATACTTAGGTATGTAATAAAACAAAATGCAAAATATGCCAGCAAAAAAGCTGGCAAGGTGGTCCGCATATTGGGCGAATTTCTTTTGCAATGCTTGTTTCCGTGTTTAACAATCCATTATTTGCTTACGTTTCCGGTTTATGCTTAATAACTTAACGAGCTACTCAATTATAAAGCATAAATCGTTACTACTTTCTTCTGTATTTTTTAAACGTGCATTTTTATCCTGTTGTTTAACAAATTAACGCCTCTAAAATTGGCAGTGAACAACGTTATTTGCAGTTAATGCTTATTTTTAATGTTTTGCGAATTTGCTATAAAACACACGTAAAAATGAGTAACGATTAGTGCTTTATTAAATAACTCCACAAGTTATAAGTTAAGTTGCGTAAACTGGAAGGGTACGCAAGAATTGTGTTATGTGTGGATTGTTAAACACGGAAATAAGCATTCCAGTAGAAATACCCCAGCGCGCCATAATTATTTTGTAGATATAATGTAAATAATACGATAAAAATCTATTGTCTTAAACAGGATTCGAACCTAGGTACCCTAGCATGGAGTACTCTAAGTGCTCGAAATGACTCTACTATTAATTCAGCTCAGAGCCCAAACTCAAAACGATACCCGACTGGAAATTTTCATGATTACTAACTGTCTAGGGTTTCCGGTTAGATGGCCGTATCGACATCGGAATAGTCATATTCGATAAGTATCAATAACAAGAGTCCCAATTTTATTAATCCTTATGTTAAACCGTATAAACAGGTAAAAAATAAAAAAATAATATAATTAAAATTTAGTACAAGTGTCTATGGATTTTGTCGGATAACATGAGTTAAGCATTAAGTACTTGGACAGGGGACAAAACATATGTATTATGTCTGAGGATGAGCGAGCGTAAATTCAGTGTATGAATTTGGTGATTTCATACACTTAGGATGAGCGAAGCGAATCCGATGTGGTAAAGAAAAGTTCCAAGGTACCCTGTATCCATTTTTTAGTGTTACGTAGGTACAAAAACCAGATATTGTACCGGTTAATTTATTGTAAAAAATTAAAATTAACCCTAAAAAAAAATTAACTAATAACAAAATGAATAACATTTTAACGAAAGAAAAAGTCCCACATGCAACGTCATGACATTTAGATATAAAATATATATTATATATATATATATATATATATATATATATATATATATATATATATAATATATATATATATATATATATATATATATATATATATATATATATTATATATATATATATATATACTATTGATGACGTAATATACCCTCACTAAAGGTGTTTCACCTTATATTACTAGAATGGAAGTCCGAAACCGAAATAAGCTTCTAGTATTACATTGATTGACCTGTTTTGTGGTCAGGATTCTTCGAAAGACTCAGAAATCATTGTAAACCCAAGTCTGTTTTATAAAGATAAATCTTTTGGTTTTAACAAAACCGAGATATACGATTAGTTTATAAGTTACTTAGTTTCTATAAGTTTATAAAATGTAAAAAAAAATCCAAATTTTTTTTGGAATACTTGTTTCCTTGCTTAACAAACCACTAATGCGGAAGTTTTTGGTTTGAGCTTCATAACCTGAGTTATAATTGTTACTTATTTTGTCTAGATTAATAAATAAAAGGTGCAAGTTAAAAACGAGTACACACGATAAAATTGAGTTTTTCCTTTGAAACCCCCCGGAAAATGTGCGTAGCAAGTAGTAATACAACAGCTCAGGGCTAAAAAGCGTAAAAAAAACTTATGGAAGAAATAGTCAATGATGCTAACAAAAAGTACTAATTAAATGTTTTTTTTACAAAAAATGAAAACAGAATTCAGCAAATAAATTGGATAATATACTATCGTATATAATTGTATCGTATGTTTGTATATATAATAAATAAATTATATATATATATATATATATATATATATATATATATATATATATATATATTATATATAATATATATATATATAATATTATATATATATATAATATATATATATATATAATATATATATATATATATATAATATATTATATATATATATTATATATATTATATATTTATTATAATACATACATGTATGTATAAATAGGGTAATATATATATGTAAATATCTTTTTACAGATAGTAGTTTACCCCGGTATAAATATATGCAAATTTAGGGGCACAGGGCAAGTGTAGCATTTTTTTTTTTTTTTTTTTTTTTTTTTTAAAGATAGTAACCCTATCTAAAAAGCATTTTTTTTATCAACATGCCCCATTTAAAAATATTACATGTGTGATTAGATAAACACTTCTAAAAAGACGTGAATTTTAAATATTGACTTTTTAAATATATAGTCATGCAAAAAAGGAGGTAATTAATATATATATATATATATATATAATATATATTATATATATATATATATATATAATGGCATAATAATTAAATATGTTGGATTATATTAATAATATAACTTTTTATAAAATATAATAATAAATAACAATGTGTATTAATATAAATAAATATAAATTAATGAGTAAATAAATAATAATAAGTAATTAATGAAATAGAATAAATTGAAAGGGATATAAATATTGAATCGATAGATGGTGGTATTTATGAAAATAAAATATTTTATTTGAATAAATCAAAATCAATGGAATTTATGAATTTAGAAAATAGTGGGAAAATTTCTGTGAAATGGATAAATTTGTTGGAGACCAAAATCTTTCCCTGTGTCATAACGTCTAGCATTAGTGTTCTCCTTTCTTTCTCAAACAGAGAACATTTAAATATAAGATGGGTCCAAGTTTGCGGAGACGTTTTGTCACAAGGACAGGATGGGTCTGGGATAATTTTAAATCTATGAAGATATGACTTATTAGATCCATGTCCGGAAATAGCCTGAGTTAATTTGTAAGTTATCTTTAGGTCAATACGTCTCCTTGAAACAACAGTGGGGAAAAAATTCTTGGTCCATGAGCCATTATCAGAAGAACTCCACATTTCTTCCCATTTGTTAAAAAGAATAATTTTGGTCTCAAACTTTAGTGTGGACTTAGGGATAGCAAGATAAGAGATTGTTTGAGAGCTTGAAGCTGCATCTTTAGCTAGTGAATCGGCTTTTTCATTTCCTTCTATTCCGGAGTGACCTTTAATCCATTTTAGTTTAATTTGAACATTTCTTCTAAAAGTTGAAGAAGGAGGCGTCTGCAAGATTCAGCTAAAGGGAAGTGACAGTCTTGATTTTTGATGCAGCTTATTGACACTTGACTGTCAGTGATAATGATGATTGGTTTAACTGTTGTTTCGTTTAGGAGCCAAGAAAGTGATTTTTCGATGGCAAGCAATTCTGCTTGATTGTTTGAGCATTTTTTGAACAGACTGAACGATTCTAAATGGACAACTTGTCTTTGTTCGAAAGCAATGAATGCTGCTCCAACGCCACTTTCTTGTTTACTGCCATCTGTGTAAATTTCTAAAGAATCTAATAAGTCATAATCTACATCATCAGTAAAAGCCGTGTATGTGTAGCATTATGACACGAACCACATGCGAGCATGATGCGAACAAAGTATTGCATTTGTACGAAACCAGAAACAGCAAGTTCGCATGTTCTTATTATTACAAGTCATCTTTGATAGCAAGGATAGTAAGGATTGACAGCGACTTACAAAATTCTTTCTTTAAGCTACAGTTGTCTGCCTATGCAAGTCATACCAAATGACGCAACAGGCAACAGTAGTCTAAAGAAAGAATTTTATAAGTTGCCGCCCAATACGTTTTACCCAACGATAATGCGTTATCTATCCATCCATTGCACAAGATACCAAATTATACATCAAGTTTTTACAAAAAAAAACAACATAATGATGCAAGATGCAATCATTTTTAATAATTCACAACTGCATTCACATCGTTTACCTCCAACATAAAATTGTCTCGACTTTAAAAAATAAATAATGATTTTACGATTGAATTCCGCAGTTTACCTATAAAATACGAAATGAGTCTGCATCTCTAGTCGAATGCCATTACTATAAATATTTCCCGTAACTTCCGCAATTATTCCTGATTGAGCAACTGTCTGCTGAGCCAATTTTTCTTTAAAATAAGTTAAGTTTAAAACTCCAAATCAATACCTTTAATTACAGTAAATAACTCTGAAATGGTATCAATAATTGATAGCTAATAAGGCAATCTTTACAGTCTTAGACAACTACTCTACAGCTATTCCACCCTTAACATGAAATCGCTATTGATTTTTATTACCTCTTAAATTCAACAACATATCAAAAACATATAGAGCAAAATATATATGACAGATGATAACAACACACTTTATTTTAGCAAAGCTGTTAAAATCATTGAAAAAATATTCTACTTAGATGTTAGCCATTATAAAAAGGAATTCACAAAGATCGGTTTATCATACATTTGTAATTCGTAGATTTGTTAGATTGTAAATCACCAGTAAAAAGGTATTTTATCTGTTATCAGAACTACCTAAATTAAATATATTATCGTTTGATAACTAAGTGCAGTTCATTTCAACAATAACGGAAAGATTCGAAAATATGTTTAAATTTTTATCAACTTCTATATTGACGGATTTTCGGAATTTCAAAATACATCAAACGTGAAAAAATGATCGGATTAACTTTAAAGTTGCGAGTAAAAAATGTAAGTATCCAATAACCTATTTTTTTCTTTTTTAAATTTATACCGTAGATATATAGAAAAAGTATTGTGGTAGTGGGAAAAATCCGAAACCATGATTTCACCTAAGTTTCAGGTGTTTTTAAGATCCCCTGAGTAGTTATCACGAAGATTTTTGTAAACGTGTGTGTGTTCGTGTATACAAATCTATCATCTTCATAGCTCTTAGTGTATTTATGCTACAGACTTAAAACTTTACACAAATCTTTAGGTTTCATTGTCCTATTCGAAGTAGTGAGGATGTGCATAGCAAAATACGATGTTGTAAGGAAACGTTCGAGACGCTACATACTCCATTATTTGATTTCATACATACAGGACTTTTCACTGAAATCAAATTGTGGAGACCGCTTAGCGGCCATTTCGCCTCTCAGGACCATTCCACGGACCTTCTCACTTTTCCGTATGTAGGCATCCCGTGCTTTTGGTCCACTGGTAAAACAAATTTACTCGTTTTAATCATTTTATCAAACTCACTAAACTAAAAGCTGTCATATAAATTTCGAATATTTGCAGACTAATTCTTTAAGCAAATTCACTTCTTAAACACAGAAGCATTGTTGTAATTTACACACGATAATTTTAAATATCGATATTCACTTTAAATATTGAAGTACTTTTCGATGTTAATTTATTAATCAAATAGGGAAATCGGTCCTGATAATAATAATTAAAATTTTGTACTCAAACTCGAATAATGCCTGAAGTCGTATCCCGGATATGTTAGACTGACTAAGGTGTTTAATTACCTTTTGAGATAAAGATAGAAAGTAATTGATATCAATTCAGGAAATAGACATGTAAGTAGGTAAGATAAATATAAAAAGTAAATAACTAAAACAAAGAAAAATGTTTTAAAAATAATTCGCGGAGGTTCACACGCCTGCTTGTTTCTTACTTAACAATCTTTTCGTAGCTTAATTTGTCGATATACGATTTAGCTAATTTTCATGGATATTTCAAAGAAAGTGGACTAGTTAGTTCGCTGTACAAAACTATGGCCATTGTCGCATCTTTACGAAAACAGGTCTATTTAACATTTTTCCGATCAATTCTTAATTCTTTATAATTAACTATTTACTAATTTAAACCACAAATAGGGCAGGTTTAGATTTTTTGTTAGGGTTTCCCACACCAATTTTGTAAATAAAACCAAAAGTACAGTAAATAAAATATACAGCTGTTGTTCACTTCTATATTGAACACACGACAAGACAAACAGGATATTGAACAATATGAACTAAACTTGGTTCAAAATCCTTCAAGCGGAAGACAAGTCAATTTAATATAAATCAAACATGTGCCTCAAAATGGGAGCAATTTTAAGTTTGCAAATGGCAATTAATTCAATTAAGTTTTGAAAAAATATTTTTGTCTATTAAAACATTGTAAACACTTTCATAAATTCTTGGTCAAAGAAAGATACCCTTTTCCAAATGCCCTTTCTGACAATTCTCAACGACGCTTGAAGAGGAAGTGGCCTCGATACTAGTCCCAATTATATTAATTAACATTTTTTAAATCTTTAATTTGAAGTAATTAATTCGAACCTATGTTATTATAGCCACTATACCTTGTGATTTGAACATCTTTATTACATTTAATTATTGTTTACTTTTCTTTATTTATACCGTAGGTAAATAGGAAAAGAAAATAGGACATTATATTTGCCAAAAATCCGAAACCGAGATTTTATTTGAATCATCCGTTGCAGCTATTTTTACCTCCTGAGTAGTTTATACAGAATTCCCTGTCTATATGTGTGTACGTCGCATTTCTTTTAAAAATCCAGAAAGAAATTAGTAAAGAGTAATAGTGCTTCTGCAATAGTTTTAAAGCATATGCCAAAAACTTGAGCAAAAATTTATAGTTAACCACGGAAGCACTTATTTCAAAAATATTTTCTCGGCATAACAGCTTCCGCGCTACAATTTTAAAACATAATAGAGATAAACTCATCAATCCCATCAGTAGCTTCGAGAAATATGTGAAGTTTAAAACACTGGAGGCAAAAGTTCAGTGTTTCAATTTTCGCAATGTAAAACGGGCAAGCTTAGTTCCATACTTGACAACTTGTTTATAAACAAAAATCGCATAAATTGAATACTGCAAAATGAAAGAAATGTTCCTTCTTATGATAAAATCTATTTATTTACAATAATTAAAAATAATAACAAATATCAATTATGTTATCTCAGATCTAACCTTGAATAGAGGTGAGGAAAAGTATAGCATACGACGTTATTTATTATCCAGTAGTTAAAAAAAAGTAATTAAAAACCAAGTTCGTTTAATAATCTCCAGCAAATCAATTTTCAAATCAGTATTTCAATAAAATTCCGGGGACGTATTTTAGCAACAGACTAACAAGAAGACATAAAACGATTATACATTATGTTCTATATTAATCACATTTAATTTGACCTTTTATAACCAAAGTAAGTAATACTATGTATGGTTAACAAAAATATGAAGTTAAATTTTAAATCAGCATTGCTTCCGGTTTCGTTGTTTGACATATATAACATTATACAAACAAATCACGTTTTTGTCTAGCGGCTCTTCAGCGCCGACGCAGCGTAGCGGCCAAGAGGCTGAAGGTCTTTTGTTTTTAAACGTATTTTACACCTGATTTAATAAAAATTGAACTAATGGTGATAAGATAAAATTGGTTGTCATGGACTAAATAGGACTTCTTGCGCGCCAAATTTTAAATCGATTTGATAATTTTAAGTTATTGACAATTTAAAAAAAATTATGATCCGGACAACACCAGACAACTGATCATACATCAGATCAAAACATGTATTTTGTATCAAGTTTTAATTCTTTAGCATAAACTGACTGGAAGTTAAGCTTATAAATACACCTATAAAAAGACAGAAATGCTTCTCAAGAAACCTTAATCAAGCCTAAATTAGCACAATTTGAACAGCAGAATATAGGACAATGTTTTTGTTATACCCAAGACGCGAAGAGCGGAAGACGCCTTGTTGTTAACTTAACTCAGCTAGACAGCATTATAACACTAGAGTAATTACTCTATTCAAACAACCAATTCGTTCTTCAGAAGTAACAAGCAACTACTAAACTAACATAAATTAGGAAAGTGTAAGAATGTCAAGAGGTTAATTTCTTCCTCTTACAAACGCTGTGATTATGAATCACCAGCAGAATCAAACAATTGAGCATAATTGAGAGTCTTGTCAATGGATTTAATAGCAGTAATGATTTCTACGTGTTAGATTTATTAACGTGGTTGGTCATTTCGGACTCAAAACACTTAGAAATAGCCCAAGAAATATTATTTAGAAAACATTTTGCCTCTTATAAGATTAAAAATTGGTTATTTAAAAAACAATAAATGATTAATTTAATCACAACGTGAACCTAATTTTTTAATTGATTAACATAATTAATCATGTTAATCATTCCAATTAACAATGAATGATTAATTTAATTACAACATGAACCTAATTTTTATACGAAAATTAGTTCGCACCATTTCTATTATTTGTACAGTCACATACACATAGCACAAAATTATTTTTTAAATTTAAAATCTATATAAGTAGAAACAAGCCTTTTTATTTTTTAAGAGATATGGGAGCAGAAATCATTAATATTTTTTTTGTAATCATCTGAATCCTAAAAAGATTAATATAATCTTTTTCTTTGTAAGATTTATCTGAATCCTAAAATTGAAAAACCAACTAATTAAAAAACTAAAGTAAAAAATACCTAAAATTAGATGCTTGTACGGCTCCAGGACATCGTTTTACAAGTATAAACATCCAATAATAGCTTTAAATAAACTATTATTTCATTATTAATGACTATTATTGATTACTCAAAATAAAAACCAAAATATGGAAATAGAAAAAAATCTCATAACTAAAGAGGATTATTTTTAATAGGTTTTGTTGTTTAAGAATTTACTTTTTCATAGTCACCTACATGCCTCACTTCCCTGAACAGTATATTAAATTGTTACGGTTAATAAAAAACCCCACTTCACAGCATAGTAGCTAAATATATTTATTTGCTTAAACAAAATGTTTTTACAAAGACGTTTCGCCTTACATGTCGGCGCTAATATTAATCACATTTTCAAAATAAAAATAAAGAAAAGTAAAATTTTTGAATACTAGCTAAATATACTATTTTTGAATAGTAGCTAAATACACTATTTTAGAATAGTAGCTAAACATACTATTTTATAGTATAACGCACGGTAAATAGTACTTAAGGCACCCAATAGTCTTACAAGCGCCTAAGCTAGTACCTAAGATACATACTAGTCTTCACATCGTCGAGGCACATAGTTTGGCTTTATTAAAAAACCAAACCATAGCCCAATAAGTGCCGGCAAGGATATATTTAACTAAAAATAAATATGCCTCTCTGAGCGAACTGACATCTTACTTTATTTTATATACGTTTGCTGTGCTGAACCTCCTTTTTTCATTTTACCCTATACTAAAGCTGGCTCTCAAAAATAAATAGTTACACTCCCCTGTTGCCTCTAAAACGAGGCAATGGAGAAAAGGAGGGGAGAGCTGTTGCCTCTACATAGAGGATCGCTCTTCATCGTACACCTTCATTATTAATGCATGAAAACCGAATGCAAGACACGTGTCTTGTACTATCATTATTATTAATATTGTGTTTTAGCAACAGTAGTATTGATTGTTTGTTGTCAAGTATATTACAATAGCGTGCTGTTTAACAACTTAAGTTAAAAGTAAAAAGTAAGCATACTATCATTACGTTAATGTAATTCAAAACTAAGTAAGTGATCGGAGGCTAAATTTTGTATCAAGAATAATAAACCTGAGTTTATTTATGTTTAACATAATGTATAGAACTAAACAGAAAGAGTTTTTATAAAACGAGTTATATAAAATAGTTGTACTGAATTGAATAATATTAGATTCGATCCTAGTGTTTGAAAACTGTGATTTTTTCACCACACCTAAAAATGCCAAAATTAAATCTATCATACTTTTAAAAAATTATTATAAGAAGCGCTGTTAAAAATATTCTATTCTAAACATATGTATAAAAATTAAATATTATATTTCTATACACATGTTATATGCTTTAAAAAGCGAAAATTGAACATAATACTATAATATAAGATCATTTATTACATTTTGTTTAAAATTACATCGAAATTTTACAGTAAACGAAGAAAAAATATTATTTCGAGCATAATTTAATTTAAGAATTTAATAGGATACCAGTCAATAATTACACTAAGTAACTTGACAACTTTTTGGATCTCCTTGAATTAACCGTAAAAACCAGCTAAGTAAAATTTTATTGAATAAAAATACTCCGCAAGAAATATATACGTATTTCTATAAATTTTAATACAATTCCGATATACATTATTAAAAGATACAAAAATTAATTTTTTATAGCAGTATCAGAAAAAAGTAACGACAGATCTCATTAGAGGTTCGTATAAAAATTATCACGATTAAAATAAATTCAAAATTAAATAAATTAACACAAGCTAATTATGTTGCGATTACGGACCTTCGGCCCGTAATCGCTACGCGCCTTGGCCGTTTCAAGGAGTCAGCCGCCTCCCAGCGGTCACATTGTATTTGTTTTATATTTGTTGATATTTTATTATTGTCAAGATAAGATAAAAAAAGAACCTTTATTTTCAAAAAACACTACAATACTGACAGCAAACATTAAAGTCATGAGTGGACTACCATGGATCAAGTATATACAATATGAAACACAAAAGTAATTTTGAGAAGTTTAATTTTTGTTAATAGTTTTAAAAGCAATCTTTTTAGTGAGTTAAATCTTTGGGCTCGACAGACATGTTATTTTTGCGTCTGGTTCTAGGGTTATAAGAAAATTCTATGACTCATAAAAAGCCCAGGTACTCTCGTAGGCTTTTTCTCGCCAAAAATTCATCGAAAATAGATTTCGATAATATTTAACAGTTTATATAGCATAATTTAAAATTTGCAAGGGTTGAAATTCTTATATACATTTATACATATATAAACATACATATACACACACCCACACACACAATATATATATATATATATATATATATATATATATATATATATATATTATATATATATATATATATATATATATATAAACATGCCAAACGGAATCAATCCCCCTAATTCCCCCTCTACTTCTGTCATCCGAACAACAACAAGAACGACATAAGCGTCAACTACGTGATAAAAATTCACTAAAAAGCAATACAAGAAAAGGAACAATACTCTATCAGGGCTCTTAAAAGTAAAAAAAGTCACTGAGTATCTCGGAACTTTTCCTCACCATACTTTACTACTCAAGAGGCCTAAAATCATGGTTTCGGAATTTTCGCGAAAACAATTGTTTTTCTATACAGCTATGGTATAACGTAAAAGCATAAGGGAAAGAAGTGCAGTAAAATGTCACGGTTCTGGCTCCCAAACTCTAATAATACCAATATAATACTTACATTTAAAAACCATAATCAATAAAGTTTGATAACAAGCTTTGTAAAATAACACACTTAGTGATGTCAAAAAGCTCATCACGATTATCTAACTCAGATAACCTAAACTCTCATAAAAGAGAATTTAATTTGAATTTTAAAATGTATCAGGTCAAGGGCACAACGAAACGTATTTAAGGCTCCATCAACAGGTGGCTCTCCCAGTCAGAGGTCATGCAGGGGTCAACCCAAAAATATCTACGATAACCAATAACGATAGCCAATTTAAAATAAGTACACACAAACAATTATTACTCGTTACCACCTTAAATTAAAGAAAGTACAACATCCAAAATCTAAAAGTTGAACACCAAAATATTCATAAAGTAAAAAAGAACTACAAAACATACCTTTTTTGTAAACAATAAAAATTTATCCCTTGTTTAGAATTGAAATTTAATGCTGACAATTTTGTTTATGTCATTCTTTATTTAATTAAATTATATTTTCTTTCGTCTTCCTGTCTCTTTTATTTATATATTTTGTATGCGCTGGATGTAAAATTAATAATAAAAATACGAATGAGATGAATGTCTTGATCCTTTTTACCAGTTTCAAAAATTAAAAATATCACAGGAAACCCTGTAAATGTTACTTTTTACCTGCATTGATTAGAAAAAGTAAACATAAAAGCACGTGGAGAAAATTTTTAAAAACCACAGTAAAGTTGAGTTAAGGTCAGTAGTAACAATTTTGGCACATGTAGGTAATTTGTTATTTTTTTATAAATAAAGATCAAAAATTAAGTTATGAGAGTTTAACTTGAGAAAGTTTTATATTTTAAGCCAAGTTTTTTTATTTATTTTTTAAAAAGCAAAAATAACGCTTTTGGGCAATTTTTTTTTAATTTTTGTCTCAATAATTAATCGAGTAATGATAAATAAAATTGGAAATAATATTTATTTATTTTTCTTTTAGCCGGTTTAATCGTGTCAGGAAGGTAGAAGGACAGTGAGGCCGTAATAAAACGGAGTCGCTTTATATACTGAGTCAAGTGGCTAGAAGTGATCCGCACAGGTCTCCTTGGTGAGGCGAGAGGAGGGTCAGCAATCTGCAATGCAAGAGGGGGCAAATCTCCACCCCATTCATACCACCCTGCTTCATAAACCCGGCTAATTTAACGCTATTACCAACCACCGTGTCCTCAGATTTACGTCAGTCAAATTTTAAGTCACAAGTAATACATAGACTTATTGTAACATAGGAGTCATAGTCAAATCTTACTCTCCTGAGATTTAAGTCATTTGAATTTAAAGCACTAAGTAAATAAAGTCTGTTAGTAAAATAGGTTTTCTAGACAAATCTTACTTGATATTTAAGTCATTTGAATTTAAGCACTAAGTAAAATAAAGTCTGTTAGAAATAGGTTTTCTAGACAAATCTTACTCTCTGAGATTAAAGTCATTTGAATTTAAAGAGTAAAATAAAGTCTGTTAGTAAAATAGGTTTTCTAGACAAATCTTACTCTCCTTATTTAAGTCATTGAATATAAAGCCACTAAGTAAAATAAAGTCTGTTAGTAAAATAGGTTTTCTAGACAAATCTTACTCTCCTGAGATTTAAGTCATTTGAATTTAAAGCCACTAAGTAAAATAAAGTCTGTTAGTAAAATAGGTTTTCTAGACAAATCTTACTCTCCTGAGATTTAAGTCATTTGAATTTAAAGCCACTAAGTAAAATAAATTAGTAAAATAGGTTTCTAGACAAATCTTACTCTCCTAAAGATTTAAGTCATTTGAATTTAAAGCCACTAAGTAAATAAAGTCTGTTAGTAAATAGGTTTTCTAGACAAATCTTACTCTCCTGAGATTTAAGTCATTTGAATTTAAAGCCACTAAGTAAAATAAAGTCTGTTAGTAAAATAGGTTTTCTAGACAAATCTTACTCTCTGAGATTTAAGTCATTTGAATTTAAAGCCACTAAGTAAAATAAAGCTGTGAGTAAAATAGGTTTTCTAGACAAATCTTACTCTCCTGGATTTAAGTCATTTGAATTTAAAGCCACTAAGTAAAATAAAGTTGTTAGTAAAATAGGTTTTCTAGACAAATCTTACTCTCCTAAGATTTAAGTCATTTGAATTTAAAGCCACTTAGTAAACTAAAGTCTGTTAGTAAAATAGGTTTTCTAGACAAATCTTACTCTCCTGAGATTTAAGTCATTTGAATTTAAAGCCACTAAGTAAAATAAAGTCTGTTAGTAAAATAGGTTTTCTAGACAAATCTTACTCTCCTGAGATTTAAGTCATTTGAATTTAAAGCCACTAACTAAAATTAAGTCTTATAATAAATTAGGTTTTTTTTTTTAAAAAAAATTTGACTTTATTCAAATCTTACAACCCTGAGATCAAGTCAGTTGAATTTTAAGCTACTAGTAGATACAAAGTCATATAGTAACATAGGTTGTCTGATTGAATCTTACTTATTATGCTCTTTTAACTAAATAATTTAATTTCAAATGTCTTCAATTAATAACTTTAATTTAACAATTGTTGTTTCTACAGTTTTCCCTCACCTAGAACCGCAGACAGGAACATTGGAAAAGTATTGTGATTACTTTAAAAATCAGAAAAATAGACCGACAATTATCAACTTATTATCAAGTTGTCAACCTGTTATGACGACTTATTATCAAGACCCGCATAACAGGCTTAAGCACCTCAAACAATTATAGCCCCTCCAGTATACAAATTAGCATTTATAATAGGTATGTTTAGATAGTTCAGGTTAAAAGGAGAGTATTGTTATGTTTATTTAGATCTCTATTTCTATCTGAGCTAAAGGTTACTTACTTAGTCAAATTAGTTGAAATTTTCCGAAAATATTTAACCTCATGTTGGATTTTTTAAACCCTATTTACTTCCTATTTAAACACTGCAAGTCTACAAAAATTCTACAAAAAGATATTTAATTTTTTTGAACAAGTTCTTCATTAAAAAAAGTCTGTTAGTAAATAGGTTTTTCTAGACAAATCTTACTCTCTAAGATTTAAGTCATTTGAATTTAAAGCCACTAAGTAATAAAGTCTGTTAGTAAAAATAGGGTTTTCTAGACAAATCTTACTCTCCTGAGATTTAAGTCATTTGAATTTAAAGCCACTAAGTAAATAAAGTCTGTTAGTAAAATAGGTTTTCTAGACAAATCTTACTCTCTGAGATTTAAGTCATTTGAATTAAAGCCACTAAGTAAAATAAAGTGTGTTAGTAAAATAGGTTTTCTAGACAAATCTTACTCTCCTGAGATTTAAGTCATTTGAATTTAAAGCCACTAAGTAAAATAAAGTCTGTTAGTAAAATAGGTTTTCTAGACAAATCTTACTCTCCTGAGATTTAAGTCATTTGAATTTAAGCCACTAAGTAAAATAAAGTCTGTTAGTAAAATAGGTTTCTAGACAAATCTTACTCTCCTAAGATTTTAAGTCATTGAATTTAAAGCACTTAGTAAAATAAAGTCTGTTAGTAAATAGGTTTCTAGACAAATCTTACTCTCCTAAGATTTAAGTCATTTGAATTTAAAGCCACTTAGTAAACTAAGTCTGTTAGTAAAATAGGTTTTTCTAGACAAATCTTACTGAATTTAAGTCATTTGAATTTAAAGCCACTAAGTAAATAAAGTCTGTTAGTAAAATAGGTTTTCTAGACAAATCTTACTCTCCTGAGATTTAAGTCATTTGAATTTAAAGCCACTAACTAAAATTAAGTCTTATAATAAATTAGGTTTTTTTTTTTTAAAAAAAATTTGACTTTATTCAAATTACAACCCTGAGATCAAGTCAGTTGAATTTAAGCTACTAGTAGATACAAAGTCATATAGTAACATAGGTTGTCTGATTGAATCTTACTTATTATCTTTTTAACTAAATAATTTAATTTCAAATGTCATTAAAACTTTAATTAACAATTGTTTTTCTACAGTTTCCCTCACTAGAACCGCAGACAGGAACATTGGAAAGTATTGTGATACTTTAAAAATCAAAAAAATACCGACAATTCAACTTATTATAGTTTGTCAACCTGTTATGACGACTTATTATCAAGCCCGATTAGGCTTAAGCACCTCAAAAATTAACCCCTCAGTATACAAATTAGCATTTTAATAAGTATGTTTAGATAGTTCAGGTTAAAAGGAGAGTATTGTTATGTTTTATTTAGATCTCTAATCTGAGCTAAAGGTTACTTACTTAGTCAAATTAGGTTGAAATTTTCCGAAAATATTTAACCTCATGTTGGGATTTTTTAAACCCTATTTAATTCCTATTTAAACACTGCAAGTCTACAAAATTCTACAAAAAGATATTAATTTTTTTGAACAAGTTCTTCATTGCCAAAAGTAAACCCCAATAAGTAGTCAAACTTTATTCATGAAATAAATAAATAAAATTAAAAAGAGACACAAATCAATCCAAACTATTAAATGAAATATGGCTTCGGTTTACACGAAATATATATTTTTCATGTAAACCGGAGCCATACTTTATTTAATAGTTTGGGGTGATTAGTGCCTCTTTTTTATTTTATTTATTTATTTTATAAATAAAGTTTGACTATTTATTAGGCTGAGGGGGTTTGTTTTGGTTAAAGATATTTTTAAGAATAAAAAAAAATGATTGCTGAAAGATAATTGTAACAAGATTTTGAAGAAACTTTAGTAATAGATCATAAATGAAAGGTAGTATTAAATTATTGTTTGTCCTTTGAGAGTTGTTTCTTTAAATATTTATTGTTGTGTAAACTCATTGTCTTGTCTCTTAGTGTTATTTATTTATGTGGTTATATTTATATAGTCTTTATAAATAGTCTTAATTTTATACGTGATGATAAGTTATAAGTATAGTAAGTTATTTAGTATACGTCAATTTTTTTTCTTTTCATGTGTTTAATATTATTTAGAATAGAATTTATTATTCGATTGGTTAATTATTATATTTATAGTTAATAGTATTTATTTATATTAAAATTTTTTAAACATTATTCGCAAAAACTATAACATTGATTTAATTTACTTCTACTAAGGACTTTTGTAAAAAATGTTTTTTTTTTGTATGGTGAGAAATAAATAAATAAATAAAAGTAAATAAATTTATTTATAATCATTAATCCTAATCTATTTAATCTAAAGCTAACAATTCATTTTATTATAATTATTTACTCTTAATTTATCTTTGCTAACTAATAAATCACAAACACTTTTTCCAGTGGCATTTTTTTATAAAAAGGAGTAATACTTTTAAACTTTTTTTGAGGCAGATAAGTTATTATTTAAACTTAGCCCCATCTTAGCTTTTTTTGTAATGTTTTCTTTCTTGGAAATAAATTTATTTCAATATATTTTTTGGTTTGGGTATTTTTTCAGGATTGTCAAAATAGAATAGAATAGAATACTGTTTATTTGTATAAAAAAATTTTTTTTTTTTACAAAATTGTCAAAATATGATATAGGTTTATATTGTAAAGGGCGTTTACAGGAGAGTCAAAAAGAGTTTTCCTAAGCAGTTGGTAGACTGACTTTTTATGAATCAACCTGTCATTTGCCTGTAAGAGTAGGCAAATGCTATCTATTTAAAATTGCTTAATAAACATCAACGTTTTGTATATTTTGGTATCTGCGGTAAATAAAACGTTGAGATACCAAACAAATTAGTATCAAATTGTTTACAATTACAATCATATTTCCACTATCACAGCAAATAAAGAAAAATAAAAATAACACTTAAAAATACATTTTTATGTTTAAGAGTTAAATATATTCATCGTAATTTAGAAAATTAATTAAATTATTAATTATACTATTTCTCATAACAAAAAATGGAGCTCTTAGCCCGGGACCACGCAGGATGTCAAGTAGGGCCTAAAATAGTCCATTTTAAACCTCATTAGCGGTTCATCATGGAAGGGAAGAGAATAGTAAAAAACCCTCAGACCTTCTCCTTTGTTTAATAAGCTAACTAATTTATTTGTTAACCACCCCTTCCCTCTCCCAAAAAAAAAAATAAAAACCTCTTGTTTTCCTTTCTCTTGATTAAAACACAACAGATTAACAAACAGAATTATAACAGAAAACAAAAAGCGCAGGAAGCTGTTTCGCGGCCGCAACGCCTCCCCGGGGCCACATGGTTATTGCCCTTTATCAATTTGTTATATTATTGAGTTGTATATTTTCACAAAATTACCGAATTTCCATATTTATAAATAGAACGTAATTTGTAAGCATAAAGTTATACAGGTCAAACGATAAAACTTATGCTGATAGTAAAATTTAACATATATGTATAGTAGTATTTGTGTATCATATTTCACCCCGATAACTGTTTTAGGCTTAGTGAATTTTTAAAATTATTATAGTCATTATTGTGAGCTAATGACGTCATAATAGGCTTCGGAACATTAATAAGGTTTATTTTTGTACCAAGCTAAAGGTTACTTACTTAGTCAAATTAGTTGAAATTTTCCGAAAATATTTAACCTCATGTTGGGATTTTTTAAACCCTATTTAATTCCTATTTAAACACTGCAAGTCTACAAAAATTCTACAAAAAGATATTTAATTTTTTTGAACAAGTTCTTCATTGCCAAAAGTAAACCCCAATAAGTAGTCAAACTTTATTCATAAAATAAATAAATAAAATTAAAAAGAGACACAAATCAATCCAAACTATTAAATGAAATATGGCTTCGGTTTACACGAAATATATATTTTTCATGTAACCGGAGCCATACTTTATTTAATAGTTTGGGGGTGATTAGTGCTCTTTTTATTTTATTTATTTATTTTATAAATAAAGTTTGACTATTTATTAGGCTGGGGGTTTGTTTTGGTTAAAGATATTTTTAAGAATAAAAAAAAATGATTGCTGAAAGATAATTGTAACAAGATTTTGAAGAAACTTTAGTAATAGATCATAAATGAAAGGTAGTATTAAATTATTGTTTGTCCTTTGAGAGTTGTTTCTTTAAATATTTATTGTTGTGTAAACTCATTGTCTTGTCTCTTAGTGTTATTTATTTATGTGGTTATATTTATATAGTCTTTATAAATAGTCTTAATTTTATACGTGAGATAAGTTATAAGTATAGTAAGTTATTTAGTATACGTCAATTTTTTTTCTTTTCATGTGTTTAATATTATTTAGAATAGAATTTATTATTCGATTGGTTAATTATTATATTTATAGTTAATAGTATTTATTTATATTAAAATTTTTTAAACATTATTCGCAAAAACTATAACATTGATTTAATTTACTTCTACTAAGGACTTTTGTAAAAAATGTTTTTTTTTTGTATGGTGAGAAATAAATAAATAAATAAAAATAAATAAATTTATTTATAATCATTAATCCTAATCTATTTAATCTAAAGCTAACAATTCATTTTATTATAATTATTTACTCTTAATTTATCTTTGCTAACTAATAAATCACAAACACTTTTTCCAGTGGCATTTTTTTATAAAAAGGAGTAATACTTTTAAACTTTTTTTGAGGCAGATAAGTTATTATTTAAACTTAGCCCCATCTTAGCTTTTTTTGTAATGTTTTCTTTCTTGGAAATAAATTTATTTCAATATATTTTTTGGTTTGGGTATTTTTTCAGGATTGTCAAAATAGAATAGAATAGAATACTGTTTATTTGTATAAAAATAATGTTTTTTTTTTACAAAATTGTCAAAATATGATATAGGTTTATATTGTAAAGGGCGTTTACAGGAGAGTCAAAAAGAGTTTTCCTAAGCAGTTGGTAGACTGACTTTTTATGAATCAACCTGTCATTTGCCTGTAAGAGTAGGCAAATGCTATCTATTTAAAATTGCTTAATAAACATCAACGTTTTGTATATTTTGGTATCTGCGGTAAATAAAACGTTGAGATACCAAACAAATTAGTATCAAATTGTTTACAATTACAATCATATTTCCACTATCACAGCAAATAAAGAAAAATAAAAATAACACTTAAAAATACATTTTTATGTTTAAGAGTTAAATATATTCATCGTAATTTAGAAAATTAATTAAATTATTAATTATACTATTTCTCATAACAAAAAATGGAGCTCTTAGCCCGGGACCACGCAGGATGTCAAGTAGGGCCTAAAATAGTCCATTTTAAACCTCATTAGCGGTTCATCATGGAAGGGAAGAGAATAGTAAAAAACCCTCAGACCTTCTCCTTTGTTTAAAAGCTAACTAATTTATTTGTTAACCACCCTTCCCCTCTCCCAAAAAAAATAAAAACCTCTTGTTTTCCTTTCTCTTGATTAAAACACAACAGATTAACAAACAGAATTATAACAGAAAACAAAAAGCGCAGGAAGCTGTTTCGCGGCCGCAACGCCTCCCCGGGGCCACATGGTTATTGCCCTTTATCAATTTGTTATATTATTGAGTTGTATATTTTCACAAAATTACCGAATTTCCATATTTATAAATAGAACGTAATTTGTAAGCATAAAGTTATACAGGTCAAACGATAAAACTTATGCTGATAGTAAAATTTAACACATATGTATAGTAGTATTTGTGTATCATATTTCACCCCGATAACTGTTTTAGGCTTAGTGAATTTTTAAAATTATTATAGTCATTATTGTGAGCTAATGACGTCATAATAGGCTTCGGAACATTAATAAGGTTTATTTTTGTACCAAGTGGCATTTAAATCAGAAAAGGCGTGTAGAACAGCTATAGTGTCTTATAAGACCCGAATTTAATTTCGTACATACCATACACAATATTTGTCAATTTTTATTAATTATTTAATTATTTTCATATATAACATATATATATATATATATATATATTATATATATATATATATATTATATTATATATATATATATATATATATATTAGGGAGTCCTTAGCTATAGGGGTGAAAAAAAAGTGTTAGAAATGTTGTGCTCCCAACCCCTAATTTTGTTCGAATTATGAAAAAAATTCCATAAAAATTTTAGCCCGATCGGAGGTGATTAACAGGTGCCGCCGGGCCGTTTGAAGTTTACAGGTGTCAAATTCGTCAAAATTGTGATTTTCGTGCATTTTTTTTTTCTGTTGATTTTCATATTATTTTCTAAGTAAAAACAATACTTAATCCACTAATTAGACACTATGGAACTTAGCATTATTGACCTGAAATCATTTTAGTTTGTTCTTAATTGACATTTAATGGTGACATATATTTTTTCTGAAAAATTTTTCAAAAAACATTTTTTTTTTCTCTACTGCAAGTACAACTCATATTAATATTTTTTTGTTATCAATTCATTGGCATATTATGTTTTGTATACTGTCTTCTATAATTAAGACCAATAATTGGTTATTTATACCCAAAATTAGCAGACCTAATGTGAAACATACAAAACACTGTCATCTATCTCGCAGTAGGTGAAAGCTAAGTATGAGTATAATAGTCCAATTCAGTTTCAAGAATTTTCAATTGTTTTTTTGGTTTGAATTTATTTTCAAACAAGTCATTATTGTGACATATTGAACTTAGTGTGTTTCCCCCCCCCTTGCTGATCCCCCCCCCCCTCTTCCCTATTATGAAATATAAAATTTATACAATTTTCACAAAAAATGAATAGAATAAAAAAGGCAATTATTGTTTTAAATAAATTTTTAAACAATAGATTCGCCTTCGACATCCATCTTTGCATGGCGACTAGCACCTGGCTCTTCTAAATGAACTCCTGAGGCGGGGTATCCTCCTAGAAAAATCACTTGCCAGCTCCATTAGCTCCCTGTAATCTTCTCTAATTGTTTTTCTTTTAAACTTTTTCGAAGAAGTCAAGCATCTCT
>JACMZG010001913.1:24490721-24553221 GCA_018340805.1 Microvelia longipes
TATAATTTTAGTTCAAACGTTTGGTAAACTTTGAAGCACAAATCAAATAAAAATATTAAAACACAATATACGTTTAGTTCCTCTTGCGAACTGAAATCTGAGAGGTAAAGTTGGATATCAATCCGAACAATTAATATCAAGAATTATAATAAAAAAAATAAGTATAAATTGTAAGTAATAAATAGAGTAAGTAAAATTGTTGACAAGAATTAACTTAAGGGGCTTTACAGTGACTATATAAGAACTTAATTAACAAATATGTGTTAATATAGGCCTTGATCTTTAATTACGTTTATAATCAAAAGGCGAATTTTCCAGCTTAAAAATAAGAATAAAATTCTACAAAAATATGAGTCAAGACAGGCGAATAAAATAGTGAGAATTAACAAATTTGTTATTGGACTGTTAAGAATTAAATTTTAAGTTAATTAATAAAGAGTTCAGTTCTTTAAAATTGTTTCTATTTATGTACATAAACATTAAGAACAGACGTTTTGCAAGGCGAAACCAGGCATCTTCAGTGTTAAACAATAATTTGTTGTTTTTGACTTGTTATTGTGTTTTTAATTTTTATTTCAACTGTTTTTTACCTTGTGGTAAAGTTTTTTGTTTAGGTAAGGTTCACAAGTTTTTTGGTGATGGTTGTTTTTTATTTATTATTTAGCACTGAAGATGCCAGGCTTCGCCATGCGAAGCGTCTGTACTTAATGTTTATGTAAATAAATAGAAAAATTTTAAATTACTAAAGTCTTCATTTATCAACCTATAAAATATTGAGAACTTAGTAAGTCATAACTTCACAATGAGGCTTTGTGTGTTATGAGGTCTTGAATTTCACTTTGTGACCTGGCTTGTTAGAATGGACAATGTGCACAGCTTTGCAGTCACATGATTTGAACTCCGTCTTTTAAAACAAGCGCCTCATATACAAGGTGATAGATTTCAAACATATCATTTTAAATAATTAATTTGCGATGGAGCTATTAACATAAAACTTGTGTCTACTCCTACCACGTCGATCACTGTAAACTAAATAACCAATTAAATTTTTAGTACCCAAATATATATAATTTAGCAATAATGGCAATTTGATTTCCAACATATGTTTTTATTAAGTAATTTTAAAACGTCGAATTAGACCATACCATTATTTGGAGGGTTTCCATAAATACCCTGGACAATGTGATATCAATATTATTGAATTCTGGTAATTTTTTCCAGACCTGTATTTTTCAATAATATGTATATAAGTTTCGCATCATGATGTATCTATAATAGAATTTCAATGAAATATGGCTATATATGCCAAACGATAGCACAGAGAAAAAATACCAGAATTTATAGATATATGCATTTTCTAGAACATGATACAGGTTGTGCAATGTCCACTTATGTGGTATGTCCTTTTCTTTTTTAATTTATAGTAGAGAACCACTTTCTGGTAATAGATTCTATATTCTATATTGCAAACATGGTTACCAAAAAAATTATTTTTGTAGTTTGAATAACGCAAGAGACATCTTGGGGGGTATAGTTGTCACGCATATAATATACTTTGAAACTATATTTTTTGAATCAGGCGCCCACGCTTTAGTAGTATAAAAAATGTTGATATTCAAAAAATTCAGTTTGATTAAAATTAGGCTTTTTAACTTAAAAAAAAAAACACAAAAAGGGAATTCATCTTAGACTTCCAACATATGTCTTTATTAAGTAATTTTAAAACGTCGAATTAGACCATACCATTATTTGGAGGGTTTCCATAAATACGTCATACCCTGGACAATGTGATATCAATATTATTGAATTCTGGTAATTTTTTCCAGACCTGAATTTTCCAATAATATGTATTTAAGTTTCGCAACATGATGTATCTATAATAGAATTTTAATGAAAAATGGCTATATATGCCAAACGATAGCACAGAGAAAAAATACCAGAATTTATAGATATATGCATTTTCTAGAACATGATACAGGTTGTGCAATGTCCACTTATGTGGTATGTCCTTTACTTTTTTAATTTATAGTAGAGAACCACTTTCTGGTAATTAGATTCTATATTCTATATTGCAACATGGTTACCAAAAAATTATTTTGTAGTTTGAATAAACGCAGAGACATCTTAGGGGGTAAGTTGTCACGCATATAAGTATACTTTAAAAGTATATTTTTTTTAATCAGGCGCCCCGCTTTAGTTGTAAAAATATGTTGACATTCAAAAAATTCAGTTCGATAAAAATTAGGCTTTTTAACTTAAAAAAACACAAAAAGGGAATTCATATTAGACTTGAAGCAGTACTTATAAAATCATAACTAAAAATACCTAATTGGACCTTCTTAGACATGTTTCTGGGAACATGAATACTGGAGGATATTATTAATCTCAAGAATAAAAGGATAGAGAGGCAAACCTACAAGAGGAATATAACAAGGGTCAATCTGTTAAATGTCAAGTCACTTAAAATAGTCCTTTTTTGTATAAATATACAGGGTGGTACATTTCAAATACATCACCTTGATTAACTCAGCTTCGTGTGGAGCTAACCGCGATAGAATTGGAATCTATGTGGTTACCAAAATTTGTTTGTTTACGATAAATTTAAAAAGTCGAATAAGAGTATACTAATCTTATATATATTATATATATATATATATATATATATATATAATATAATATTATATATATATAATATATAGATTAGGTATACTCTTATTCGACTTTTTAATTTATCGTAAATGTATATAAATATATATATATATATATATATATATATAAATATATATAATACATACATTACCTACATACATACTACTATATTACTTCTAAAGAAGTAAGAAGTTGTTACTTTAGTCCCAACCAGTGTCTTTAAAAAAAATAAAAAATTATATACAATGGTGACGAATACTAATAATATTAAAAAAAAAATTTATTCAATGTTTATATTGCTTTACTAACCCAAGTTTGGAGACCCCAGTTCTACTTGACTCTCAACAGCAAAAAGTCTAATAAAATATTAAGTACTGCTCTCAAATACTTGACCCAAGTCTATAATAAGGCATAGCAGATTCATGGCTAACAATATTCTATTCTAAAATTTAATCATTGATAACAGTAAATAATGTAACTATTAAAGAATAGTCTGATAAAGCACAAGGCCAATGCGTCATTTCTAGATTAGCAAAAAGTAATCTAATAAAAATAATAAATGTCATAGAATTAGGATTTATTAATCTCGTTAAGCTTTAACTTTACTCGTATAGTTCATAAAATATGCACTATATGCTAAATAATTGCTACATAAACTATAAAAGCTCTACTTAAAGTTTAGCAATTTAATATGATAATCATGGACTATTATTGACCATTTGAATACTTTTCCTTTTAAACTTGTTAGAGGTCTGATAACTGATCAAAACAAACACTATTTTAATATTTAAAGTTAGCACTTTATAAGCACAAATCTTTTTTAGGATAAGTCTACTAGGACAATAAAGCCATAGTATACTTAATAACTTCCTACTTAAACTAACCGATACCTTAAAAGTAAGATTTTGGTTCTTAACATTATTACAAAGCTATGTACCTCATACTTAAGTTAAGTCTACGCTAAGGGTAAATTACACCTAATAAATGTTTCATAGGAATTATAAAAAAATCCAGTTAAGGGGACCTCGGAACCTATCCTTATCACATAGGATTAGCTATCCTTATCCTTACTAATCCTTATACATAGGATTAGCTAAATCCTTCACATAGGATTAGCTAATCATACAGTAGATTAGCTAAATCCTTACACATAGGATAGCTAATCCTTATCACATAGGATCAGCTAGGATTAGCTAATCCTTATCAACATAGGATTAGCTAATCCTTATCACAATAGGATTAGCTATCCTTATCACATAGGAGCTAATCCTACACATAGGAATTAGCTAATTATCACATAGAATAGTAATCCTTATCACTAGGATTAGCTAATCCTTATGGATTAGCTATCCTTATCACTAGGCATATATCATCACATAGATTAGCTTATTTATCACATAGCTAATCCTTATCACATAGGATTAGCTAATCCTTATCACATAGGATTAGCTAATCCTTATCACATAGGATTAGCTAAGCTCATTTCCAATACTTTGGATTCGCTTTCCTTGTTCTCAAAAAATTAAAATCACCAAATTTACATTGAAAACTGTCTTTGGACACGTTTCGCTCGTAATTACATTTATTTTATCCCAAGCAGTCACCCAACTAGGCACTGACCTTGCTCGATACTGTATAACTTGGATGATTCAACAAAAACCATAGCCGTATTAAAACAAAACTTAGTGTACTTATTTATTACTTAAAGAAATACACTAGTACCAAATCCCAAAGTCAATTATGATTAATTTATCGATTTTTTACCATTTAAAAAACATAAAGGTTATTTGATAAAAATTGCTAATAACTAATGCTGATTATGGAATGAAACTTAGCAATTTTTTTAGTCTTATATATGACTACAAAAGTGTTAAATTTTAAATCGAGCGAAACATTTTCCACATTTTATAAATTTTTGAAATTGAGTCATTATTGACGTCAAAAAATTATCTTCCGGATAGCACAAGTAGTTCTAAAGATTGATTTTTATTTTGGAATTTCAGTGCAAACACATTACTTTTCCTATATAAATAACCATTTATTTGCACATAGTAATTACACATCAAACTTAATTACTTTTCCTATACACCTACAGTATAAATGAGGTAAAGTAAAAGGTATTATACTATTTAAACTCAGTAAAGCCGTTGTCATAACTTAAGCTATGTCCACATACACAAGCTAAGTTTGCGTTAAGTGTAACTTACGGCAACTGTTCTGATAAGTTAAACAGTGGCATACCATTTACGGCATGGATGCCATAACTGTAACCTACAATTAATAGTAAAACATACCTTGTGCATGTGGACACAGGTTTACACTTAACGTAGACTTAACTTGTGTATGTGGACATAGGTTTACACTTAACGTAGACTTAACTTGTGTATGTGGTCTTAAGTGACTGTCTTAATTGATAATGTATTAAATAGCTTAACAGTGTAATACTTTAGCCGGTGTTTCCAGTAAACTATTCTACACAAGCATATTGACAAAGAAAAATACTAGTCAAATGACATTCCCACTATAGGCGATTCTAGAGGGGGGGGGACTAAAGCACTAATCTCACTAATATGAAATTAGCCCCCTACTCCCTAAAAAGCCCAAACAAATATAGACTCACTTATTAAGCTATTAAATTAAGAGGGCTAACCCCCCCCCCCCTCCCCAAGAATTTGGCGTGTGATCACTAATAAGTCCCTTCTCTTTATCATTAGTCTATCAGACAAAACAATATCAATTGAAAGCGACTGTATTTCATTGTAATTACAATTATGATTAAATAATTTGTCAAGTATATGTTTATTAAATAATGTACATAATATTCGTCAAGTAGTTAATTAAAACCCTCGTCTGAATCATTACCCACTCTACCTAACAAAGTCTTATTAAAATTAGCTACGCGCATATTAATTTTTTTTCATGCAATACACGTCACTATGAATATAAGTTGAAAACAAAAAGTTTTTAAATAATGTCAAAAACAGAAAGAAAATTTTTAAAATATACTAAAATCGATGTATTAATAATAAAGAACTAAAAATAATAAGCGAGCAACACTCATTAAATACTTAAGATTTTAAAATAAAAGTAATTCTCCAAAAATAATTTTAATAAATAACGAGTGACAGGTAAGAAATATTAAAAATTGGATAAAAAAACTGAGTTGAAGTTTTAAAGTCATAATATCATAAAGCAAAAACTTAAAAGTAGATTAAAAGTATATCCTTTATGTAATAAATAAGAATAAAAAGTTTCGTATCAATATGGAAAGTATAACTACGGTTTTTTGGGATCACTAATGTTAATCAGATGCAAGCGAGATCAGACTACATTGGGAGACCGCTGGGAATAAAACGCTTGTATTTACTGTTTAAGGACAACCGAAGCAAGTCCGAAGATCGCTGCTGTCTAAATTTGGTGATTTAAATTTTTATATTTTGAGCACGAATGAAGCGAGTCCGAAGTAGGAAGGATGAGTGAATAGCCAATCTGATATGGTGTAAAAAAGTTAATTTCGATATAGTTTTAAAATTTGTGGCGGTCAAAATATTTTTTTCTTTTTAAATTAAAACATACAATTTATTTAGCAAGGTCATTTCAGGCACGACACGTTTTGTTACATGTCCTTTTAGAAGCTGCCATGGTAGCCACACCAACAAAATTCTGGCTATTTTATTATAAATATAAAATAATTGTTATTGTAATTTGTTAGTAATTTGTTTGCCTACCATTTATTATGGGTATGATATAAGAATACTTCGCGTGTCTGGTCAATAGGAGAAAAACATTTGCTTTATATAAGTCAGTTAGTTACAAAGAGTGCACCAAAATCCCCCATTATCTTGAAATAATGGTTAAAATATAGACCAAACAATAGGTAGCACATAAAAAGCCAAGATGAAAAGGGTCTTCCTAAATTCCAAAACATGTTTTTGATTCTGGTCCCATTTATAGTGTTTTTTTTGGATTTTTTAGATCACATCTATAATGGGTGTATGCTCTTCAATTACATTTTTTTCTAATTTTTGCGATAGCTCTTTATTGGTAAGGCACCCAAAATCAAAAAAGAAAAGGAAGTTTAAATATTAGATTCTCAGTGTCCCATTACATGATTTTCTTTCACGTGTAAAATACTCTAGGTTTTATTAATTAAAGTCCAAGGATGTTGAATAAAGGAGATGACGCATTAAGGAACATTTCTGACCCCATTGAAGATTATGAGGTAGAGAAATAGGAGCGAACTTACCTCTCCTTAGGTTATAAGTTTGCCTCTAAATTTTGAGACCTGCAATGTTATAAGGATCATAAGCATGCGCAGTTCGTACCAAGCATGTGCAGTTGGTTTTTGACGTGTTTCGTGTTGCATTCATCTCTATGTTTTGATTTTCGATGGGGTCACTTTGTTGAATGGCAATTCGACTTAGTGCGTCATCCCCTTTATTCAACATCCTTGTTAAAGTCAAACGGTTCAAAATTTAAGAGTAAATTGTTTAATTTTATTCTTAATTGTTTAATTTTTTTCTTATTATAATCTGTGTTCTTATATGCAGAGTTCCCTACTTGTGGTTTATCTGTTTAGGGGCTCTTCAAAATATAAGTAAATAAATAAATAAAAGAGGGGGGACAATAATTTTTGATATCGTACAATAAAAACTAAGCAGTGATGCAACAGGTTAGATCTCAACCTACCTTGATGAAATTGTGCAAGATAACTCATTGTATCAATAATTGAAGTCATTGAGTAAAACTGCCTAAGGCAAGCTTTGCTTTAGATTAGTGGACACTGACCACTCGATTGCCATAGGCTATTATATGGAAACAACAATTATACCCCTGCCTTAGGCAGTATACATATTTATAGCATTCAATTGTTATTTATTGGACTAAAATACTTATAAAAACAATAATATTTAATGAAATAGGTCAGAAGAAGTTTAATAGGATTCAATAGATTCAAAGCTGAAAATTTAAAGATGGGAAATATGTATGAATAATCACTTGTAATAATTTACTTATAAACATAAAATACATAACGCAATTTGAGTACAGCAAGAAAGTAATAAAAATGTATCAATTTTTTGTACTATTTGTTTTCTAAAAATATTTTTAAAAAAATGGCAGTGAAGTTATTTTATTACTTTGAAAATTAATATTGAATTACTGCTCGTGGATAATCTAATTATCCATTGATAATTGTCAACAATAAATGTATAATTAATATCGAATTAAAACAAGTTAGTAATAAGAAGCTAATTTACTGCCTAGTGACATAATCTACAGAGACTTCATCTAAAACGTTTCATACGAGGTTGTAGGAGGTCTAATTTACAGCTAACAAAGTCAACACAGAAAGATATCCTCACCCTTTCTATGCAACCTACTTAATGAGAAATAATTTACGAGTTTATAAATCATTTTATAATTCGCTATTAAGGCAAGTGTTCTATTTTATAGAGAAAAATGGTTCTATAAATCAAGAACTAAGGAAGAAAAATAAATTATCAGTCTAGTGTCATAATAAAAATGATTGTAAGTTGAGAGTCAATAGTTTGTGATATATACTAAGTTGTGGTAATATAACATGCAGCTAAGGTTTTCATACAGTCTATAGACTAAATTCAATTATAATTAAATTTACCTTAGGGGCGGTAACGTAGTACTGCGGCTGCGTAGCGATATCATCCTCCGCCATGTTAGCTCCTCCGCAGCCACCTGTTGATTGAACATTCTTATTAGATAAGATAAACCAAATATGGGCTGGTTAGGGCACGGACACTCATTTTAATCATTAAAAAATAAGTACGTTCCGTTACCTCGGCAACACTTATTAATGTCGAATCACGAAAAAAATTGTTTAATAGTTAATATACAAATTTTAATTGCTCATTACGAACAAACGTTTATATATATATATATATATATATATATAATATTATATATATATATATATATATATATATATATATATATATATAACCTCAAAAATATGTACATATCCTTGATCAGTAAGTCCTCCTACTCCCAAGATATTCACAGTTTCAATGAAAATTCAAAATGAAAATATGTTCAGTTTCGATGAAAATTCGTTAAAATTGTCCAGCAGCAATTTGCAGTATTATTAGTTTTGTAAATCGTATACTGCCATAATATTTGAAAATATCCAAAAGCTTAAGTCGTAGAACGTGATCCATGTATTTAAACTATTATATGTCAAACAATAAAATCAAAACGAATACTGATAATATTTAACTTCGCCTGTGTATTAAATACATATTATATGCATATTAAATTTCAACTATATCTGATCATGTTTTGTTTCCTGATCATGTTTTGTTTCATTGGTCCTTTTGAATTGAACTACAGTGTGAATAAATATAATTCTGGGGTGGTTTATACATTTTTCTAATTTTGAAATTTTGGCGCGGTGTTACGCATGTCGGGCAAATTTTCTTCAGAATGCATGTTTCTGTGCTTTAAAATCCATTTCTTACTTCATTTTATTCCTTACATTCTTAGGTTCCGGTTTATGTTTTGTAACTTGAGCAGTTATTCAATTATCAAGCACTACTCGTAACTCATTTTTCTGCAATTTTTAAAAGAAATATACATAATTATCCTGTTGGCATAGTATGCAAAACCATGCCTCTAAAATTGGCAGTGCACCCTATTATTTGCACTAGTTTCATGCTCATTTGGTGTTTTTCTTTAAAGGTTAGCGCATTGCTTTTGAAAATACAGAAATGAGTTACGCTAGTGCTTGAGAAAATTCATTATCATAGTTTTTTATCGCTAAATTACATTGGTAAATAATAATCGGAATTAAATAAATTAAAACTTAAAATGGTTATACTAGACTGTAAATATATTTTTTGATTAAATTTATTCAAGTATTTTTTATTTGCATAATGGTGAGCAGGATAAGAAGATCTGTTTGATAAATTTAATACGATGTCATAGATAAATAATTAATATTACTTTTAATATGTTGCTATAAGATATTAAATTTTATAAGCTATAAATTATTAATATTTAAAAATACTAATAGTAAAATAAAAGTTATTCAAATGAAAAATTTAGGATAAAATTAAAAATTATAGGCTATCGTAAAGATACTGGGTAACTTTACCAAGTAGTATTTGATAATTGAGTAACTTAGTTAAGTTAAAAAGCATACACTAGAACCTTATGCAAAAAATGGATTGTTATGCACGGAAACATGTATTCCAAAGAAAATTCACCCAACAAACTGACCAACGCGCTAAAATTTCATCAAACGATGTAGCCTATGATTATCTATACAAAATAAAGCTTTTCAAGTTAAGTGTGGTTTAGTGGTAAAGAAAATACCTCTAAAAGGGAGAGGTGTAATAATGATTTCAAAGCGAGTTCAAAGGACTTCAATCTGCGTTCACAATGTGTGTTTAAAGGATTAACATGCAATATCAAAGCACCAAGAAATGGTTTGATAAGCACGGAAACACGTATTCCACAGGAAATTCGCCCGGCATGCGGACCGCCGCGCCAGAATTATAGATGTTTTGAATTATAATTTTTCTTTGTATTTTTTTCTGGTTAGGAACCATTGAAAGGGATTTTGATCAACGGACCTCAAACACTCTTAGGACGAAATTTAGTCATGATCCGAGGTTCGGAAAGGCCATGACGCCTTTTTTGGCGACTCACGCCATGATGTCATTAGCGATTTTTTCGAAAGGGAATTCGCTAAAATAAAAGAATACGTTCCTTTCCTTCCTATAAAGCAGAATAACACCTAAAAATTTCAGACCAATTTTTTTTAAATTAATCGAGCATAAATTCATTTGGTTTTTTCTGTTTTAACGAATTTTTCCCCGTAATAATAACCAATTAAAACGAGAGAAAATAAAATTTTCATAATCCATGGAATGGTTTTGGAAACAACATATTATAAAGATGAAATTTGGTTTCGTATTTTGTCTCTTATAGACAAAACCAATGCAATCAAAATCCTGGATTCCGCAACAAATAAAAGTAACTGTAGTTTCCTGATAAAAAGTTACTAAAACCCACCCTTCAAGAATAATTTCTAGGCATTGGTGTCATAGGTGATTTCTTTAAATAGTTAAATTCAGTTGAATCACAATATAAAGACGTAATGATAACATTGAGTACAACGAAATAATAGCTAAGATAACAAATGTTAAATAGAAACCATGAAGAATTGATCAACAATAAAGAACTTCGAGGTATTACTACACCTACCTAGTTAACATCACAGCAAGATAAAAATTATAACTTAACTAAATAATAAATGTTCAAATAAATCAATTATTTTAAAAAGGCATTTAAAATTTAAAGCTTATTATGCGAGTATAGACTAAATATAATTTAAATTAATAAAACCACTGGCACAATTACCACCTGTTTGAAAAGCAATGGGCGGCATATATTACAGGTAGTTTAACTATGGCAACGTTATCTTATCTTTAGTGACAACACGAGTAAGATTCAGGTAAACAATAAATCAGGTCGCTTAACACATCAGTTACGGTCCGGAAAAACAGCTACATCAACTGTTTCGACTGATTTGTTGAAATTTTAGGACTATTTTGAATAAAACTCAGGTTGTTGTAATCAGTCAGGTAGATCATTTATTGATGGTTGGCCTCAATTCAGATTTACCATGAAAATTATAATTATATGACAGAAGGAAAAAATCTTTCTTGAATTAAAGGAAAAAATATGAACCGTTAAAACAAAAGGATAATAACAACATACTATTTGGCATGCTTAAGCATTCTACAAACACTAAGGCATCTACCATAAGAGAGAAAGTGGTTCGACATAATTTTGCTATTTTGGTTACAAACATACGCTCGAGCTGATCTTAATTTTGAAACAGCTTACTTGAAACAAATATCTAGTACTAGTACCGGGCTAGAATAGAATGTCTTGCATGCATTATTGTAATGGGTTTGATCTGTTAAACTCTAGCTCAAAATCACCAAGGTAAAGAGTTCTGACCTTTACAAGTGGTTAGGTTTGAATCAGTCAATAATATTATTTCCCGAATTATTTTTGGCGGGTTTTAAACAAATTAAAAGATTATAATTAAAGTAAATATTGAGAGGAAAACATAATGATTGAAATTTCTAAAACGATTTTCAAAGATCAATTTTGGGAATAAGACCGATAAAAAGTTTTATCGTTCTAACGTTTTAAAAGATTTTATCTGCTTCCCAATCCTATCAATTATAATCTTAAAATAACTTTTTGCACATCCCCTTAAGTTTATTTTGGTCAGCCTAGAGCCAGACAGAAAAAAATCAATACATATACGGGGTAGGAGATATATGTAAAAAATGTAAGGAGGCAATTCTGGAAATAATTTGCCACAAATTTAGGTACCTCTATGTTATTCCGATTCCTAAATGTTTCGCAGCTATTACGCATTTTGTTATTTTTTTAGGTGTTGGTACCTTACTTTAACAGATTGCTCATATTAACTAGAAATGTAATTTTTAGAGCCACACATGTTTCATTATTGTTGGAAAGCTTTCATGAAATATTTAATTTAATTGAAAATTGATATTTTAATTCAGTACAGCATATGTGTAAAACGTAGTAACTATTACACATGAATTTTAATTCAGTAACAGCATTATTGTAAACAGTAATAACTATACATATGATTTAATTCAGTACAAGCATATGTGTAAAACAGTAGTAACTATTACATACATGAGTATTTATTCAGTTAAGCATATGTGTAAAACAGTAGTAACTATACACATGATTTTTAATTCAGTACAGCATATGAGTAAACAGTAGTAACTATTACACATGATATTTTAATTCAATACAGCATATGTGTAAAACAGTAGTAACTATTACACTTGATATTTTAATTTAAAACAGCATATGCAAAGTTAGTGGATCCAAATGAGGGACATTTAAAATGAAAAAAATAATAAAGGTAGCAATAAAAGTAAAATATAAACTGGGACCACTAAAGAAACCTTTTAAAAAAGAGAGGGTCCAGTGGTTTGGTCTGGTCACTGGTCATTAACTTGGTTGTTATACAAAAACAAGGTTATATTAGTATATATGGGTCACTGACTGTAATATAGTGACCTTCAGTTCAATCTATGGTTGATATTATAAACACTGATGTCATAGACAGATCATGCACCAGCCAAGTACTGTATAAATTAATCTACACTTATTAACACAGTATACATCCTGTATACAGCTACTGGTCAAACTATCCAACTAAAATTCTACACTATATCCTCATCTCTTAACTTTAACAACATCCATGATTTAATTTTTAAAGTAAATTTTAAAAATATTCAAAACTAAGAAATATTGTTATTTTTCCTTCAATTTGTGTTGTTCAATAACTCCCTAAAACTAGATAGCATTTTTGAGCAATTATTCAAATGATAGCAATACGTCCTAAGAAAAAATTAGCTTACAAGTTCTTTTTTATACAAAAAAACTCATTATATTTTTTCTTCAAATATGATTTTTGTACAAAATCTAATAATAGAATATATTATTATACATTCTATTTAATTTTTATTTAAAACCAATACATATTTTAATATGTATTGGTTTTAAATTATAAATTATATTTATATAGTAAATCAATCCAGTAAACTTTTCCTAAATACAACTCAATTTTAAATAAAAATACGGGCTTTCAGCAGCGGCAAAAATATAACGTACCCTCCCCCCCCCAACATCTCGTCACATACTAATTCGTTTCAATATGAGAAAGCCTTTACATTGAGAGTTATCGTTTGCCATATTTAAGGATTAAAACCTTACACACACACACAAAGAATATATATATATATATATATTATATATTTATAATATATTATATTTATATATAATATATATATACACATATTAATATATCATTTTTCACTACGTCATATTTTGGTACAGGAAGCCAAACTGGACCCCCCACCAACTTTGGTGGGGGACAACCTCATAAGCGTCACTCTCAAAATTAAAATTCGATAAAACTACACGCTTATTTAAATAGATTTTAGAGCTCTTATAAATTAAAAATTAATTAAGAAGAATAGGTCTTGGTCATTAACCTAGAAATGAGAGATTATGTAAACAAAAATATAATGACAAATATATCTGATCCAAAATTACTGTTATTTCATTATTGGTGCCGTAATAATACTGTAAGAGCTTAAGTAATGGCAGAACAATAAACTCTATGGCATAATTATGTGCCATAATATATATATATAATATATATATATAATATATATATATAATATTACATATATATACATAATTAATATATATATATATATATTATATATATATATATATATATATATATATATATTTAATGCATGCTATACAAATTTCATTTTCTACTCTACAAGAGCTTTAAAACGATATGCAACACAAATTTTTCGCTCATTTTTTTTTCATTGGACCAATATATTTGCCACCATTTTATAATATTGGTGGCACTGAATTAAAAAACTATACACCTTCTGAAGACTAATTATTACTACGTGTATACTAAGTGTCATTAAAAGCAGTTCATTTTTAGAGCAATCCCAGAGACACGTACGAACACACAATTCCACAATACCGTCTCAAACTCCTGAAATGAGAGAACTCACTAACTTTTATTCAATAAGCATTTAAATAGGCTCCCGATAAAAATCATTCCGTGTTCTTTTTTTAATAAATAAACTAAATTATAGCAACCTGTATTGAAGTAGACAGATTAACATTTAAGTATACTTTTATGAACCAACAACCTGAGTTTTAGACTAGTTAGATTTTAAATATAATTAATATACTTTAAGTTCTACATATCAACTTGATATACTAACCCCCTACAACACGATTATTAACATTGACTGGCAGGAAAATGCTACAAATCTGGTTATCAATATTGAAAAATTATTTTTAGACCATTTTAAAGAATTTTTGCTAACAGATAGAAATTTTTAAAATAGCTTCTGCCTGTATGTGTACTAAAATATTACCAACACTACTAAAATAACTAGGATTTTCTCTTATTTATTCTCCAATTTTCAATATAACAATAAATTATAGTAAGAAAAAATGAGTTGTAGAGTTTCAAGTAATGAAATAAAACAGTCTCTCCACTAATGACATATATTTGACATAGCCAGCTTTCAATTTTAACAGATCAGTGCCAGCGAGCAGCGAAGAAAAGAGTCAGGAGACAGCGGTAACAGTTTTGTCCAGAGGTTTGTAGCTGACTGAACTAGTCAGCTGCTCATTTAGAATAAAGATTTTTAGCTGACCAAAAGAAGTAGTAAATAAACTAGTTTCAAATCCTGCTTGATTTTATTCTTAATTACAGCTATTATTTCTATGGAGCTAATTAGGATAGGGAAATCACCACCCTATCACATTTGAAAATAAGGGCCTGTTATGAAGAAATTATAATGATTACCTATGTCAATATACCTTAAAAGAATCACAAACAAAACTGTATTTATCGATCACAAAACATATAGTTGAAAAGATAAACATATGAAATATACTTCAAGAAACCTATAGAACAAACAAGCTTATCACTAAAATAAACAAGGATACCTATAAAAATAAGAAAACTTGACTCTTAACCACTTAAGATAAAACAAACTGTCCATTATGTCCATATATTGATCAGAATTCAAGGTGGAACATTTCAGATGCACCAATAGTCCTTTAAAATTATCGGTTAATCATGGGCCCAAAATTATCTCTATCCTCAAGTAAGTTGTTACCTTATCGATTATAAGAACCTTTATTTTTTGGTAACTACAACTAAAGGTCATAGTTTTTAGGTAAAAGGATCAAGGCCATCAAGGTTAAAGATTTCTGCAGTTACTTAGAAATTCATTAAATGGCTTGAATGCACTTTGTGGGAACCAGTGAAAAAGGTTTACATTAAACCTAAATAGTACAGGTTTTATCAAAGTGGATTTAGAATTTAAAATAATTCTTTTATGAGGCTGTACATGTCCGTGAATAATTATAAATAAAACTTTATAGACTTTTAATTTATATTTATTTTTTAACATGTGCGTGTAAAAGACCCTAAACTCTAAATATATTAACCTTGGTTGAGGAAAATTTAGAACCTTTAAAGTGGATTTACCAAATAACATAATTATGTCTCAAGATTTTTGTCTTTAACTCTACTTATAAAACTAAAGACTCCAGGGATACCAGGAGCACAAGATCAAAAGAGCAAGTGATTTAGACCTGTACATGGAAGAAGTTGATGACTGGAGAGGAATATAAAATATACTGATAAGCTCAAGGCCCAAGTGAGCAAGAAAAAAATAATGAGATAGGAGGGACAGTTAAGTCCATCAGCAATTGAGGTAGGAAATCTTTAACAAGAAGGAAAGAGAAGTTGCAAATATATGAAGCTCTTAAAACACTAAAATAGTTTAACAATATCGGGATAAATTGATTTGATTACAATGATAAATATTGTTTTGACGGTAGGTGTTGCCTTATGAACAATTAGATTTAAATCAGGAAAAAGTGTAAAGCAAAAACAACAGGAAAAAGCTCATTACTGCTCAGGAATGTGCGAATGATTTGAAATGCTATATTTTAAATTGATGATTTAACTATTTAGAGAAAGCCACACAAGGGGGAACTGGGAGTCAATTAAATGCTAGGAAGCTACTATACAAGGAGGAACTGGGGTTTTTCAGAAGGTAGGAAGCTAAACAAGGAGGAACTGAGGTCTTTCAGATGGTAGGAAGCTACACTAGGAGGAACTGAGGTCTTTCTGATGGTAGAAAGCTACACTAGGAGGAACTGAGGTGTTTCAGATGGTAGGAAGCTACACTAGGAGGAACAGAGGTCTTTCTGATGGTAGGAAGCTACACTAGGAGGAACTGAGGTGTTTCAGATGGTAGGAAGCTACACTAGGAGGAACTGAGGTCTTTCAGATGGTAGGAAGTTACACTAGGAACTGAGGGTGTTTCAGATGGTAGGAGCTACACTAGGAGGAACAGAGGTCTTTCTGATGGTAGAAAGCTCCACAAAGAAACTTGGGTCTTTCAGATGGTACGAAGCTACACTAGGAGGAACTGAGGTGTTTCAGATGGTACGAAGCTACACTAGGAGGAACTGAGGTTTTTTCGGATGTGGATACACTAGGAATTGGGTTTTTATGTGAATGAATTTGATTCAATGTTGCAGGAGTTGCACCTTCACTCTTGCTAGATCCATAGGAACTGATTCGGAGGTTATAAAAAATTGGCAAGGATAACCAAGATAAGAACGCTAAAATGTCTAGGCTTACAGTGACTCCTAAAATATCTTCAGACAGGGATTTGGCATTCTCAAAAAGAATTCAATTTCATCAAGTATATCTCTTTATAGTTGATAACCAACAAACCAGGCAAAAAAATAAATGGCTCACATGGTATTGAGTTGGAAGTGGATAGCCAGTATTTTAAGATTTTTATTGCATACCTAACCTATTCCTGAAGGAGCCCTTCAGGAATAGAGGATACTTCTTAAGAAAACCTCTAGGTCCCTTGAATATATTGCAAAGAGGGTACCAATTTGAGGTTTCTTTCAGAACTCTTAAGGAATGTTAAGGAAAATTTCTTTAAATACAGGCATAAAAGGACTTAACTTATTTGAAACCTAAAAAATAATACTTTTTACATAAATAAGAACCTTGAATACACCAATTTTAAAATGGGGTTCAACTTTAAACTTTACCTTGAACCTTTTTCATTCAAGTTTTTCCAAAAAAGCTATACACTGCACTGTGGTTAGAGTTGGACCTAAAGTAATATATAAACCAAGTAGGGAAACAAACGTGATTTCTGTCAGACCTGGCATGTAGTTCACATTTTGTCCACCAGAGAGTTGGTTGGTTGGTTAGTTTATATATTACTTTAGTTGGACCCTAACTATAATAAAAGATTACCCGAACTATAATAGGTCAACAAGTGAAATCTGTCCCCTCAAATAACTTCAGCTAGCTTTAATAAAACTAGATTTTAAAGAATGGCTGCCAACACAGATATAAACAGATAAGAATGAAAGATGAATGTCAACAATCAAAATACAGAGATAACAAATCCTAAAAAAACCTAAACAATCTAATCAGTTTTGAAACTTTACCTGTGAATTAAAATTAGACAAAGAAATTTAAATAATTTTGCAACCCAAGCCTAAAACGTTGATAAAAAAATAAACATGTTTAATAAACTTTTTAAGTGCATGCGATACCTCGGTCTCAAATGATTCAGGATAGGACTTAACCACTGATAATTGTGTCTGAGCAAACCAACTCCAAACAAAATAATGAGCACTGATGTTTGATTTGTTTTGTAACCTTCTATACAGTAACTATACCATTGGGCCCAAGAGGCCAAAACTTTCTTCTTTTGACATCGGCACAGCTGACAGTTTGACAGCCCGAAATAAGGGAGTGAGTATACTCTTTGATTCTACTCCACTATAACCCTAACAAAATAATCATGTTTAAGACTTGATAATGACTAGAATAGAGTATGACAAGACCCGGGAAATCAAAACAAATAAATTTCCCAACAAATTTTAAAATATATATTTGGGGTGTCCATAACCATACACTACACAACTTATTTTGTACAGCACTACCTTAATCTTTCTTATATATGCCTTATTTAAAGCTGCAAAACCTTCAAAAAGGTAGTTGGGTGTAAGAATATTTAAAATATACACACCAAAACAAACTTTTATTTGAGACTTAAAATATTTCCCTTGTTTTGGGTGTGTTACCATACTATCTGCAAAAGCTTAAGAGTAATATTATTGACCCAACCTTGAAGAATACAATGCATCCTTTATTGAGTTAGTTGAAAGGAGATATAAGGGAGATAAACGCTCTTGTATATAGAACGTTTATGAACCAACCTAGGGATGTCGGACTTAAATAGAAAGGATGGTCAACACGTAAGACTGATGCCAGTGCTGAGTGGCCACTTTGGTGGCTAAAAAATGAACTATTTATGTCAAAACATCTTTGTACCTTTTTTTCTTCAGAAAAATATTTATTTTAGCTGTTTTACACTTCAGTTAACTGGGAAACCAATATTATTTATAACAGATATATTTTAACAATAATTGTCAAAACATACTTATGACTAATGACTAAATTATTATCGTCTAAAAAGATTTTTATGCTTGTTAATTTAAATTGATTTCAAAAATATCAATTATTATAAAAATTCTATAAAACTATTTTTATTAGTTTAAGTTGACAGTGCATTCAGTATCTTAAGGACGCAAGCAATAACTATCAACAGTCATTCATTTTCTTTTTAATAACCCAGTTCACAATGAATTGTTTAAAATTTAAAAAAACTAGGGATTTGATATAAAGTGAGCCTCTTTATCAATATAAAATTTAATAGAGTATGTGTGCAGTTAGTAAATAGGCAGGATTATTGGGTGAATTTAACTCATTACTTGCTCATTTGTCCGTAGTGGCCACCCAGCGCTGCAGTCGTTTCCCTTGTTGACCAACTTTTACTATTTAATCCACAATCTTTATTTAGGTTATATGATCAGTGGACCAACCCTAAATAAATGTTCTAAAATTTGCAGATTATATTTGTTGGTAAATTAATGACTAAATGATAAAGGCTTAAATTCATTACGTACACACAGCGTATTTAAAAGGTGATCGTAATCCATATGCATTTAATACGATAAGATTCTTGCACCATATCTGTTGAGTCGATCAAGTGAGATTACGTGATAACAAATCCCGACAAAAAATCATGTCTTTTTTAGACAAAAATTAAAACTTTATCTTATAATAAAGCTAAACTAAAAAAATAATAACTTTAGAGCTTTTGGACTGATATAAACTGTAATATCAATTAAATTAATGACGACTTCAGTCCTTTTTAAAAAATTTATTGAAAATAAATTGATGAAGAGCTTTTGCCCACGGATCCTGAGCTTCTTCAGTTCTTAAATTGACAAAAATTAAAAATAATAAAATTTTGAATGTTTTCTTACGTCACGTGTAAAAAACGATTAAAATAAATTACAAAAACGGTAGGGTAAAGGAAAAATTAAGATCTTAAGATAATATAATAAATACTGCTAAGATTGTTAATGTCTTGTTTTTGTTCATACTGTCTTTGTCAGCTTATGGAGCACTTATAAAAATTTCATTTGTGTTTATGTGGTTCGGTATGAAGTATGTGACAGTTTTCTTTGTCTGGTCGGTGGTCAAGTTTTGTCATGTGTTCTGATGTTAAGGCCATAAGGTTAGAGTTGTCAAGTAATTGGTTATTATGTGTGTAAAGTCTTTTTTACAAAAGTTGAGAGGTCTCCTGTGTTGGGGGCAGTCTTTACATGTTATTCTGTATATAACATTACATCTTTGGGCATTAGTGAGAGGGTCTTTTAATTTTGAATAATATTTAATGTAGAAATTAATAGGACTTTTTAGATAAATTTTGATGTTGTAGTCTTAATACAAGTTTTTAATTAGGGTGTCCTATGTAGGAAAGAGAGTGGTAAGTAGGTAAGTTATTCTATCGGATTCATTAGCCGCAATAGGAGAAAATTTTCAATTTTCAAATTGAAAGTAAAATTTATTATCAATAAATTTTAAAACAGGACTTAAGTCTTCATTAATTTAATTTTTATAAAAAAATAAAATTCCAAAAGTTATTTCATAAAAATCGGAAATATTTAAGTTATATAACAGTTCGAAAGATACGATCAGTTCTGAAAGCATATACAGCATATCGGGGGATCCATTTAGATTTCATCTTCCTAGTTCTAGTGTATCCGATGGGATTCCCTCCGCATGGTTCATACAGCTAATACTACCATATTGAGACATCATACTAAATACGATCCGCAGATTTAGAAGTGTGTGTGAACATACTAATTCATTACCTGACTTTTCCAAGTAAAAAACAACAGAACCAAATGACCTATATATGCAACAAATTGCTTTTATGATGGAATGACCATGTTAAGTTTCTATAGATATGGACATCATTTTGAAGACACTACTAATCTATATTTGACTAATAATAATACTGTTATCAACAATTAACCACAAATAATCAAAAACAGTCGAAATTCGAAAGATCATAAATTTGCAAGACTCAATTTTCTTAAAGCTGTTAAGACTAATGATAACAACAAAGAAAAAAATCTTTGTACAAATACCAACTGCCCTATAATATATTTATCAAAAAATAAACAGTAAAAACATCACCCAAATAAAACAAGTTGAGGTTAGGCGTAAACTCGACATCTTTAACTTTAATATTTATTTCCATAAGATAATAAATAATATAATACAAGATTATTATAAAATACAATCCTTAATATGGTAATAATTACAAAAAGGTATATAAAATTTCAAGGTTTCGATTAAATAAGAGTATTATTTACCTGTTGACTATGAACTTCGTAACTTCTCTCAAGTTTAAAACATGGACTTCAGCAATTTTACAATTATTGCACATTATTAACCTCACATAATTGATAATAACTATATAATAAACAACATTTTAAAAAGAATTTCAAGTTTTACATTATCAATTAATTAAAAACAAACAAAACAAAAGATCGTAGGAAATTAAAATTTTATCACATTAGAAATGGAAATCTAAGATTATAATCTACAGCGTCATTTTAAAATTTAAGTTTATACTTCACTGCTTTATATATAATTAATAAATTTTAAGTACGATTTAGTGAAAACTATAAAAACACAAAAAATATAGAAATAGAAGGTTAATGAATGACTAACAAAACCCGATCTTGCGCGCTACAGCACTTCTACTAGCCTTTGATTATTATTTTTTAGCACTTTTTCCCTGTTAATGGATCTTTGTAAAGAGTGGGAGAGAGTGAGATAATCTTGTTAGTATCGATGCTTTTAACGATCGATAGTATGGTTCTGTTGTGTGTTTTTCAGGTTTAAAGTTTAAATCTAGGGTATCGATATACTTCTGTATCGATATACTGGATTATAAAACGCCTAAGATTAAACTGCGCATGCGTTGTTATAGGTTTTATTACAGAACACATTCATAGCACTGTCGACATCTGTTGAGGAATTAAAGAACTTCTTATTCATTTAAACAAAGCTTATCAGTTTTTATAGAATTTTATTAAACATTTTCAGTTTTATAATTCCAGTCTTATCTGATATATTTATTTTCATATCAACAGAAATATTAATATAAAAAATGGGGTACGGAGTACCTCAGAACCTTTCCTCATTATATCGGATTCGCTACGCTTATCCTCCCAGCTTCGGACTAGCTTTGTTCGACCTCAGAATGTACAAGCAGCTAAATTAATTCTGCAAACGCCTTGTGGCTTGCTTCACTCGTCCTAAGATAGTTAATAGATTCGTTTCATTCCCAGCGGTCACCCATTCAGGCATTGACCACAATCGATGCTGCTTACCATTTATGATCCACCACAAATCATTAAAACGAAACTTAGTGTACTTATTTATTACGAAAATACTTAAACCAAATTTCAAATCAATTGGATTATTCTCTGATTTTTTACAATTTTTTAAAAAACTTAAACAAGTAATACGATAAAAATTTAACTAATGCTAAAAATGAGATGAAACTTGCCACATATGTTAGTCTTATACTTGGCTACATAAGTGCCAAATCTCAATCAGATCGCATCGTATTCCCCAGTTTTATGCTTTTTCGAAATTTTTGCTGAGTCATTATTGTAGGTTAATGACGTCATAAAAATGATTTCCTGAACAGCACAACTACAGCGGTACACGGAGTATCGTACAAAGTTTCAATTATCTAGCACAAATACACTAGGAGCCACGATGATAACACACACACATACAGGCAGACAACTTTGCGGAAACCACTCAGAAGGCCTTAAAACACCTAAAACGGATAATTCCGGTGAGATCCCGGTCTCGGCTTTTTTTGCAATCAATCAACAATACTTTTCCTATATATCTACGGCATTAATAAGCAAAAGTAATAACAATATCTGCTCGTAATGTCTTAATTTTAAATACGGGCCTTTGGCCCGTAGCCGCTGCGTCGCGTCGGGTCCTCGAGCCGTGAAGCGGCAGTGCGGTCGCTTTGTGACCTCACTATGTAAAATTTATATTATATAGCAAATCTATGTATTAATAAAACATATCTATAAATGCTTAGTTCCATTTTGGGCAGCTGTTTTTGATAAATGAAGTATTACCTTTTGAGGAAAAAATAAATTCCAAGATGTCCGTTCAAATAGATGTCAGTGTAGGTGTAGAGCTAATATTCATTATATCTTTTTGGCGAAAAAACTTAAAACCCGCTAAAATTTTTCGATAAAAAGATAAACACGTTAAGTTTTAAATAAAACGTTTTTAACATGAAGCATTTTTGCTTTTTTAATAAAATTACGAGAAAACGACACCTTACGCTTCAAATTCCAAACTTCTAGAAAAAGAACAAGATATCAGATTAGCCAACCTAGGAGTAATGAAACTTTTACGATTATTTCGCACTAAGTATAGATTTAAAATAGTTTGTTTAAAATATTGACTTATTTTATGTAATTTTAAACTCTCATTTTAATGAAATATTATCGGTGTAAATACTGATAGTTATAGTGACTTAATAACTTTTAACTTTTTAAACTAAATATACCAAATAGTAGGTTCATGGGCGTAGCCAGGGGGGGCAGGGGGGGGCCCGGGCCCCCCCTAGCCGAGCAGGGTTGTTGCAAAAATTATATAAAAACTATGGTTCAGGCAAGGAAAAACATTTTTTTTATAAAATTAATCTAAATTTTAATTTATAAAAATAATTAATTAATTTATAATTTTTATTTATAATAATTTAGAGCTTAAAGGTAGCTTTTGTCTTAAAATTAAATTTGTTTTTTTAGTTCGACATATTAACTTTGTGGTTTTATTATTTTAAATAAAACCATATTTAGTTCAGTTCAGTTCAATAATAATTTATATTTTGTTTTAGGGGATTGTTTTTTGTTTTCATTAAGACTATTTAAAAAAAAATTGTTTTGATTTGTCCTCTAAGAGCTTTGTTTTTTAGCGAATTTCCTTTGGGAATAAAATTCGCTAATGGGATTGGCATCAGTTTCTTGTAAAAACACTATCTTTCGAACGGATATTTTTTAATCAAACTTGGTACAAAAATCAACCTTTGGGAGGACACAAACCCTATTGAAAACAAGGTTTTTGTAACATCATTAACCCAGTTTGCTGAGTCAGCAAAATTTTCAAAAAATCGGCAAAATTCAGTGTTAATATTTTTCGCCGCAAAAAAGGTCAATGTATACGTTTTTTGAGACGCTGAATCAAATAAAACCGGTCCGAAGTCAATGCAACCACTCTAAATGACCAAAAAGTCGGAAACACCATTGTAATTTACCGGAAACCAAAATTTAGGTCGATAAAAAATAAATAAATTTCGAGTAGGGTGTCGTTTTCTATGTATGTTTGGGCACTGAATCGAATGAAACCAGTCTGAAGTCAATACGACCACTCTAAATGACCAAAAAGTCGAAAAAGCACAACAAATTACTGAAAACCAAAATTACGGTTGATGAACAAAAAATTTTGGGTAGGGTGTCGTTTTCTATGTATTTTTGGGCGTCAAATCGATTAAATTTGGTCTGAAGTCGATACAGCCACTCTAAGTGATCATAAAGTCAAAAAACGGTGGTTAATGCAGGAAAACCTAAATTTTGAACCTTGAAAATAACATATTTCAAGTGGGGAGTCGTTTTCCATGTTTTTTGGGCCTGTGTGTTGAATGGCAGTGGTCCGGAGTCGATACAATTACTCAAACTCTCTCCTGGGTTTAAATCCTGGTTGGACGATATTTTTTTTATAACTACAAAATAATTCTGGCGTGGTGGTCCGCATATCGGAAGATTTCCTTTGGTATGCGTGCTTCCTTGATTAACAACAATCCTGGTAGGAACGTTAATTTTTATTCTTTTTTATTATATATGTATATAACTACTAAATAATTCTGGCGCGGTGATCCGCTGTCGGACAAATTTCATTTAGAATTCGTGTTTCCGTGCTTAACAACCCATTTCTTGCTTAAGGTTCCGGTTCATACTTCAGAACCTAAGCAGTTACTCAATTGTCAAGCACTGCTCGTAACTCATTTTGTCTGTATTTTTCAAAGGAAATGCGCTAAAACTTTGAAAGATAACTGACTAAGCTTAAAGATAAGTAACTAAGCTTTAAACTATTTCAAATAATAGTGCGTACTGCTAACTTTAGAGGCATAGTTTTGTATAAGTAACTGGAAATTATGCGCATTTTCTTTAAAAAATACAGACAAAATGAGTTACGAGCAGTGCTTGACAATTGAGTAACAGCTAAGGTTTTAAAGCATGAACCGGAACGTTAACCAAGAAATGGGTTTTTAAGCACAGATATACGCATTCTAAATTAAATTTGCCCGACAGTGGACCACCGCGCCGAAATTATTTGTTCAGTAGTTGTAAACTTATATAATGTAAAAAACTATAAAAATGATCATTCCAACCAGAATTGTTGTTAAGCACGAAAACACGCATCCAAAAGAAATTCGCTCAAAATGCGGACCACCGCGCCAGAATTATTTAAAAAAACCATAAACCTTACATACACACAGACACTCACACACACACACAACACACACACACACACACACACACCACACACACACACACACACATATATATATATATATATATATATATATATATATATATATATATTATATATATATATATATATATATATATATATATATATATATAATATATATATATATATATATATATATATATATATATAATATATATATATATATATATATATATATATATATATATATATATATATATATATATATATATATATATATATATATATATATATATATATATATAATATATATATGTATGTGTATATATATATATATATATATATATATATATATATATATATAATAATATATAATATATATATATGATGGGCCCCCCCCTAAAGGCTACCCTGGCTACGCCCATGAGTAGGTTGGTAGGAAATTTAATTATTTTTACTTTTCCTCATTTATACCGGGTTCTATGTGAGTGTGTAACTATAATCGTATCTCCCAGTGTATGTATGCTAGAGAGTTGAAACTTAGTACAAAAATCAATCTAGGTTTAGTTGTGCTATCCGGAAAATATTTTTTTTGTAATATAATTAATTTTTTTATTAATGTAATTAATATTTTTTTATAATGTCATGTCATGACTCAGCAAAAATTTAGAACATTCATATAACGCGGAAAAATGTTTTAATTGAATTGCGATTTTTAGCACACATGTAGGCATATATAAGACCAACAGATGTGCCAAGTTTCATCTCATACTCAGCGTTAGATCAAATTTTATCGAATGACTTGTATACGTTTTAAAAAGAATTGTAAAAAAATCGGAAAACGGTCCAATTGAATACAAATTTGGCACAAGTTTATCACCTATTGTATTACATTTGCGTAATATATAAGTATAGTAAGTTTCGTATCAATAAGGCAAATATATCTATGGTTTTTGCTGGATCATAAAAGTTAAGCAGCACTGAGGGAGGTCAGTGCTTGGATAGGTAACCGCTGTGAATGAAACGGATCGTTGGTAATGTCTGAAATATTAAGTTTGAGAATTTAGCAGAGAAAGAACACGAACAAGAAAAACAAAATAGAATTTTTATCATAATTGTTATCATTTGTTATTTTGGAGATTCGAAGTTTTTTGTAAACTTTTTACTGCTGTTTACTCCGGGTTTAATTAATTTTATTTTAGTATTAAAATTTAATTTAAAAATAGGTTAAAAGTAATTGAGAAGTAATTGACATTGTAGTGTGAGATTTTTCTTATGTGTGAGTGTTAAGGATAAATATCATTTTTTATTTTGAAATTTTTTAAAATGACTAAAGAAGAAACAAATTCTAATGATGTCACAAATAATGACCAGGTATAACATTTTGTTTATATTTAAATCAATTGATCATGGTTTATTTGTGCTTATTTTACTATTAAGTTAGCTATTAAAAACAGGTCTGCTAATGTTAAAGCCCCTCTAGAAATCATCTTAGCCCCAACAAACGAAATTAATTTGAAAGTAGTTTTTAAAACGATGTAATCAAAAGAAGAACCACAAACAAAGTGAACGATTGCCAGGAAGAAGGTTTTCCCCCTACAGCGGTTATTGTGGTAGGGATTTTTTTTTCTTTTTAAGTGAGAGGTTGGCAGCGGCTTCTCTGATTGGTCAATCCCCAAAATACTTAAGAACTTGGGGATTTTAAACTAAATGATAGACTCTAAGTGTCTTGTTGCCTATAATTGAAGTTTATTTTATCACCAAATAGTGGTAAATTGAAACATTTCTGATCCCTGCTGCAACCACAAAGATTCCAATTTTTGTGTGAAAATTGCCCCAAATATTATAAAATTGTATGCAATATAACACGTATTATTCAAGATAATTTATTAAGGCATTGTTTTTAGAGCAATATCATATCACGTGCTTATAATACTACTTTGTTATAATGACAACTTAAAGGGTTATGGGCAGAGACTTTAACAGTAAGACTGGACTCAAGGTTGGATAAATTTGGATTTCGGTTGACACTAGCTCGGCAGGGAACTTACCTTTTAATTAAGTGGGCATGGGCCAATTTTCTGCTTTTTGCTTACAAATCAGATTGAAATTAACTTTTTATATTTTTTATAATTATAATTCTAACTAGTCAGTGCTTCGCCCGAAATTCCTCATCTTAAGAGATACACAGGACACTTCTGATTACTTTAAGTTTTTCATTTAAGTAGATAATTATATTAATAAATTCAATCAGGTAATAATAAAACTGTGGCTGAATTCTCCAACTGCTAGAAAATAGATTTTGGCTTTTAATGCAGCCTAAAATATCAATTCAAATAACGCCTTTTAAATACATCAGCAGATGCTGCGCACACGTGATTATTTGTGTTTACTTGATAAAATCAATGAAATAAAAAATTAAAAAAATTAAATTTAAACTTACATGCCATTATTAGTTTTTTTGTGGAAGTTTTAAAAAAAACTTCCTTTTACTATTAGTTTTTGGATTTTTGTCATACAGAACATGACAGTAAACCAATCTTATCAGATTACAATAAAAAAAATATGAAAACAATAATTTTATAGTAACATAGCTGTCATAACTAAAAGTTGCCATGGTGTACATAAATTTAAATTTAAAAATACAATCGACCATTTTTGGAATGCTTTGGGGTTATATAGTCTGTATTCATCTGCATCCAAAACTTGAAATGATCAAACTCTTTCCATTACTTGTTTTATAAGGGAAGGAAGGAGAACTAGTTTATTTAGTAGATGCTAGTTTATTTTATGTAGATGTATAAATTTGTTACTCTGATAAGATAGGATAAAATGACCAAAAAGTAACTGCACATTACAATAGTCTTGTTAAACAAACAAAAAATTAATTAAAATTTTAAATTGAAGTACTTTTTAACATTTTAAAACACTTCATTCAAAAGCAAGTTCTTTACTACTTTGCTAAAAGTTACTGAATTCAAAATTCTAATGTTCTCTGGTAGGTGGTTAAACAGTTTTATTCCTAACACGCTGGCTCCCACCTCTGACTTCTTTAGTCTATGTTTTGGAATTGCCAACATGCTTTTGCTTCTAGTAGGAATATTGTGATAATTTTTATTTTTCAAAAAATTATCAAGATATGTTTTAACATAAATTAGCGATTGATAAATGAACACTACTTGTATAATAAGACATTTATTTATTTATATTTTCTATAGGTATAGCTCTTACAACTAGATTATATGGTTTGTTAGAGTTATAGCTATGTAATAAAGTTAACCTACGTTCTCTAATGCAATTTTAATATCCAGGTTGTTGATGAACTTTTGAAAGATTTTCAAGACACCTGCACAACTAAGCAAAGTGGAGATAATGAAACTGAAAATTCATTAGGGTCAGATAAAGTATCTACAAGCAACTTTGATACAAATAGTAAGCCAGGAAATTCAAATGAAAGTAAATTAGATCAAGAATCTACTAGTAATGCAGAAGTTGATGAACTTGTTGAAGAAAAAATAGTTGAAAAACGTCATGATTACATAGACGAGGAAGAGATGAAACAGAGGGAACTTGGATACTCACAGCAAGATATTGAGGTATTGATCAAACATACACATTTTGTAATAATCTCTAAAATCTGGAAATTTTTCCTTCCTCCTGGAAAAATCTAGGAAAATTGACTAGGAATAGTAATGCTACTCCTTAGACTCCAATGACTGAATACGTTAGCAAAACTTGCATTGTTGATCAAGGGAGCAAGCATTCCGGACGAAATTAACCAGCTAGAGCATTGGGGTCCTTTCCACGATACATTTTTGGAGGCACCCGGACCCTATCCCCCCTCTTTATAATTCCATGAAAGTAAAGTAGTACAGGAAACAGTTAGTAATTAATTATCTAGCAAATTCGTTGGGGCCTTAGTAATTATTCAGCGATTTTGTTGGTGCCTTTTTGCAAGCCTCCTAAAATAGGTATGGCTCTATTCCTTGTAATTCTAATAATTTTAGGTCTATTTTACCTTATATAATAGAAAAACAAAATTTGTTGTTTCGACCGAGATTTTGTGATATAAACTGAGTTTATTTATATTTTAGTTTATTTAAGTTTATTTATACACTGAAGATGGGAAACGTCCCGAAACACGTCTGAATTAAATTGTAATAATATTGTGATAGACAAAGTATAATAAATAAGTTTTTTCTTTTTTAAATATTGTGTTTTATTAATTATATAAAATTATATAATAGAGTCATGCCTTTATAATTACTACTCATTCATATTATTTTCAAACATTCATTTGTTCTGTTAAACTCATAATATTTTTAAAACTTCTGTGAAGCTAAAATACTCATACTCTGAATTATACATAAGGCACCTTTATAGAACATGTTATAGAGTAAATAAAATTACTCTTTCATTACCATTTTCATACCCAAAATGGTTCTGTTACTAGAAAATTGTCCCTTTGGGTACGTGTTACAAGTCATTGAATTTTATTTGCGCAAAATCTTTCTTTCAAATCAAGCAAAAGTTTTTATTAAGAGTTACTTTTCTTTATAAACTCGATTATTATCCTACTTCTCTCTTCTGGAGGCTTTTTTGTAGTGTCCACGTATTGAGTTGCTTGAAGTGGCCAGAAGTTCCTTTTTCAAAAAAAGTCACTTTTCATAAAAGTTTTTATTTGAGTTAATATTATATACTATATAATATTAGTTTTAGTATATTATATGCTAAAACTAAAATATTTCTTAATTTTAATTTAAAATTGTGTACCCTGAACCTTATACGTACTATTATTTTGAAAACCACCTGGTTAAAGTAGCTTAAAAACTACTTTTCCAAGAAATTGTCATTCTTCATAAACTTATTTATTTGCTGAATTAAAACAAAGTTTGCAATAAAAATAAAAATACAATTACAATATTTTAGCCCCCTCCCCCTTTTTTTGGTACAAGGTTCATGGCTTACATTTTTTATTGCGATAAATGTTTATTTTAAAACAAGCATTAATTTTGATGAAGAATAACTTTTTGTGAAAAATTAAATTACTTGTCAATTACACGTAGTTGACAAGTGATTGCGCAACCCAATTCATGGACATAATGTTTATGAATATTAAACTCTAATTGGGCCCTATGCATAAGTAAAAAAGAGGTGGTGCAATAATGACTAGAGTCCCTTGTGTTAGAATAGACAATATTGAGGTCTTATTGGGCCCTTAGTAAAATATATGAGACAGGCCTTCTGTCCGTAGTCACTAAACAGTGTTAGCCCATAAATTTTACATAGATGTTCTGATAAGAAACAATGAGAAGACACCAAAAATGTTTCTAAAACTGAATTTGTAGACATAATTATGTATTTGATTATTGTATTATTTTCTTCATAAACTGATTGGTGATACTTTCATGCTTATATATGTTGCATTAACTAGTTATCTATTAAAAAGATTAAATCCCATCATTACATCACCTACTGGGTGTTTTTATTTAAACATAATTTCATGTTTATATTCAGAAATCATGACTATGGTCTAATTGTAAAAATTATTTGTTTTTAGAGATTAAAAGCTGAGGCGGATGAAATGAAACAGAAGGGAAATGGCCATTTCAAGAATAGTGAATATAAAGAATCAACAGATTGTTATACTCTAGGGTTAAGAACTTGTCCAAAAAAGAAAGGGCTGTTTTATACGCTAATAGAGCTGCTGCCAAAGTTAAATTAGTAAGTTATATGAGGCTTGCCAAGAAGTGAAAAACTGTATATTATGTGCACTGATTTCCCTTGTAGTCAGTTTTAGTTTGATGGGAACCTAATATATTGTTATTATTTAATACACTCAATTTCTTTAGATCACTGGTTATCAAAGGATTATTAATACAAATTGATAATAAATTAAGACAAATTTGTTTAACCTTTATAAATATGACTTAAATTTATAGCTGTCACATTTTGTTCTTTATTATGCCATTAAATTATACCTTGAAAATCAATATTTCCCCTATTGATTCCATGTTGAGTGCAATTATTATTACTTTTCCTCATTTTACTGTTACTTTGTATAGGAAAAGTAATGTTTTTGAACTAAAATTTGAACTAAGCTCTTTAAGGTGTTCTAAGACCTGGCAATAAAATAAATATTTACTATCTGAGGACAAGCGTAGTAAGACCAAAGTCATGTTGGGTTACTTTTCGGTACTTTTACATTAAGTATAAAGTTTAACATGTAGAGTATAAAGTTGACATGTTGAAGTATAAAGTTTAATGTAAAAGTACCTTGGTGCAAATACCGATCTGTTTTTTTTTGTGGGACACAGACAACTCCAGTTTTAATTTAGAGTTATTAGCAAATTGAAGTTATTATATTGGTATTATAATAACTATTAAATGTAGTCCCATACATTTTTACCTATCTCAACTAAAATAAAATTTAATTATACTTCTGGATATAAACTAGAGTACCTATATAATAATTATAGGTACTCTATTTACTACATGTAATAGTAAAGACTACTGGATGCTTAAAACTGATTAGTCGGATGAAGATCAATTTTGAGAAGATTATGGAAGATGATGTCAGATTAGGTAAACCTGGTTTATTTTGCTAATGATTTATTAATTTGCTTCTGTGTTTTTGTTGTTTTGTTTAAGTTATTATTTTTAGTGAATTTCCATTGTTTTGAAAGTACATTGATTGATTAACATGAAGTACAAAAAACTTTTCAAATATACTCACAAATTTAGCTATTTCTTGTTTAATGCCTGGCTATTTGTCTATAAATTTTGCCTTGATATCCAAAAAAGTAAATAAATACAAAAAATAAAAAATGGTGGACTGATTGATGATTGCTCTATTGTTTTTATTCTAATATAAATTAGTACCCTGTCTCTTTATTATGTTTTAGGGTGAGGATGAACCAGCTTTAGAAGACTGCAGTAAAGCAATAGAATTGGACCCTACATATGTCCGTGCTGTTCTAAGAAGAGCTCAATTGTATGAAGCTTTGGATAGATTGGATGAATCATTAGAAGACTTTAAAAAATTATTAGAGCTTGATCCTAATAACAAAGAAGCTGTTATTGCTTGTCAGGTATATTTATTTACTTTTTTACAAGTATTTAAGCCATGTATAAAATATTTTTGTATCCACAACTAGTTAATACCTTACAATAATTTGAACTTAAAATAATAACAGTGGCTGAAGACCCCTTCAAAATTTATGAATGTGTAAAATTTTTTAAAATACCTGTTTGAGGAGACGATATTTTGGGTCCTGGATCCTGGGACAGGGGATGCTACCACCTATAACAAAAATATTGATAAGATAATTTTTTTCTTATAAATAGTATGTTTAAATTATGAATTAAAACTGCATTTTCTCTACAACTTGTCTGAGAAAATAATTGTGGATCAAATAAAATCACAATAAAGCATACCTCTGTAAAATGAAGACTCTGAAATGTTAAATTAAATCTATCTCAAAAATATTAATTTATATTTGATATAAGTCCTGATGCCATACGTTGCAATCAGTATTCTGTCTAACAGACTGTTAGACAGAACAAGTCTTGTCTAACAAGACTTGTTCTGTCATTCTGAATAAGTTGGTACTTGGTGGTTTTCATCACCACTTTAGACTCGCATCACAGGGGTATTATTTTGTTCTCACTATGCAACTTCAGAAGATTGAATTGCTCCAAAATCTAGAGTGTTATTACTTTGGATTTGCTTATGACTTCGGACTTGGTGTTAATTCAGTCTCGCTACACTCAACCTCAGAATTACATATTCGGAAGTGTAACTAAAGGCTCCTTAGAGCTTAGTATAGTCTATTTTAACATTATCAAGTGCAGGCCCTTTAATGGCAGTTACGCCAGGTTATGCTATATCCTTTTCCTATGAATCAATCTAGCCATTTGTCAGAGATGTGTAATTCTTTGCTTAACCTTATCAAAAGGGCCTATTGATGGTCCATTATAAGTTAATATAAAATAAATTGTAAATATTCAATAATAATTCACATTTTTTCATTGTTTTCCGTTTATGACAATAAGTATAAAGTACTCTATAAATATAATTCCTTTTTATACCCTCTCATCTTTTAAGCCTGGCGGGATTGTTTGAGACGAAAAGGTATTAACTCAACTCATCATCTCTATCTATTTTGGTATATTTTTTATGATTTTCAATATTACTTAGGGAAGGTTGATAGTTATTTTGAAATAATGAAAATTTGAAGTTGCAATCCTTAGAATAATACTATATTTAGAAGGAGCACTACTGATTACACGAAAGGCGGTTCACTGGTGGTCTTAAGTAATGCTGCCACCCTAACAATATACAATTTTCTTATAAAAAAGTTGGCAATACCTCCGGTTGCTGAATTATTATGTTCTATTATTAATTAATGATTGATTATTCATAAATACTAATATGAATATGGGTGCATTACAATATTTGTAGCATTTTAAATTGTAGTTTAACGTATTTATTTATATAAAAAGTAGTCCTCGTCAACTAAATGTAAATTCTTGTATTCCGCTATCCTTTTGCCATCTAAGACCGGTTTTATTAAATACTCAGCAGGTGTTTTAAGTTATTATATTTGTTTTTTACGATCTTTCTTCATTAATGGATATTTATGACACATATTTAAAATAATGTTTTGTTGTTAGGGTGGTACCCCTACTTATGACCACCAGTCAACCGGCTTTGTGTTATCAGTGGAATTACATTGTGTTTATGGTCTTATGTTCCTTCTATATTAGTATTATTCTATGTTGCAACCCATCTCTGAATTTTAGAGGATGGTAAATGAAGTATAGTGCATTACTTTAGAGGTTCAATAAGTATTTATTTGATGTTAGATTAAATCCTATTCTAATGTTAGATCATAAAAGTTAAGCAGCATTGAGGTGGCCGAGGTGGCCACCTGGGTGTGACCCAGGCACACCCAGGTTACTGGGAATAAAACTTATGTAATTGCTATCTGAGGACAAGCGAAGCAAGTCCGGATTAGGGAGGATGAGTGTAACTTATCCGTTGTAGTGAGGAGAAGTTCTGAGGTACCCCGTACCCAATTTTTACTTATTGCTTAATATCCAATGTCTGTTCTGTATTTACTGTCTTTACTGTTTCTTTTATATTTTTTAATTTATTTTTTCAGCGGCTGCCACCCATTATTCATGAAAGGAATGAAAAATTAAAAACAGAAATGTTGGGTAAATATTAGTTCTATATTCTGAATTTGTTTGCTTTTGATCTTTAATTTTTTTATTATTATTATTTTTATAACTTTATTTATTACAAATTATATAAATTAAATAAATTGATATATAATTATTGCCAAGTATGTGACTAAAATCAAAATAGTTAAGAAATATGTTGATGACAGTTTTTTAATAATAAATAATTCAATAATAAGCAAAATTCTTGACAGTTTCAACAATATCCACCCAAATCTAAAATTTAGAAATCCAAAATAACTCTTCCATACCCTTTTAGATATTTTAATTATTAAATCACCTGATAATACTTTATATTAAACATTACACCAAACCCACCTATTCTGGCAGACTTTTAAATTATTTATCCCATCAACCCAATTGTATAAAATAATTGTGCCAAAAACAAACACAAAGTTTTGACTTAAGCGATTTCACAATTTACAGCTGAAGCCACCATCAAATTAAAGATATACTTAGAGAAAACAATAGACTAGTCTCCAACCTATTATTTCGTTACCATAACGCAATTATCCGAATACCTCCTATTGCTGCTAATGATACTGACCGACCGAATAACTTACCTACTTACCACTCTTACCTACATAGGATACCCTGCATACCAAATTAAAAACTTATTTAAAGACTAAACATCAAAATTGCTCTAAAAATTCTGTTAATTTCTACATTAATATTTTTTAAAAATAAAAGACCCCCTTACTAATGCCCAAAGATGCAATGTTATATACAGAATACCATGTAAAGACTGCCCCCAAGCATACACAGGAGAGACCTCTCAACTTTAAAAAAGACTTGACACACATATCAATCAAATACTTGACAACTCTAACCTTACGGCTTTATCAGAACATATGACAAAATTTGACCACCGACCAGACAAAGAAAACTGTCGTATACTTCATACAGAAACACATACAGATAAAAGGCAATTTTTATAAATGCTCTATATAAAAGTTGACAAAGACAGTATGAACAAAAAAACAAGACATTAACAATCTTAGCAGTATTTATTATAATATATCTTAAAATCCTATTTTTTCCTTTACTTTTGTAATTTATTTTAAATTTATTTACTTAGTTATACACATGACATAAAAAAACATTCAGAATTTTATTATTTTCTAATTTTTTCATTTTTTGTAAGAACTGAAGTTGCTCAGGATCCCTGGGCGAAAGCTCTTCAACAATTTATTGTCAATTAATTTAGATAAAAGGACTTATGTCTTCATTAATTTAATTGATATTATTATTTTTGATATCTTTATTTTGTCTGCCAGTTTCCTATGCTGGGAACTATTTTTGGAGCACAAAATGATAAATCCATTTTTTCATCAAATTTATTATTTAAGCACCTAAGGGCCTCTAAAAAACAAAAAAATGGATGTCTGTTTAGGTAGACACTTTTCTAGACCTAACTTCTTAATCAATTCTGAGAATACTTACTTTTTAAGATAATTTTTGGCATAAGTTTGCTAATTGTGTGAACCGATTTTAACCCAATTTTTTTTAGCAAATTTAATTTTATATTAATAATAATTGCTAATTGGTTGATAAGTTTTTGTTAATTTAGTTTGTTTTTTTTTCTTAGGTAAACTAAAGGATTTAGGAAATGTATTTTTGAGGCCATTTGGTTTGTCTACTGATAATTTTAAAATGGTTCAAGATCCCAACACTGGAGGCTATTCTGTCAGCTTTCAAAATTCTTAGAATTATATTAATTTTCATGTATTTATTTGTATTAAAAATATAAAGGAGAAGAATCTACCAATGAGAAACCTCATCTGACTTTTTGACTTGTCATATTATGTCTTAAGTTACTTGTGTCAACCTAACAAAGACTTAAATATTTTGTTGACTTACATTTACAATTGTAGATTCTATTCTGAACTATAATTTAAAAGAGTACAAGTTTGATAAATTGAATGGAGTTCATAGTGTTCATAGTCAGGTAACGAAAACGAAACTGCGTGATCTAATACAAAAAAACATTGGGGACAACTTGGGTTTAAAAAGAAGAAGGAAATAACAACATATAAATTGTTTGTTTTTTCCTGTGTTTAATCAATTAAAAATAAATTATGATCAGAAAGCGAGGTTGATGGTAAAAGCATGAGATTCATTTATTCATTGAAAGAAAATTATTTTAAAGACAAAAAAGTTAAAATACATAAATTAACTAATAAGCCAATTCCAAAGTCCGTACCATTGGACCCAAAGATTATCTAGTATACCACATATCTAGTATATGTGGTATACTACATAATCTTTGATTGGACCATCAGGAGAACTGTGATGTAGTTATTGTTGAGATAGATTAATAATTATGGTAGTGTTTCATTTGATTTAGAATAAAAGTACCCAACATCCTGTTTTTTATATCTTGTTTGAGCTTTTATTCCTACATCTTATTCATATATTTTTCAGTCTTAAAAGATAGTAAATTTAGAAGGTGTTAAAGAATGCATTAGAAAGCTAAAATAAAAAAAATATGGCAGAATTTATTTTCTAGAGGATGTGTTATTACACTGTGCATTACCTATGACATGAAACAACAAATTTCATCTTTTCCACTAGAATGTCTATATTTTAATAGCAGAGCCAACTTTCGGCTACCACCACCAACCATGCTAGGGAAGTGGTTCTTTATATGTTGGCCGAAGTCTGTGCTATGTTTTGGACAACATATAGATTTGAAGCAGTCTTCTAAGCCATTAACGGACATTTTGGACAACTCATAGAGACTCACCTCCCTGGCACAGTTGATGGTCCATAAGCTGACTTCATTTTTAGAATAAAGATATTCTTGTGGAAAAGATTAAATCAGTTATTTGATTCTTTCTGACATTTGAGTCTGCTCATATAAACACAGCTTCACCTTTTTGGAGTGGGTGTATATGATAAAGATAAACTAAAGTTCAATTTTGAGGCCCTTATTACCAGTAACCAAGATTGTAGAGGGCCTAACTCTGTGTACCATTAGCTACACTTTTCTTAAATTTCATGAACTATATTTGTAAATGTGCATTTTAATTATTACTTGCCTGCCACTTAAAGCAAATGGATATTGTTACTTCCAATTAGAAATGGAAGCGCCTTGGAATCATTTATATAGTTGGATGGTAATAAACGTTTATTTATTTATCTACATTCTTGGCATTTTTTAAAAAGTGTGGCTTGTTTTTGTAAAATCTAATGCATAATCAGGTCACCGAACAGCTCTGTTTATTCTTAAATTTCATCCCTAAATTACTTCATTGTCATTTTTTTAAAATGTAATCATTATTTTTTAAATTTTCAATCATTAATAAAGAAATTTTGCTATTTACGAGTTTTTTATGCTGAAACCTTGTTTTTTTAAAACCAAAAAAAATGTATACAAAAAATATTAAAATATCTGACATATACACCTTATCTTTACTTTTAATCTGATCATAGAAAACAGGATTAAAAAAATTTATTTTTTTAAGGAAGAGGAAAGTGTTTTTTTATTCTTTTCTTTTTTCTCTTGTTATTTTAAAAGCACGTTGTTCCTAAAGTTTTGTTTTGTGAACAGATTTGTTTTTATTAATTTATATTTGTTCTGGACACCCTGTGTACACAAATGCAGCTCCTTAAAGACCCAAAGTTGAAAATTAAAAAAAAGAAAATATAGAAAGAAGAAACATGTTTTAACTTTCCCCCATCTACTACTTTTCCAATTTACTCCTACTATATTGGGTATATTGGAAAAAATATGAAACAACTAAAACCGAGGTTCCGTCATAATGATCAATGATCCGTGTTAGACACTTTCTGACTGTTCAAGCGGTTGTAACTATGCTGTCTATACGTGTGTTTTTCGAGCATAACTCCCGCCGTTTGTTAAAACTGTGCTGTAACAAGTTGAAACTTGGTACAGAGTTTCAGACAAAGTCTAGTCGTACTTCCTGGACGCCCGGAATTACAACCTAGGTATTAAGCTATTTTGCTACGTCATCAAAAGTTTTAAAAATTCACTATAAGTCGAAAATTTGGACGATCGAGTTGAAAAGAGGTAAATCAATCCATTAAATTTCAGTTTGATATTGTTCGCTAGTTTGAAAATTTCGACGCTTGAATTTTCAAACTTTGACGACCTATAGTTATTCATTTTCTTGTTTTTCAACCCACGACATGTCGTCAGAAAGTGTAAAAAAATAAGCAGCAAAAATAATATAGCAGCATATAAAGAACTAGCTGGCAAAATTCCATAGCTATTTAACTTTTATTATTGGCAAGAAATATTTACTGGTGCGATACTAAAATTATATGAAAAAGTTTGTTTCCAACAAAAATTAATTTAAAGAATTGAAATTAATAAATTTAGGCTGCTAAGTATGACCGCTGGTATTTCTAAGGCTTTAGTGAATGTAGAAACGTAGTTTTCGTATTTCGCGATTGAATTATCTATTATAATACTTTTCGAAGATGCAATTAGCTTTAACGTTATAACCCCCTAGAAATAAGGTTTCCTTGTAATTCTGAGGTCGAGCTTAGCGTGACGGAAGCACATAATCCTAGAGCTTTAAGTCAGCAAGCCATTATGAGGACAAGCGAAGCGAGTCCGAAGTCCTAACACCCCAGACTTTGGATCACATTCTTTTTTCTGAGGTCCAGCGTAGGGAGACAGAAGTAATGCCATATTAATCTTTGAGTAATGATGACATTCTGAGGACGAGCAAAGCGAGCTCGGAGAAGTAAGGAAAGTACTGAGGTACCCCTTAATTTTTTTATTTCTCTTTTATGTTAAAATAAAACATACATAATTTGTATATTGGAAAACCTTGGTTAGTTGACTAGGTAGGGAGGCGTGACTAAGCCCCCGTCCTCTATGATATCCTGAGTCTCATTAGTCTATTGTTTTCTCTACATTCTACAACATCAACATGGGCTTCCTACAGGTGAGTACCCTACACCTTTATTCCTATAAAAATATTTTCCGGAAAAAGTGTATTTAAACACCAGCACGATTCATTGGACCTGGAAATAGTCACTTATTGGATCTTTAACTTTATTTTGGCAAATTAAGGCCATCGGTTTGGATTTGATGAGATATTTTATCAAATTAAATGATCACTGAGATTTTTCTATACTATCTGTATCATTTCAATTGAAATTATATGTAGGAATATACATATATCATTAAAATAATATCAAAGGTACTATAAAAAATACTAGGGGATTCAGTACCTGTTCGCTGCGCAGCGCCGGCGCGAGTTTTCAACAACGAAGCCTCACTGTAGCCTCTTCAGGGCCGCATAATTGTTGTTCCATGGCTTTTGGCCACTTAATCAGACGGAGCAACGCGTCGTGTGACCGTTTGGTGGCGCATGTAATGGTTGTTTTTGGGACCTTTTTCATTCGTTTTAACACCCAATATACAAAGAAGAAAACCAACATACAATACGACACTTTTATTTCTTCTGTTAGATAAGATTAGTACAAAGTCGATTTACTTCGTGATTGTTCCCGTCAAGCCTCTAAATAAATGTGCATTTTGAAAAGACCACGTTGAAAGACACCCAGCATGATATAATAGTAATACATAGAAATATTGAACTTACACTATTCTTGAAATAACAGGAAATAATCCTGGAAATATCCTGATTCCTCTTGTTCAGCGAGTGACGAATGTTGGTTGGAATAATCATCCTTCCCGAGTCTTGAAAATGCCAATTCATTAAACAAACGATGTCACTTAAAACCTCATTTTCTAAAAATCTAAAAGTAGACTTAGAAAAGATTTTAATTTTGTAAAATTAAAAAATACATTTATTTGTTAACTGTTAACTCTGTCGAGTGATATGTATTAATATTACAAATTATAATTTTTATAAAATATAAAAGAATTAAGAAATATTCTTATTTTTCATTTAGATAAGTGTTTAGGTTGGCATCTCTGATTCTACTATGATTGTTAATTTTTCTCTTTCACTTTTCTACATCTCTTTGGAACAATTTTAGTAAGCAATTATCTTAATTTTTTAAAAGTTCAGTTAAACTTGTAAAATAGTTTAAAGTATGTTTAGATAAAAAACAACTAATTCAATGTAAAAACCTAATAAGGAATAATCAGTTAATTGAGTTTTCTTCATGTAATAACGTGCCATAGAAGTCATGTAGTTGCGTTTAGTAAGTATACTGTGATTTTCTTCCTCTATCTCATATATTTTACAGTAAAATTGCTACAGTTCATCGTCAATATTGTCATTTGACATTTGCTTTTACATAATGCGATCTCCAGATATTGGATTATAATTTACTGTTTCTCACCAGTTTACAAAATGTATAATTCCTACGTTTAGTTGGCATCGTTTAATTTAGCTACACACTGCTTCATACTTTAAACCAATGACCTTTTTAATAATCTTCTCCAATATATTATTTGTAGGCTAAAGCTAATAAGAATAAGATGTTTCTAATATTATTTTACTGCGTTTCAATTCTAGTTTTTGCGTTTGAACACATTTAGGATCAAACCTTTTCAAGTGATCTAGAGATGTTGCTTGAAAAAAATAAAAATTTATGATTTTTTCCTGGGCTGGTATTACCCATAGGTAGTCCAAAAAGCCTGGTATTAATTTTTCCTACAGCCTCCTTCATTTTCAAAAATCACTTTTTAGTTCCCAAGGCACCCAAATTTTGCGTTTTTTAGCCAATTTTTGAGGCTCAAAATTTCGGCTTTGGCTCAATCTAGCTTAATGAAACAGGTCTCATTTATGAAAATAATTAAAATAATTTTATTGGTTACTTAGGTGACCATAGGGAACAAGAAATAAATATTTTAATGTTCCAAATTTTACCATTTGGAATCAATGAATTATTGAAAGTTGAGGTTTTCATGATTTTGGCGTTTTTCAGGACAATTTACGTTCAATGGGACTGGGACATTTTTTTTTAAATTGAACTTCAAATGACCTTTATAGATAACAGATATACGCCCAGCATGTTACATATTCTTTATTTTGGTTTTAAGGTACTCTACAGCGTTCTTAGAATTAGCAGTTTTTTAGTTCAACGATTTCACACAAATATACTGATTACTATTGAAAATAGGGTTTACCTTAAGGATTCTTTGATAATAAAACACAGTTAGTGGAAAATTTTAATTACCATTAGTAATTTAAAATTAATTTAATTTTTTTATTTTTAATTAGTGGTATATATATTGATTTTTTATGTAAAAAAAATCGATATGACCACCCGAGGTGACCAAAAAGTCGAAAAAACGGTGGTCAATTATCAGAAACCTAAAATATGGCTGGTAACTAACAAATTTCAAGTGGGTAGTCGTTTTCGATGTTTTTTGGGCCTGTGAGTTGAATGAGAGTGATCCCGAGTCGATACGAGTACTTAAAGCCAGGGTACCTGGGTTCGAATTCTTTTGTAGTTAAAAAACGATTATGTATAAAACGATACAAAATTATCGACTTTACTAGGATTTGGACCCAGGTACCCTGAGTTTACCTCACAGGTCCAAAAACACCGAAAACGACTCTCCGTTTGAAATTCGTATGTTACCAGCCATATTTTAGGTTTTCTGGTAATTGACTTTTTGGTCGGGTGGCCATGTCGAATTTATTTACATAAAAAATTAATATATACCACTAACTGTGTTTTATTAGCAAAGAATCCCAAAGTAAACCCTATTTTTTATAGTAATCAGTATATTTTTGTGAAATCGTTTAACTGAAAAACGGCTAATTATAAAAACACTGTAGAGTACCTTAAAACCAAAATTAACAATATGTAACTTACTGGGCGTATAACATTTATTTATAAATGTCATTTTAAGCCCATTCCCAGTGGACGATAAATCGACCTGAAAAACCCCAAAATCATAAAAAACCCTCAACTTTCAATAATTCATTGACTCCAAAAGGTAATATTTGGAACATTAAAATATTTTTTTCTTGTTCCTTATATATTTTTGCCAATATTATCTTCCTTATTAAAAAAAATAATACATTTTCAGCCTTTGTGGTTAAATTTATTATGCAAACTCACGAGTAAATTAGCAGCAATAGAACAAAACAAAAGGTTCTTCTGTAATGCCCAGAGAGAACAGTTTCAAACGAGACCTGTTTCATTAAGCCAGGTTGAGCCAAAGCCGAAGTATTAAGCCTCAAAAATTTGCAAAAAAAGCTTAATTTGGGTGTCTCGAGAACTAGAAAGATATTTTTTGAAAATAAAGGAGGCTGTAGGAAAAATTAAACTAAGTTTTTTAACTGCCTATGGTTAGGGCCAACACAAGAAACACATGACTGCTGGCCATGTGTTATCCATTAATGTTAGACATTTATTGCGTGTAGAATTGAAATGATTAAACCATATCATTCATTTTTATTAAATGAAAATTATTTCATAATTTTGTTCTGTTGCCCTCAATTCAATCCAAAAATTTTCCTTCAACTTTTCTAAAAAAAATCTTAAAAATCATGCCTTAAATTTTTGTTTTAAGTTTAGTAGACACCCTAGAGGCCTGCGATTCTGTAAACTCTTATAGTTACAATGCTATAATTAGAATTAATAAAATACAAGGAATTTAGAATTAATAAGAGAAATTCCTAAATATCATTTAGCAAATGTGAAATCCGAAGAATTTTACTGTTACAGAACGGCTCCTTTACACAATGTAATGGGTTATTTTAGATTTTGATTAGTTATATAAGATAAAGACAGTTGTAATAAAAGTAGTTGTTTAAGAAAATGAATCTATTATTTCTTACTGATTTGTAACACGCTTTTATTTTAACTGAGTTCTAATAGTTTAAAAACTGTTAGGAACATGATATTTTATTCTAACTTCTTACCCCAAGTTTGAAAACAATTATATCTTGTGTTTTATATCAGAGATATGGGCATGGAATGTCGAAGAGGGTTATAATCAATTTTTATAAAATAAAAGTTAACCTATTCTTCACTCTTATTTAAATAAACAGACTCACTTTTATTTAAATAAACAGAGATATTTAAAGAAAAGTTATGCCCTTTTGTTGTTTGGGGGTTGATATTTATGTTTTAGTATAACCTCTGACAAATATTTATAACCTCTAGTATTAATATTTAAATTACCTTAATGGACCGAAATCTTTAGTATTTATTTCTCTTTATATTGTTCTTATTGATGTTTTATAAGGCTAAATTAGCAGCAAAAATTACTTCAACTAAAATATCTTCGGTTCTAAGCAAAATATAAATCACGAGGCCTTGACCTATGGCAGACACGCGGCGTTGTCGCATTGTTGTTTTTCTAAATTAGGTTGTCCTATAACAAGTCTTTGTAGTGGCATACTGCCCCAATATTAGCAATTAACAAATGCATTTGTCAAAAATATGATTTATGAATTATACATGCCAAACGATAAAATTTTCTTTTATGCTAATACATTGTTTTGACTTGACCAATTTTTTGCCATAAATTTTGTTTTATATATACCATTGTCACTTCCATTCATTAAGTTTTCGTATTTTAGAGGTTATTAAATTTGTACTTAGCCATTATTGTGGGGGTCAATGGCGTTATAAATATTTCATAAAAAAAGCTTATTTTATTCCAATCCGAAAAACCGTTTAAAAGTTATCGGGAGAAAAAGAAGCGTCTAGGAACTCATAAATAAAAAAATTAATATATGTATACATTATGCATACATACACACACATACAGATATATATATATATATATATATATATTATATATATATATATATATAATATATATATATATATATATATATATATATATATATATATATACACAAGAAAAATGCTAAAAAGACAAAAAATAATAATTAGGAACAACTAACAATTGTATTAAAAGCAAAAGAAAATTAAAACGAATAACAACAGAATAAAAGAGAGCTACTTCGTGAAAATGAATAAAACAAGATAAATAGCAAAAGTAGCCTATAGCATGTCAGAAACTAAAATGAAACAATGACTTTGAAAAGGTTGGTTGAGTAAAAGTCTTTCCTAAGTTACCAATACAGATGGTGACTATATTGGTAACTGTATTGGTAAAAATTACTTTTGCTCTATTACTTTGCTATGTTTGTAAGATATGTGGCAGGTCTATTTAATTGTTTACGTTTTTAATTTTTACTATGAATAAGGGAAATGAAAGTTGTTTCCCGGTTTTTTTTTAAAAAATATCTATCAATGTCATCTAAATATTTTATCATGTGTGATTTGTCATTTGTCAGTGCCATCTGAATATATATATATATATATATATATATATATATATATATATATATATATATATATATATATATATATATATATATATATATATATATATATATATATATATATATATTTGTGTGTGTGTGTGTATTAACTATTTGTACATCTTTTAACTAGAGAGGAAGGGAGAGTGAAAGGGGAGTGTTTAGATATTTACCTAGAATCACCAATGGTCTTTTGGTAACAGAAGAAATATTAAATAAATAATATCTTAAATGGAATTTATATTTGGATGTTAAAACGATGTTTAGATGATTACATAATTACGTCATAGCGTCATTGATCATTGACCTAAGTCACGACTGGATCTTGCTCTATGACCTAGTAACTTGCGTTCTGAAAGCAAAAATACTAGCAGGACTAGTAGGGGTCAGTCTCATAACGAAGTGCTTATACGTAAATACGATCCTTCGGCCCGTAGCCGCTACGTGGTCTCGGCGCTTCGCGCCTTGGCCGTTTCGCGACCACATTGGGGTTGTTTTATCATTATTTCTTGTTACATCGCTATGTATTTAAATGATTTTTATCGCGAAATGAAATTTCTGCTATGTCAACGTCGGGGCCATAAAAAGTTTATTTAAATAAAAAAAAATCGGTGACGGGGTACCTCGGAACTTTCTCATTACACCGCATTCGTTGCGCTCATCCTCCCTGCTTCGGACTCGCTTCGCTTGTCTTCAGAATATAAAATTCCCCAAATTTAAACTGCATTTTCGGCGGTCATTATTAAAAATGTGGAAGTTCTATAAGAGAAATAGTGAAACCAAAGTGTGAAAAGTAGACGGCAATTAATTTATTATTACCTTACCTCACTCTTAGAGGAGGTTTAAATGAGGTTACACAGAGCCCCTGAGATCCCTAAAAAGATATTTCAAGCTTATCTATGCATTTAGATAGGCTATATCCTCTCTAGTAATAAATCTCTGTGGTCATGTTGGTATTTGAGTTGCATTAAGTCATTGGCCAGTCAGTCACGGACTTATTGTCGTATTGTCCAGAAGCTTGGAGTGGGGTTCAGTGCCAGTATGTTCTCAACGGAAGTCAATAGCTCCCTCGGTTTTAACAAAACTTCCGCTTTATTAGGAAGCTGCTTTGAACACTCTAGTATTCCGTTCACGCTCCTATACCTGTCATATCCACGTATTATATCTTTTTAATAAGCCAGTGCTAAGTGTTATTAAATTTTAGGTTAATGACCCTCATACAATAAAATTAAAAAGTGCCATTAAGGTTTACAGTTTTTAGCCTCTCATATTACTTTTTATTTTTAAAAATAATTATTTTTTTATTCCTAATATTAATAAAATCTACGTAATTATTAATTGGCAAATTAAATTAAAAAAAAAGATTTAATTGTGTCAGTATTACTTATTTATTTTTTATGAAGAATACATTAGATTTTATAAGGATCAAAAAACATTTTTTTGTTTAAATTAGTTAGCAGCCAATCAAAAGGCTATTGATGGATTTTTTTATTAATACTTGTTGTTAATAACTTAATCCATATAATCTATTGGATCAATAACAATAATCCATCAATAACTTTTGGATCCCTTCTATTAGTTGATCTTGACCACGTTCTTGCGGTGAGAACAGCACAAATCAGTAGAACTTTTTCCCTTACTCACTTTGGCCTGACTGACTGCCTGTCAACAGATTAAAACAAAAACTATTATTATGGTTTTAAATTAATTAATTGTTATTGCCTCGAAAAACCTTAATAGTAGTATTTAACATTTTTAGCTCAATATTAATTTTAAAACAAGCACAATAATGTTTCTACATACCTATGGTAAAAATAAGGAAAAGTAAAAATTTAGTTTTTTCATATAATATATATGAACCATGTATATATATATATATATATATATATATATATATATATATATATATATATATATATAATATATATATATATATATATAATATATATATAATATATATTAATATATATATATATACCAATGTATAATATATATACACCAACTGCGACAATCGAATTAATTTATAAGTATTTAACCGCCAATAATTAATAGATGTTAGCCAGTGGCGTAGCCAGGGGGGGGCTGAGGGGGCTTCAGCCTCCCCCGAAATTTTTACATAACCTAAACCCGCAATAAATGTGTGAAAAAAATAAAACCTATAAAAAATAATATGAAAATATAAATTACATAATATATATTTTTTAACAATAAAACTTATAAATAAATATCATAATATATAAAAATATACAATGAAACTGAAAAATATAAAATAATTTTGGAAACATTGAACATATACAAATATATATATATATAATATATATATTATATATATATATATATATATATATATACTAATATTTACAATACAATTTTTAACATTCAGCCCTCCCGAAATTAAATCCTGGCTACGCCACTGATGTTAGCCATCCTTGTTGTATTGGTCTTTCAAAATTGTATTTTTCAAATCTTTTATCAATGTACCTTTGCTTTTCTTCAGATAAAACTATACGTGATATCACATGTGCAAAGTGCATAGGAAAATTAATAATGTTTATCCTATAACTGTAATGTCTGTATTAGTCGTAATCAAGTCTTCTGAACAATGTTCATTGTGTTTTCTAATGCGATTGTGCTTGTATCTATGTCACGCATAACTTCCGCTGTAGTATAGTTCCGACGTAAAATCAGATAATTCTTTTGGAATCTTTGATGTCGTTGCGTTGCCAACCTCTATGCATTGCCAGAGTGTGCAATGACAAAGTGCGGCATGAGAGACTAGGAAAAGAAGCTTTATAATTGGGATTCTAATTTCATTAAAACTCAGTGGAGGCGAAGCATTTTCAAGAGTAAAAGCACTAAGCTAAGACACTTTTTACCAGCAATGGCATGCCATAGGCAAAGCACTTCGAACGTATATTTTTTACTGCATTGGTCGTTCGAAGTGCTCAGTTATTAAAAGGTAACTCTTATTGAACGAACGTAAGTGAGTTCTTACATTCAGAAGATTGGGACGGCGCGTATGTTTGTTTGTATGTTTGTATTTGTATGTTTGTATTGTTTGTGTTTGTGTGTTTGTTTGTACGTGTCGCGATAACTGCCGTAAAAATTGACCGATTTTGATAAAATTTTGTATACAGGTAAAACTAATTATGTGTCAGAGCTGTATAGTTTTTGGTAATATTCCGAAAAATGTTTTCAAAATGGCAGCCAATGGCGGACCGGATAAAAAAAATTTTGAGCGAAAAAATCGTGTTGTATATCGTTTTAAAGCTCTTAAAGAGTAGAAAAAGAAAATATATGTTTCATGGTCAAAATTTAAAAATTTTTTGAATAGTTTAAAAAAATGGCGGCAAAAATGAACCCAAAAATTTAAATTGAAGGAATAACTCGAGTAATATATCGTTGTAAAGCTCTTGATTAGTAGAACAAAAAAAATGTTATATACTAAATTCCGAAAAATTCAACATGGCGGCCATAATTTAATATAATAATTAGTTTTTACTAATTTTATAAGAATTTACAAGATAAGATCTATTGTAATATACTTTAGATACTTTTATACAATAAAATTAACTATATGTCAGAGCTGTATAGTTTTTGGTAATATTCCGAAAAATATATTCAAAATGGCGGCCAATATGGCGGACCGGATAAAAATTTTGCCTATTTTTACGTTGTATTATGAATAAATCTACGCAATCTAGCAAGCAAATCGAGCCTATTTTTAACGTTGTATTATACAAATATAAGCAATCTAGCGAGCGAGCGAAGCGAGCCTTTTTACAATATATTTTTTATTATAAATATAAGCAATCTAGCGAGCGAAGCGAGCCCTATTTTAACGTTGTATTATTAAAAATATAAGCAATCTAGCGAGCGAAGCGAGCCTTTTTTACTATGCATTAATATTTAATATAAGCAATCTAGCGAGCAAAGCGAGCCTTTTTTCTATGTTTAATTATAAATACGCAATCTAGCGAGCCGAAGCGAGCCTCTTTTTACTTGCTTAAATAAAATTACGCAATCTAGCGAGCGAAAGCGAGTCTTATTTACAATATATTTTATTATAAATATAAGCAATCTAGCGAGCGAAGCGAGCCTATTTTTAACGTTGTATTATATAAATCTACGCAATCTAGCGAGCCTTCTTTTACCATTTATTATTATAAATATAAGCAATCTAGCGAGCGAAGCGAGCCTATTTTTTAACTATTATTATAAATATAAGCAATCTAGCGAGCGAAGCGAGCCTTTTTCTATGCATTATATTTAATATAAAATCTAGCGAGCAAAGCGAGCCTTCTTTACTATGTATTATTATAAATATACGCAATCTAGCGAGCGAAGCGAGCCTTTTTTACAATATATTTTATTATAAAATATAAGCAATCTAGCGAGCGAAGCGAGCCTTCTTTACATGCAGGAATATAAATCTACGCAATCTAGCGAGCGAACGAGCCTTCTTTTACCATTTATTATTATAAATATATGCAATCAAGCGAGCGAAGCGAGCCTTTTTTACTATGCATTAATATAAATCTACGCAATCTAGCGAGCGAAGCGAGCCTTTTTTACAATATATTTTATTATAAATATAAGCAATCTAGCGAGCGAAGCGAGCCTATTTTCAACGTTGTATTATTACAAATATAAGCAATCTAGCCAGCTAAGCGAGCCTTTTTTTACAATATATTTTATTATAAATATAAGCAATCTAGCGAGCGAAGCGAGCCTTTTTATATCTTTGTATTATATAAATATAAGCAATCTAGCGAGCGTAGCGAGCCTTTTTTACTATGTAAATGTTAAAGATACCTAAACTAGCAAGCGATGCGAGCCTTTTTGAGTTTATACTTTAAAAGTATATAGCATCTGAATGTTTTGATAAACTCATTTCGCTTGTTTTAAATTAATATTTTTTTTATGTATTCTTTGCCGTGAGTTCTTGATGCAACGCATTACTAGTAATAGAAGACCTAGGAGAGACAAGACGGAAACTTATCAAACTTCTTTTTAAAAAATTCCACACTTCACATTAAAACTACATCATTGAGTAAACTTATTCTTATGTTAATAATATAAGAATAAGTAATACTCTATCTCAAGTAATGTTCTTACTCCCTAATCATCATTGTAATAAGCATTTAAATTGTACTGTATTTAATGCAAATTTGAACTAACACTGAACTTTTAATGAGCTACACATAATGAAATGTTATACATAATCAGAGCTTAATAGTCCAAGAGCAGGACCTGAAACAAATGTGACTCATTTTGTACCACTTCAAACCAAATATTTCTGAAATGATACCTTAAATTATGAAGATAAAAACTGCCTATCCAGAGTGGAGCCCTTCATATGATTTTAGAAAATCGCACAAATTTTAAATTTTCTTGAAATAAGTAGTTCCCTGTGGGTCGTGTGCAAAACACGAAGAGAAAATTTTTAAAGGTAATTAAATGTTCTATAAAACGAGAGTTTATTCATCAAAATAGGATAACTGCAACTAAAGTTATGGCCTCTTTTAAAACATTAAAAATGGTTAATTTATGCATTCAGCGAATTTCTTCGGAAAAATATTTGGCTTTTTGTGGATTTTTTTGACCAAATAACAAATGTCAAACTATAGTTGTATTAATCTGATTTTGAATTTTATCTGCTTTGATAAAAGTTCTCTATATGTTGTGCACACGACCTACAGGGAACCACTTATTACAAAAAAATTGGAATTTGTGCCTTGGCTCCTCTCTGGATAGGCAGACGCTTTACTTTCATAATTAAAGGTATATTTTCAGAAAAATTTGGTTTGAAGTAGTACAAAATGAGTCACATTTTTAAGCCTGGCTTTTGAACTGTAAGTGCAACTTATTACCTTTTAGATCTGATTTATTTTAACATAAAAATCTTTAGAACGGTTTGATAGTTCCACGTCAACAGTAAACAGAGTTTAATGTGAATGATTATTGTTAAGTAGTAGTTGCGTGTTAAGTGATAAAGTTTTTGTTTAACAGGCTTCAAGTAGCATGTTAGCAAGTTAAGTGTGTTTTTAAATTTGTTTCACACACCACTTAGTTTCTTATTTCACCTATGGGTAAAAAAGAATTATCTAATAAATTCAATAGATTTTAGTGATTTTTTACTTTTCCTTATTTAAACCATAGGAAAAGTATTGTGTTTGTGAAAATATTCAAAACCATGATTTTATTAAGAGGTTTTCACAAATTTATCTGTCTGAATGTGTGTTTTAATTAACACCATATTTCCAAGTGTAATTATACTAGAGTGTTGAAACTTTGCTACAGTACAAAAATCAATCTTAATAATTGTGCTATGTGAACAACAAATTGTTTGAGGTCATCAACCCGCAATAGTGACAGCAAAAATTTAGAAAATTCATAATATACTAAAAAATCCGATTAATTTGAGCACGCATGTAGTGATATATAAGAGCAAAATATGTTCCAAGTTTTATTTTATTAGCAGCATTCGTTTAATTTTTATGCAATGACTAGCATACTTTTTTTGAAAAATCGAAACATAATCCAATCAAATTGAAATGTCGTAATAGCCTTGAATCCTGAATGTAATAAAAAAGTTTATTACAAAGCAACAAACAAACAAACAAACTCTATCTAAATGAACCTTCAAAAGGCTCGTAATGCCCACCAATTTATTTTTATTATGATAGGATTAAACCAAAACTATATTCAGGCCCAAAATTCATATCTATCTGTTAATAACGAAGGTAGATCATTCTACAGTTATTTGTAGATACTGTTTTAAGTACAATAGTCATTTATTATAATAAACCTACGATAGGAAAGTAAAAAAAAAAATAGCTAAGTATCCATTGGGTCGCGTTATATAGGGTGTTCCGTGTACTGTGTCTAAACCCATGCCCGGTACTAGAGCAAGGGGTGCCGGATACTGGGTCAACCTATATTTTGTAATCAACAATTTTTTTTAATAAATATAGTTATAAATAAACAATCACACTTCCTTAAAGCCAATTTAGTACCGATCACAGAAACATTTTTTCTACTTCCTAGCTTTATTACAAGCGGAGTAGGTGTTAAAAGAACAAAACAAACACGCCTTAAGGGTGCCGAGTACTGGGGCTTTTACCCTATGTTGTGAACAACGCTGTTCATAACTTTCTCTAAAAAATGCTTTAGTCTAAAGTAGCTTTTGAGCCTTATATCTTGATAAAACTAAAATTAAAAATACCAAATAACAGAAAAACTAAGAAAAGTAAATAAGGAAATAAAGGGAGTCAAACTTTATTGTTGAGAAAATATTTGTTTTCTTAAGTGTTGTTTGTTTTAATTAACTGAGGGAAAAATGTATTCTTATTGAAACATTTAATTATGCGTAGAGCTCTGGTTTTAAGCTTTTCATGTCTCAAGTTTAAATAACTTTTATTTACCCGATTATAGTTTAATGCCCTGATTACATTGGTATTTCTTGTTTCAATAAAACACGATTTACTGCTGAACTTTGGGTGAAAATTCCCAATTTTCACCTTTTCTGTTGTATCCAAAAGAATACACGTTTTCGGTTGAGCCTAAAGATTGAAAATATTTAGAATCATTTTTCAATTTGAGAAAAATTATTTTCGTTACAGCATAGGACGTCTATGCTGTAATGCCTATGCCCCCGGTACTGTCTATGCCCCCTCCGAAATAAATGTCACTACTCTGACTAAGAAGTTTTCAGCGGAAGTCCGTTTAAAGGTGTGTGAAAAATTGCCTCCTCTAAAATTGGTCCCTCCCCTAGATCTACTGGATACCGTATTCAAAATTTTACCCGAAATAAATTTAATTTAAATTAAATTTAAGCTGAAGATGATGAAGTCAATTACTATCCCTTTTTAGAATTAAAATTCGATGAGCTTCTCTGTTAATCGGAACTGTGTTAAGTTAGTGATAAAATGAACTCAATATCTGACCCATTTTCACACCTTTATTTGACTGAACAACAATTACCTATTACTCAATTATTGCAATCTTTACAACTTTATACTCTTTAGTGAAATAGTATCAAATCTTCATTCAAATTAAAGAAACAAGCTCCTAAACATCTGCGCTTAATAAAAGCCATTAACTCGAAAACTAAACAATGGACTGATACATTTGTTTTTATTATGAAAAGCTTACCAAACAGCATTGAGAACCAATGAGTCAAAACATTTATTTTTTGTGTTAATGATCTACATATATTGTAAAAATGTCAAGATAAATTGGTGAATACTCTAAATCCTGTAGTACAAAGTTACAATAGGAAATTTCATTAGAATGTAAAATGTATGACAAGAACTACCCATCCGTGAAAACAAATAAAAAGTTTCAATTTTTCTTTTTAAGTGAAATAAAATATAGTTTGCCTATTAACAAAGTTGAACATTAGTTTTGCAATTGTCCTAAATATTAATAAAACACGTGCCTTATTTGATTTTTTTTTCAAAAAACTTTTACGCCATTTGATGAAAACTGAGTCTTTTTTTATTAAGATTGATTGTTGTACCAAGTTTCAACACTTTACAGATGATAAAAGACACACATACTAAGAGACAGCTTTGTGAAAATCACTTATGAGGTCTTAAAACACCTCAAACGGATTATTCACGAAAAGGTCTCGCTATACCGTACGTAAGTTAGGTTCAACTCGAAATAACCGTATCGGTTGGCTACATGTGACCCTCCTGCGGCCATCTAATTCGGATACCAGAGTCATAGTCTTAACCGTTTGACGATTGTTGATGTTTTTTCCTGATCATTTTCAACCTTAATTTCCTCAGCAAAGAGGAGGTTTGGTAATCAGATTTTAGGAGCTTGTTTTTATTATTTTTTTATTACTAATATTGCAGGGTAACATGGGCATGGGAGGCAGTAAAGACAAAGGATTGACATTACCTGGCTCTGGAACCAAATTCTCTTCCCTTCAACTTAACCGATTAAATTCATATTTTACCGATCTTATTGATATAGCAGGTAATTTTTTTGGGCTATATTTAAAAAAAACGTATCTAATAAGAAATTCAGTTATTTTGCTCCCAGAAAACTCTTTTTTCAATGTTTTTAAAAGATAAATATTAAACTGTCTAAATTATGGGAAACTATAAAGCTATGTTACATGTTGCTTAGTTATTCTAGGAAACGTTGTTGGAACAACCTCATCGACAACTTTTACCTTTACGCTCCTCCTGTGATCAATTACTTTTACGCACCTACTGAACAGATGTTAAGAGCAGGCCTTATCAAAAGATGCGAAACCTTTTGAAGTAAAGGTTCCATTGGTCCACAATCTTGGCTTTGGTCAGACAAACAAAAGGATCATTTTTTTCTTAATATTCTCTAATAATATACCCTGTTTTAATTCCGGAGTTTGATTATACAATAGTCCAAGAGCCAGTCCTAAAAAATGTGACTCATTTTGTACTACTTTAAACCAAGTTTTTCTGAATATGCCTTCAAGTATGAAGGAAAAGCATAGTCTGCTATCCAGATGGAGCCCTTCTATAAATGCGCTCTTCAAAATATTATAAAATCGCACAAATTCCAGTTTTCTTGTAATAAGTGGTTCCCTGTAGGTTGTGTGCAAAACATGAAGAGAATTTTTTTAAAGCTGATAAAATTTCTTATAAAACGAGTGTTTTTGGTCAAATTTTGGATAAATACAACTAAAGTTATGACATTTGTTATACGGTTGAAAAAATGCACAAAAAGCCAATATTTTTTTTCCAAAGAAATTCGCTGACTTCGCATAAATTAACCATTTTTCAGTGTTTTTAAATCATTGTGTTTCTGTAAACACTCGATTTACAGAAAATTTTATCACCTTTAAAAAATGTTCTCTTTCATGTTTTGCACACGAACCACAGGGAACCACTTATTTCAAGAAAACTGAAATATGTGGGATTTTATAAAATTTTGAGCATGCGCAATCATATGAAGGACTCCACTCTGGATAGGCAGAATATGTTTTTCTTCATAATTTAAAGGAGTATTCTCAAGAAATATTTGATTTGGATTAATACAAAATGAGTCACATTTTTTCAGGTCCGACTCTTAGACTATAACAAACTCTCTCAAAGCAACCAACTCTGGAAGGAAAACGATTTTATATTTTTACTATCGTGAATATGATCCGACCAAATTCTATTGGATCTATAGACCAATAGAATAATTTCCCCCTCAAAGTTTGGATGCCTTTAACTCTAAATACCAGGAAGTAGGACTATTGATTTCTGGTCTCCGTTTATGTAGCCACTCTGATACCTATTAATTTGTTTTTTTAAATTATCTGTTGATCCTAGTACTAATTAGATCATGTTATTCTCTGTTAACTTTCAGTAAATTTAACAGACACAGATGAAGACAGTGTTATGGTCCTTATAGAAAGACTGATACAAAGACTAATATGTGGAGTCGGATTGTTAGATCAACGTTTCACCTCGAAATTCTTAATAACCCTAGAACCTCAACGATTTAAAACAAAGGTATGATTTAATTACTCAATTTTGCTAATATTTAAAAGCTATACATACATGAAGATATGTGTGAGAAAACATCTTATGCTCACATAGGAGCACAATTAACTGAAATTATTTTTTTATTACAGCCAGACAAAAGTTTGAGTTATTTGGTACGGTTAGATAAACTATCTCAGCCAAGTTTGTATCCAGACGAAGAGGATACTTCGTGTCAAGTCGAGGAAGCTCAGACTCAAGGTTTTGCCAAAGTTAGACCCACTGGTCCAGCCGCCTCACAGTGGGCAGAATTTCTCTCTCCAGCTGGCTATATCAGAAGGTAATAGAATTTAGCGTCTAGATCAAACAACATCTTACTTTGAATTTGTGTAAGAAAAATTTAATTTTTCAAGAAAATATAAGATTGTAAAAAGCTTCTCCTCCTTTAATCTCAAATTATTATTTTTGAACACATACTGAGTGTAATTATAATATTAATTAAGTTTACCTTGTTGTTGATAGATTTTAACTCCTTATGAGAGGATTTGATATATGGAGTTAATTTGGAGTTCTTTTCTTAATAGTAATAATCGATGTTTTAATCAATGTTTTTAATCAAACAAATCAAGTTATAAAACATGATAATAATAATAATATAAATCATAATAATAAATCTTGATATAAAACAAAATTTGATAAATCACTTTTTCAGACTGAATATGGAGAAAGAAACGTTGTTATTTCTATCCCACAGTAACCCATGTTATCATGGGTAACAAATATATTTTAGTGATCCCGAGGATGATTTTTGTTCACTTGTAAATTAAAATGATTTTATTTTTTCAGGGATAAAGTACAGGAGAAATTCGTAGAATTATTAGCACTGTCAGCGGCCAAGTCTAATTTAGTGACGCGGCCCAGTGATGTAGACGATAGCCGTCTCTGCGCTTCCCCTTCTAAAGTTGTAGATGCTGATACTCTGCATTATATACTTCAAATACCGCCACCTCACCAGGTGTTTCTGTCTTCAGGTTTGTATCGAAATTTGATCTTATAGCACTGGAAAGGAGGAAGCATTGCTATCATACAGAGTTTGCACATTTAAAATTTAGGCCTTTCAGTGACGATCGTGTCAATTTTTCATGATAAATCTTTTACTTGCATTCGTATCAGACATATACGAATTAAATGAGGTGGGAATGGCAGAATATTTTTTTACACTTAGCAAGTAAAGCAATTTTGGTCTGGATTGGCCTATCGACAACCGGGCAAGTGCCCGCCCTCAGTAATAATGTTTTTAAAAAAAAAAAGGGGGGTACTGGGTACCTCGAAACTTTTTCTCATAACATCGTACTTGCTTCGCTCGTCCTCAGAATATACGATTCGTCAAATGTAATACTGCAACACTTTTCAGACTCGCTTCGCTCATCTTCAGATAGTAATGCACTAGTTTAATTTCATGCGGTCAACCATCCAAGCTCTGACCACGTTCGATGCTGCTTAACTTTTATAATCCAACAAAAATCATTGATATACTTGTTGTATTGAAAGAAACTTGGTGTACTTATTTATTACGTAATGGTATACACTTGTATCGAATTTCAACTTAAGTCGATTTTCTGTTTTTACAATTTTTAAATCGTACACATGTCATTTTATAAAAATTAAACAAATGATGATAATGAGATAAACATATGTTAGTCTTATACATGGCTACATGCGTGCCAAATCTCTATCAGATCGCAATTTTTTTCCGCGTTTTATGATGTTTCGAAATTTTTACTGATCATATTGTGGGTTTATGACGTCATAAGAAAATGATTTTCCAATACACAAAATTTTTGTATTTGGCTGATTTTTGTACAAATTTCAACTCTCTAGCATAAATACACAGGGAACTATGAGGATAACAGACACACACACACACAGACAGACAACTTTGTAAAAACCTCTTAGAAGGCTTAAAAAACACCTGAAACGAATAACTCATTCCGATTCCGGTTTCGGATTTTTTTGCAAACACAATATTTTCCCTATATCCTACGGTTATATTTGGAAAAGTAAAAACATAATGGGAAAAAGAAAAAAATGCCAGAGTAAATACCAAAAAGACTAATACTTAAAGAGAGTACGAGTACATTGGCAGAAAACACAGTGATATGGGATCTGAAAGTGGAAAAAAAAGACGTCATAAAAACCAGGTGTTCAACAAGGTTGCTATCCTCCTTAAGTGCACAAACCTTAATATTTTATTAATCAAGGAATTCACAAGCTCTTTTAAGAGAACTTTTAATCCTATTGTAATTGCCACATTGCGGCTTCATCAATAGGCTACTTTCAAGACCATATCTCCTCTTTCTAAGCCAAGGCTTATGCAAACCGACTAACCGTAACCGTGTTTCTCAATTAATAAAGTTATTTTTTTATAGGTGATAGTAATAATACTAGATTCCCAGATCCGAGAAAGTTTCGAATAGCAATAGTAGAAGGATGTTCCTGTATAAGACTTCGAGTGGGACTAATGTATTCGACTGAAGGGCTTGAAACGGATATAGAGGTTTGTATAATTAACAATATACAGGGTGGTACATTTTATATACATCACAGGGTGATGTATATGAAATGTACCACCCTGTATGCTATTATATTTTAAAAAGAATAATACCGTCCCTTGTTCAGAGGCGTAGCTACATTGTAGGCCCTCCATTGAAGCTACTACTAATGTATATATATATATATATATAATATATAATATATATATATATATATATATATATAACATATATATATATATATATATATTATAATATATATATATATATTATATATATATATATATAATGTGTGTGTGTGTGTGTGTGTGTGTGTGTGTGTGTGATCTCTTTCTAGCGGCCTTCTTGTAGACGTATTTTTAAAGGGATTAATGTATTTAATCAAAACTTAAAAACCAGGTTGTTGTGACGTCATTGCCTTGTTTTACCGAGTCACTAGCTTTTTTGTTACTGAATATTTACAATTGGCACAATATAACTGTGCGAAGAGACACCTAGGAAATGTAACAAGCAAAATACAATGCTACATCTGGGAACTGTTCCATCATTCGACATTCGTCATCATTAATGGCTGACATAATGTCATGTCCCACTCTGTTTCGTTACGTCTAACTCATCAGGGCGCCGACAGAGCCTGAACTCACTCTGAACCTTCAATTAATTCCGAAGAATATAATGTGAAGTACTTACCAGAGACAGCGGTGCTCTCTTACCGCCATCATGCATGGCAAAAACTCGGTAGTATTCAAATGATATATTTACAATTGGCCTTATTAATTAGTTATAATTTCCCTATAATAGACCTAGGAGAGACATTTTAAAGTCTGTTTTTGATTTGTAACAATATTTTCTTGAACGGGTACAAAATGATTCGGATCTATTGATGTACCTGATTGTAGAAAAATTAAGCAGTGGAGTTAGTATATATAGCTGAATAAAACACCAAAAGTCTCTCCAAAAATAGTTTATTATTATAAATCTGAGCCGGCTTTCGATCTCTCGATCATCAATCAGTGCCGGTGAGAAGAAAAGCAGAGGCTTTAATGAAACCCTTTAGTTAGAGTCATATAGCGGACTGACTAATCCGATATATGACTCTCTAATATATAACTACTCCGATCTTCTATTTATCTTTATATATAAGGGCCCGACAATGTGGGCTTCTTGCTAGGTAACTTACCTCTCCCTAATTACTTTTACTATCACTATCACTAGTTATGACTGTAAATCTGTTGATTTGTTGTACAAAGGCAACCATAAATGTCGATGGTTAACTTGAGATCGATGTATTTCAAACAATTTAGACTCTAGTAATGTCAACAACAATTTGTGCTTAAAGTATATACGATGCAGCTATATCTATGGTCTATTAGGTAAGCTAATTATACATGCTAATTATGCGTGCTGTTAATAAAGGATTTGTATCTTTCACTAATACATATTACTATGTGTCGGGATATCTAGCTGCCTACTGTCTCTCTTTAGCGCTCAAATGTAGAAAAATAATCTGTTGTTGTTGCAGTTACCCTGGTCCTTGGTATTGGATTCACGAGTTGGCCTGGTTCAGCTAGCTATCCTTCAAGGATTAGTTTATGTCACGTTGACTGTCTTCTACACCACCAGGCGGCTCTCACTGTCAGTCAAGTATTGTTACCTAATTACTTATTGCTGTTTCACGAAAAGACAAAATCTGGGGTCTTGTAACAAGAAAGTCGCTTTACAACTAGTCACCTAAAATAACGCAATCAATTAATTGATATATTTGTGTACGCAGGTACGCAGATGAAATCTCGCTAAACTTGATTTTGTGATAAGAGTCCTCTAAAACGGATTATAGTCTCGCTTCTGGGTCTTATTATGTCACTTGTACCATTAGCGAATTTTTCCAAAGAAAGTTCGCTGAAAGTAGTGTTTTCTTTAGCTAATAATTTATATACAATTACAGGGTTTCTTCGTTGTCCCCACTGGACCTCATCCATCTATAAGATGTGAAGATAAGAATACTCTTTGGCAGATAAGGTAGTTGTAGTATTAATTATTGTTAATAATTAATTATTATTATCAGAAACATTGGTTGGTTGTAATTTATTAAATTATAATAAGATTTACAAGCTAATTTTTCCTTTCAAAATACGCTAAACGGGGTACCGTCGAACTTTACCTTGCCTTATCGGATTTGCTACGTTCATCCTCACCAATTCTGTGTTCCTTCACTAGTCCTTGGAACACATAAAACGCCTAAATTATAATTTAGTATACCATCAAACTCACTTTGATTCGCAGGAAAAAAAGTTTTAATACTAGTGGCATCCATAGCACGACCACACAATTGTTTGCAGTTTTATAATTTTTGTTGTCATTATTGTGGGTTAATGACGTCACACATATTTCATAAACGACAGAGTTCATGACAATAAACATGGTCGATTTTTGTACCAAGTTTATTTAGATCAGAGAAAGCGTTCGAAAGCTATCGTATCCCATAAAAACGTCTAGCTACAAAATCTCGTATATAAATACATTTTTTTTATTCCCAGGTGTGACCCATCCAAGCACTGACCTGGCTCGATGCTTCTTAACATTTATAATCCAACAAAAACTGTAGACATACTTGCCGTATTGAAACGAAACTTAGTATACTAATTTATTACGCAAAGGATATACTTTTATCGACCTTTAACTCAATTGAACTGTTTTTAACAAATTTTTAAAAAACGTATATAAGTTATTTGATGAAAATTGAACTAATGCTGATAATAAGATGAACTTGGCCCATTTGTTGGTCTTTTGTTTCCGGAGCCCCAAACACAATTTTATGAAATTTATACCCTGAGTTCAGCCTGAGGGGTTACTATCGGTGCATTGGAGCAGGCCCCAAATGTTAGAGGTACTACTAGATTAAACGATAAACTATATAGACGACTATATATGTAGTTACCTAATAACTAAAACTATCCCTTATCACCTATTTATTGATAAATTAGTAGTTTTGAGACAAAAACTGCAATGACAAAAGATGCTAATTTAATGGAATAGTTTTGTTGCTCTAAAATGGCATTACTGTTTCAAATTAGATTTCCAGGTGCAGAACAAACTTTATTGAAACATTACTCTGAAGAAAGTACACCAGGGCGAACTCTGCGGGCGTTACGAGCAGCTCTTTCTGAACTCCGCGTAGCTTCTAATTCTGCTTACGTTGTGTCTGACTATATGCTGAAGACTATATTCTTATGGCGTTTAGAGGAAGAAGGGACATCAGTTCCAGCTACTATGAGGTCGTGGACTCATGATTGTTTAGCAAGTCATGTTCTGACGTTATTGGATAGATTAGTAACAGCGTTGAGACAACAGAAACTACCCTCATATTTCTTTCCTTGGTTCAATGTAAGTCACTAAAAATTAAAGGAGTAAAACGTTAATAATGAGATAACCTTTGTTATCTCGGTCTTTGTTGTTACCGAGGACCGTTCGCTCAATGATAGAGCACTCGCCTTAAGTAGTAGGTTTGAAGTAGTAGCCTTGAGTATTAGGTTCAAGGTTCACCTTAAGTAGGTCTAGGGTTGAAATCCAACTGTCGGGGAGCTTATTTATATTAGATTATCTCTTTTACTCTCCTCTTTGGAAATCTTAAATTCGCGGCCGGCCTACCCAATCGAGTTTTACGTTGTTTTCTTTAGCTGTTACGCGAATGCGGGATTGGTTTCGTCCGATGTGTCCGTTGTCTGCAGCTCATCTAAAAATAAAGTTTTGCGGGTCGGTGGAGTCGTGGAGTCGACCGGTGGGTCGGAAAGAGACTGAACCTGAACCTTCGGATCAAGCACTGTGAAAGTGGATATTTAACGCAAGTAAATTGTTATGCTGCGTTCAGTTTGTGGAAGACGCCACCTAGTGATCGACAGAACTGGCTTTCTGGTCCGTTATTTAATTTCAGTATTAAATTTTGCTTCCCACTTTTGAAAAATGTAAGTCACTTTTTACATTAAATGTCGACGTTTCAGCACCTACAGACAGCCTAGACATTGGATCAATATTTTATTCAGAGGTTAAGCGAGGATATCATTACGTACAGAGGACAAGCATGGACTAGTACCAATGTATTTCGTACCCGATTTCTCACACTATTATTTAACTTCTCATTAAGATGAGAAGTTAAAGCCTGTCAAAAGACAGGATTTTGTTGGTTGAAAGCCGGTTATCCTTTTATTTTTAATAACTTTTCTTTTATTTTTATAATTATTAACATCAGTATAGAGACTCATTACTCTGATTATGGTGAGCTCCTCTAGCGCTTATTTTTTGAATTATTTCTAATAATGTTTTAAAGTTTTTTTTGTCTAGCACAGTTCTTGACAACCATAACTGTATGTGTTTATTGCTTGTTAACACATACTTTACACAACTTAAACAGCAAAATTATAATTTTCTTATGGCAGTTTGTCTGGAATCATGTTCCATGATTGTTAATTGTTATTAACCATTCTACGACGTAATATTTTTTTATTGTTATTCAGGTTATGATAAATTGTCCTGGTGGAGGAAACCTGCATTACACAGAAGAAGATTACACTCGAGACGCTAGTGTGTTAGCTTGTTATCTAGGACGTTTGTCAGAAGCATCGTGGTCTGGTCATACTGAGCTAGATCCATGGTCCAGGACAGAAGCTGCATTAGTAGCTAAATGGGCTGATGTTCTGA
>JACMZG010001913.1:24558221-24585721 GCA_018340805.1 Microvelia longipes
ACCAACTGCACATGCTTGGTACATATATAACGAATCATATGGATTCGTCCAATCAAGTTTTGACGACCCTTAAAACTTAAAAATTATTTAATTGAGTTAAAAAGTGGCACAATTATTCAAATTTGTTAATTGGTGTAGCCTTATATTAATTAATAATGTAATTTTTACATGGATTTTCTGTTATAGATCTGTTTGTCTATTCCTTGATGAAATTCGTAATACAAAGCAAAGTTTAGACTCAACAGATGACGCCTCGGTAGTTAGAGAAGTTTTGAAATGGCTTTACTTAGCATTGGATAAGGATAAGAAAATTATTGGTGAGTCTTAAAATCAAATTATTATTAAAGTATTGGTGTTTAAAAAATTATAATTAAAATGATTGGTGTTTAAAAAATTATAATTAAAATTATTGGTGTTTAAAAATTATAATTAAAATTATTAGTAAGCTTTTAAATTAAGTTTTAATTAAATTATTGTTAAGTTTTAAAAATCAAATTATAAATGAATTACTCTAATAATCGAAGAATGAGCTACCGTCGATACTTGCTGTTGACAAGCAAGTATCGACGGTAGCTAATTCTTCGATTGCTTCTTCAACTTGCGGTAAATACAACCTTTTTTAATTTTTACTCTTATAATCGTTTCCGCAAATTTTCACCTTTGAAATTACGATTACAAAGGTTCACAGTTCACAAGGACACCTCAAGCGTCACAGGGTCTCCTAATTACATTTTTATTTTCGCAACTTATTTGAATGTCCATTTTATTATCGTATATTATTTAAAACCTAGGTGCAGTTTTGCGTCCATACTTATCACGCTTGTTTAACGTCTCACATGAAAATTGCTGGCATATGACTGAGTGGAAGAAGAGGCAGAATAACGACGAGGTCATAGCATTAGGCAGATTTGCTTCTCTTTTGCTTGACGCTAAAATTACTGTCAACGATGCTGTTATAGATGCTTATAATAAAGGTAAAAATATTTAATTGTTTTAAAAATGTTGTGAAGAATTGTTAATATATTAGGTCATTTGGACAATAAATTTTTAATAATAGGAAAGGAACCTATCTCACAATTCCCTATGAAGAAAATTACCTACCACTAGGACACTCATAACACTACTGTATCCGTCTTATGGTCAGGTTATAAAACATTGAGAGAGATTTTAGTTCTTTATTATTGTGTAGAGTTAATACTAAAAAGTTTGGTAGAAACCTCTTATGCTATATTTGCAGAACTTAGCGAAGTTTCAATTTAAACAGGCATAAATTAATGAAATTAAAGTTTCAAAATGTGCAAATTAATTTTGAAATTGCCGTTCATTTAGGTTGGAGTTGGGCAGAATCATTGTTAAAAACGAGTAAGCAGCTACCTCACGGCGTGGAAGTGATTCTGACACCCTCACCTGGTAAAACAATAAGGCATAAGATAAGTCCGAATTTAGAAATTACGACCGATAATCAAAATACAAGAAGTTTAGGAAGACAGAGATATAAACCTGGTACTCCTAATGGTACAATTAGACCACCGAAACCACTAAAAGGTACTAGCAATTAATAAAATATTATTACCCTATAACTATATTCAATACTATATTATCCTAATAATAGAAGTCATGTATACACCTAGACGTCAACATTACACCAATGTTTCCGAATTGTGGACGCAACCCCAAATAGTATCAAAATTGCGGATTTTGAGATTACTGTAGTTGCGACAAATGCTGAATTCCGGGCGCCTGTATTTCTTTTGTGTTTTTAATCCTTTTTATTAATCATTGAATTACAGTAATATATATAAAGAATTATACTGTTGGTATTTTGGAAAAGTCTTGCGCTTGTAAAAAAAATCCGAAACCAAATGTTCTTAAGGCATACTAAGTGGTTTTCACAAAATTGTCTATCTGAATATAATAGTATTACAATCAAGTTGAGATTCGGCCCGTATGTAGCCATGCATAAGACTAATATATGTGCCAAGGTTCATCTCATTATTAACATGAGTTTTTATCAAATTACTTGTACTTTTTTTTATTAAAAAAATCGGAAAATTGTCCTAAGCTTCGTTTTAATACAAGTATATCTATGATTTTTTGTGGATCATCAAAGTTTAGCAGCATCGAACGTGGTCAGTGCCTGGATGGGTGACCGCTAGGAATGAAACAGCTGTTTTACTTTCTGAGGATAAGCGAAGCAATTCCGAAGAGGTGTTGTAGTATAAATTTAACGACTCCTATATTCTAAGGACGAGTGAAGCGAGTACGTAGTAGGGAAGATAAGCGTAGCGAATCCGATGTGATGATTATAAGTCTTCACTTCTGATGAATTATGACATGTGGATACAGCCAATATTACAGCACTAGCTGCCTGTAGCTATCCTAAATGTAGGTAAGAGGGGATAGCTGCAGCCCTATTGAAAGAGAATAAGCCTTTCTCCATGGAAAAATAAATTTCATTCCCTTCAATTCTTTAAGATTTTTATTTTAAAGGTTTTGAGAATTGACTTTGTTTTTAGACAGTTTAAAATCGAGACTGGAATGTACTAAGAAAGAAAATGGAATGCCCCTGAGTCACTGCGTGTTGCGAAACAACTGCCCAGTGTCATCGTGTTCAGAATCAAGGCATAGGTATGGCTCACATAGAGGATTGGGCACTCTGGTACACGCCCTTCTTAACCTTAGGAAATTCACAGTAAGCTATATCTTCACTCCATTTCAATATATTATTGTTACTATTACACTATAGAGTCTAGGGCTGGCTTGAGTGACGCGCAATCGGTCGCGCGCAATTTCCTTTATAGTCCAAGACCCGGACCTGAAAAAATGTTACTCATTTTGTACTACTTTAACCAAATTTTTCTGAAAATATATCTTAAAATAAAAGAAAAAACATCGTCTTTCTTATCCAGACTCGAGCCCTTCATATGTTTGCGCATGATCAAAACTTTATAAATTCGCACAAATTTCAGTTTTCTTAAAATATTGTGGTTTCCTGTGGGTCGTGTGCAAAACACGAAGAGATTATTGTTTAGTTCCCTAAATTTTATCAAACTTTATGATTTATTTATAGTTATGTATGTATAAACTAATAATGTAATAAATAAATAAAAATAAAAAAATAAATTAATTATAGATAATTTTTAAAGGCAATAAAATGTTCTATAAAGCGAGTATTTAATCATCAAAATTAGATGACTAAAACCAATGTTATGGCTCTCACAAAACACAAAAAATGGTTAATTTATACAGTCAGCAAATTCTTTGAAAACATATTGGCTTATTGTGCATTTATTTTTGGCCATTTAACAAAATGTCATAACTTTAGTTGTAGTTATGACCAATAGGGAATCACTTATTGCAAGAAAAACTAGAATTTGTGCGATTTTCTGTCTAAGTAGACTATGCTTTCCTTCATAATTCAAGGTATATTTTAGAAACATTTGGTTTGAACTAGTTCAAAATGAGTCACATTTTTTTTTGACCGGCTCTTGGACTATTACTATACTAAACCGAGAACCCGATTTTCTGAACAGCTCCAAATTTCTATTCGGACTGCTATTCAGATTACACATTACCAGGGGAGTTCGTTTTTGAATGGCAAAATTTGATTTCTCTCCATTATAAGAAGAATGGAACAATGTAAAGTTTGTAGCTGCACAGTTTACATATCTTATATTACTGTTTGCTCCATTCATGGGGTGTTGCTGTTTTGGTAAAAGTATCGAAAATGAAGGACAATATTGAGATTTCGTGAGTAAATCGAAACTTGTTCGATAATAATTAACTTTGACTTATGTTCTTACGAAAAACTAATATTTTGGGGCATAACATACTAATTGATTTTCAGATCGGCGTTAGCTTCTAGAGTTTAAAACGTTTTGGGGTTTCAAAACGGATGGTTTATATATATATCCCTAAAGAATATAGGCCTAAAGAAGTATATTTAAATAAGGATCTGAATTATTTGCTGTATTCTTTGTACCTGGTCTATCTTTCCAAAATAGTTTTGAAATGAGAGTACAACTGTTTTTTGAAATGTAAACTCCTGACTTTTAGAGAGGTTGAATACTTTCCCGGTCTTCAAACCGGGCGTCTGAAGCGTTCACAATTAGCGTTCACGCTATTTGTGTATTACTGAATTACGCTATTTCTATTACTGCAAGGAGTAAACAATCCCTTAAGGAGTAGGCTATTTACTCGGTATGAGGTAGGGGCAAACAGTAGAGAAGAAAGTAGTAGTATTAGTGAGAAGAATTCCGCCCTCCCCTCAGCATTCCCAAAAATGAAAAGAAACTCCATATTGTGTCGAAGGATGGCGAAGTACCGCCATATCTCTCCCTCTTGGACTATTACTAAGATTATTAAAATTTATGAGATATTCTTGAGGGGTAAGGAGGTTATAGTTTAATTTTACCTTTTAAAAAATTGTAATAGTCCAGGGGCCAGACTTGAAAAACCTGACTCATTTTGAACGGCTTTTAACCAATTCTTTTTTAATATAGCTTAAATGATGTTGAAAAACATAGTCTGACTATTTAGAGTGGAGTTCTTCATATGATTCCGCACACTCAAATTGAAATAAGTCATAGGAAAAACTTGAAAATAACATTTTTTGCTGACAAAATTTCCAATACATCGAGTGTTTATTCGTCAAAATCAGATTACTAGAACCAATTAGCACTTGCAAAATGACTCAAAAAAATGCACAACACGACTTTTTGTGAAAGAAATTCGCTGACTTGGCTTAAATTAACAATTTTTGGTATCATTGCGAATGCCATAACTTTGGTTGTAGTTATCCAGTTTTGATGAATAAACATTGGATTTATTGGAAATTAAAGTGTCAGCTTTAAAAAAATGCGTTCTTCAAATTTGGCATACGACCAACAGGGAACCACTTATTTCAAGAAATTTACAATTTGGCGATTTTCAAAACTTTTGAGTGGGCGCAATCATATAATGGGCTCTACTTTAGATGTTTATGGTTATATACAAATGGTTATAGATTCTGCAAGAGATTTCAACTCTTCTACCAGAAGCTGAGAGATCCCAGATACTAGATGATATACAAAGAATTAGCAAGGAATTGAGAAAACCAAAGAGACCTTATCACACCGTCTCGTCCAGAAGAGATATAGCTACTTACAGGTATTGTAATATGAACATCTGAAAATTCGTCTGCCATGAAAGAGAAGAGGGTAACTATAAATATCAATAGTTCTAAGCGAAGTATTAAAAATCTGAGACGAAACATCTTTTCTAATTTTTATTCTGCATATTTTGAATCTAGTTGCAAACTATTTTCAAGTTTAATTTAAAATGGTTCGCATTTTATACACCAATTAAAGGTAATTTGATACTACCGAATTTTGCCAAACATAAAATGTTGACGCAATATAATTGTGTGAGAGACAACTAAGAATGTAACCAGCAAAATAGTATATATTTCTTGTGAGAACATTACGTTATGAGCCATGTATGGTAAAGAATGAATGACGGGACAGTTCCCAGATGTAGCGTAGCATTAGCTAGTTATATTCTTAAGTATCTCTCGCACAATTATTTTTATCATGAAATTAAGGCTTTATTAAAGAAGTCCGTCTAAAATGTGGCTTCTTAAAAGTTACGCCTGTATATACCATACCAGCTTTTATACATCCAAATAATAGTTGAATGAGGGCTTTAAATGAAGAAAATTAAGAAAAGAAGTTAAGTCATCGAAACTGGAGATATTCATATTCACTTAAAGTTTTACCTTCTTTTTAGAGGTCTTCTCAACAATGTGACGTTAATGGTGGTGGGGGTAAATGAAAGAACCCACGTGATGCATTAAATCTCTATGCTACTTTCTATTTCCAGGCCTTATCTAACGCCATCACTTTTATTCAAATATAATTTTCCGCAAATGGTTATGGTTAAACCTATTTGCATGTAATATATGTCTTACTAATAGCCTACAGTTGGTAGACCCAAATCAAGACAACAAAATACTTTCTACTCGATTTTATCAATTTTAATATAATTTGGCTGACAGGTAGGTACAATATATAGTGAGAAGAAAAACTAATCCCAATTTAACTTCGGTGCAGCCATTTTTAATTTTTCGTAATTTTTCGTAACTTCACTTAACACCTCTAAGTGTTATAGCGATTTCCTTAATTTTATCCAGATATTTGTCGCCAACTTGGAACTCTTAACTTTATAACTATTAAACTAATTTAAGCTATGACTAAAAGTTTCTACGTAGATTCGTGCACATAATATGGATGTACGCCACGCACTATTTAATTGAATGTCAGATTCCAACCTATGTCTCAAATGTTTTTAGTGTATATTTTTTCCTTCCTTGATTCTACAGTGTAAAATCCTTCACTGACGATGGCTGTAAACAGTCAAAAACTGGCTTTTTTTTAAATATTTTTTTTCATATGTGGAGAGACTGCCGTTTTCATTTAATTGCTACCTCCACAGTTCAGAATATTTAAATAAGTAGGATTTTTTGCTCGTTTAAATTACCAAGAAAGACTTTGTTAAATTTTACAAAAATTTACATCTTGAGAATGAGCGAGGAGTTCATCATAAATAATTAAATTTAGATTCTCTTCATAAAATACAACTTTATTGGCTAAGCACTCTCAACTTAGCTATAGGCCATCGTCAGTGGCCTCTAGCTAACAAACAAGTAACAATAGAATAAATAAAATATATAACGAATCAATAAGTACAAAATAAAGTAAACAACTCATGGGCTAAATTGAAATTAAAAGGATCAGGTACAGTAAAAAATAGTTAGAAGGTAAAACAAATGTATATACAGTTAAAGAAATAAAAGGAAGAAGAGAGAGATGATTTAGCTTTAGATATTAGATTCAGACTAGGAGAAGTGGTGGCAGTGCAAGTAACATAGCTCGCTTTAGAGGAGAGGACTCCACTTTTCGTTTAATGTTCAATCGCCAACCCTTTTTTGACCCCTTTCTATTTTAACTTCTTCAAGGAACTTTATGAGGAACATCGAAGTGATTTCTAGAAGAAGATGGTATAAACTTGCTATTTGTCCTTGGCTTATTTCCGAGCCCTAGTAAGTATGCTTCTCTAGTTTGGACAAGGTACTCTGCTTGGTATATTCCAATTGCACCATGTAGATACCGCTCCGATGTAATGGTGGCACTGGGTCCTTGACACTGCTAGAAGATTCCTTAAGGTCTTATGGCTGAAGAAACTTACTTTATAATTATTTCTTTTAAGCACAGAAGCGATGCGTCGGTAAATAATGCCTAAATAAGGGATGGAACACCATTGAGAGTTGTCGTTGATTCACCCATATCATTAAATTTTGGTGTTGAATTTTTCCTCATAAAGTTAGCTGCCTCCATTTTGTAAATAAGGGCCAAAATGGATTACTTGGAAAAGTTAGAAATATTGAGGGTTGGCGAGCTGAACATCAACGAGAAAGTGGAAATAATCCCTCTACTGCAAGCTAAATAGGTTGCACCGCCGCTTCCTTCTGTTAGGCTGAATCGAATATCTAAAAAAATCATAGACTCACTCTTCTTCATTTATTTCTTTAACGTATATTATTTATTGTTACTTCTTTGTTAGGTTTGGCTCAGATGACCTTTAGCTTAGTTGAAAGCGCTTTGCAATAAAGTTTTATTTTGTGGAGAGACAATTTTTACCAAAATCTGGTTTAATTTTCTGGTTTTAAAAGTTATATATTTTTCTTAACAAATTAAACATTACCTAATAAATTGCATGTGGCAATTCATGATTTATTTATTTTTTTATAATTTCTTTTGCATTCTTTACTTTTCTTATATATAGCGTAGGTATATAGGAAATTATTGTGTTTGCAAAACATCCGAAACCGAGATTTCACCTGAATTATTAATTTTCAGACAAGTTTTCAAAAAGTTGTCTGTATGTGTGAGTGTGTTTTATCATCGTAACTTGGTACAAAACAAATGTTTACGTCTGTTGTAGTGTTCAAAAAATAATATTTTTATGACTTCATTAACCAGCAATTATGACCCGGCGGAAATTTTCGAAAATTCATAATTTAGCACGTATGTAGTCAGTTTCATTTCATTATCAGCATTAGTTCAATTTTATGGAATGACTTTTATTTATTTTTTTTAATAAGTGAGAAATAATAAATTTAACGCAAGTAAGTTGAATTTGGTACAAGAATTTCTTTATGTAATAAATAAGTTACTAAGTTTTGCTTCAATGCGCCATTTTATTACGGGTTAAGTTAAAAAGCATTGAGTGAGTCTGGGCCTGGATGGGGGACCGCTGGAATAAAAACGAATGTACTTACGTGCTGAAGTACTTTTTGTGATTATTATATTCTGAGGACGAGCGAAACGAGCCAGAAGATGTAAAGATGAGCGTAGCGAATCCGATGTGGTAGGGCAAAGTTCCGAGGTACCCCGTACCCGATTATTTTCTCTTTATTTAATATTATAAGCACTTTGCAATGTGTTGGATGATTGCATTGAACGTGTTTGCACTTTATTCATTAGTTACATCTACTGCATGCACTGTACGCACCATTCTTGCTTAGGTTCTTACAACCCTTATTTAGGTAAGTTACGCCAAATAGTTTTTATTTAATATTTTGTTACATTTATGCTTTTATTATAAAAAATTGGTTATGGATCTTGTCTAAATAGGATGATGGACACACACAAACACACTCACTCATAAACAGACTGACAAAATGGTAATAACTAATCAAGAGGTCTTAAATTCACTCCATTTTTGTCCTAACACATTATTTTCCTATAAGAAAAGGAAACGGGGAAAATGTGGGAAAGTAAAAACCTCGACGGTATGAATTGTTTTTACAATTAAAGGATTATTTAAAATAAGTGCTCTATTTAAGAAGATGATAATGAACCTACTTTTATTTTGCGCCTTCAATTTAGGCTTTATAAGTTGAGACGGGGCTTAAAAATTAAATAATTGTAATACGAAGTAGATTACAGCCTCTGAGTTTTTTACATTTTTTATAGACCGAAAATATGTTTATTTTATTGTTAATTACGAAAGAACTATCCTTAAGGACTCTTACAAGGGTCACGACTTTTCTACAAAAAACCTCTTAAAATTGTTTTCATAATTCTTCTATCCATCGCTATATCGATGGTTATATAGCCACCACTTGGCCTAATACCTGCTGGATCATTCATGTTTGTAAAAGTGCCATTTTAGCAAATTTCTAAAGGATAAATGAAAAAATAAGATTTGGGTTATGGAGGGGGAGGTAATTTTTCTAAAGGTCGGGGAAACTCACTGATTGAAGTAGTACTCACCATTGAAATATTATTTTTCAATGGTGAGTACTGGTGTTGTATTTGTCAAGATACATTGCAATGATTATCATTAAAAGCCTATAAAGCTGTTAATTATTGAGAGGAGAGATAAATAAAAGTTCCTTGTGTATTTTAAACGTTTTTATTTATTTCAGGTCTAAATATAGCGGAGTTGATGGTAACACAGCCCTTGACGAAGTTCTAATGAAAACAGGAACATTGGGATCAAATACTTTATGCTCCTTAGGATCTAACACACTGGGAAAATTAGCTAATTATTCATATGGAACATTAATGGACACATGTAGAGCTGCCAGGCGAAGAGCACCTACTTCTCAAGTCACAAACCCAGCCTTCTTCGAACCACCTGAGCCTGCGGGTCCCTGGTTCGGTTCTAGTGCAACCTTAGAAAGAGAAATGGTACATGTTAGGAAAAGTACAAAAAGATCAAATTCAAAAAGAAGTAATTTAGTGACTAAATTGTAATAGTTAGGCTTATAACTAAAATTAAATCTGCTAATGTAGATCTGTTTAGATCCAGAGATCTGTAGTATTTTGTCACAAAATAAACAGTGAACAAAGTTTACAAACTTTGTAAAGTCATAAAATTTACAAAGTGGACCAAGAAATTTTTCCACCCACTTAAATTTTAAACCTGGGAATTTCAATTGCAGTGCTGACCGATGGGAATAAATAGTTATTTATGCACCAAGGGAGTAGCATGTTATTATTTCCCTGAGCAGTTAGTTGTTATTTCCCTGAGGCGTAAGCCGAGGGAACCAAATTATTTAACTCCCGAGGCGAAAACCGAGGTATTTATGTATTTAACTCCTGAGTGAAGTCGAGGAAGGTAATTGCGAGGGGGAAAATAGCATTTTACTCCCAAGGTGCATACAAGATTATATCTCCAGACGTTGATTTTATTTAATTAGGTTTAGTTGTACTTTTCTACTTTTTTTAGTCGGAGCTCCTTATAAATTTAGGGAGTGCTGCTTCCAAAAAATAAAAAATAAATTGTATTGCTCCAAACAACTTCTTTTGACCTGAAACGGATTTTGAGCCAGTAAAACAATTTTTTGGTCTGGCCCCGTACCTGATTTTTTACTATTTGTAGACAGAAATGTAAGGGATATACAGTTTCACTATGACATAATTTAATTATTAAAATTAAAATTCATCGATTGTATTATTTTTAAAACTAATGCTTTCAAAACATTAGAGTTGAAAGCTATTGCACTTCCATAGCTTTCACTTGAACAACATTTAACCTAAAACTCATAATTATTTATTTGTTAATTACTTTAAATTAAATTACGCTTTTTTTACAAAAAAATATAAATTTTTTAAAGAGTAATTTTTGCTGTTTTCCATTACAACACCTTGTTATAGTAATAACGTTTGGTTAATGTTTTACATTCAGAAATTACGACCTGTCACAATCATTTTACCACGAGTGCACATACGATGATAAAAATAGGATATGATGATAAATTATAAAAATTATGATAAACTATGATTTTTCATTAAAAAGGCAGGTTATTAAAACTCTTAATTTGCATATTATGATCTTAAATGTGCCCAGTTTTGCGTTTTTTCACTTAGAAACCAGTATGAATTTCAAAAAATCCTTTATTTATTGATAACATAAAATTGATAAAAATACATTTAGAACAATACAGGACAAAGTACATAAAAAATAATAATTAGATACAATGTGCATTAATAGATCAACAATGTTGATCACATTAGATCAACAAGTTTGATCTAATATTGCAGTTTAACGCAACATTAGATATAATGTTGTGTTTGATCAATATTAGATCTAACGTTCTAGTTATTGAGCTGAAATATGTTCATGCATATACTAATTAGAATTGTTCACAAACATACTACGAAGTCCATTGTACTATCAGAGTTAGTTCTGGTTTTATTGATTGAAATATATATATGTGTATATATATATATATATATATATATATATATATATATATATATATATATATATATATATATGTGTTGTGGTGTTTATATATTATATTATATACATAACAATTAATATTAATATAATATATAATAATGTAATATAACTCTAGAGCTCGAAAGTAAATCTAATAGAAGCAAATAAATTAAAATTGAACGAAAAATTACCAAATGTGAACACGTTATAGGTATCTTAAACATTCAGCGTCAGTAAATGAAAACCAAGACCTAATCCAACCACAAGTCGAGATGAGATCGATCAAGATGTTCTTTATAGATGAGATCAAATGGGCCAAATATTTTTTAAATGTTTTCACTTTCTAAACTTTCTTTAAAAATGACAACTATCTAATAAGTTTCAGGGTTGCAGCAAGTTGAAGAGCTTGATGACCAATAAATAAACTATTACTGACGGTATACTCGAGATCAATGTTCAATGTATTGTAATGCTCAATGTATAGTTTTTAGGCAAAGAAGGACTTCATAGGCGCAATGTTGCTACCCTTATAGTAATCAAATTTTTAACTATAGGGCTCGTTAGGAATAACCCCTGCGGAACCACCTTGCTGTGGGTGTCAGGGGATGCAAAGTAAAATCTTTACGTTTGTTACTCTAAGTGACTCAACACTTCTTTTGATTTAGTTGCTTATAAACTTATTGCTACTTAGTTTTCGCTCGTTAATGATCAAATTTCTAATAAATATCACATATCACAGGAAAGATGCATTATTTATTTTACAAAAGATTTTACATCAGCCTCACACAAAATGAATAGATCTAAAGATTTCCTGACTGCGAGGAAAAACGATTATTTGTGCAATTTTCGACAGTATTAAACGATAAATCTGTTATCTCCCCCCCCCCCTTTCGGAGGATTGTAGCCCCCCTCACACGAGGATATACTGTGAAGCAGCGCCCGCCACCAGAATGGCCACATAATCTATTGCTTTTCATTCTTTTGTACTTGTTTTCTTTTTGAAATGTTTTGTTTATTTTCGTTTTCTTGTTCTTAAATTTTTCTAAAATTATTTACTCTTATGATTTTTAGAGAATTTTCTCAAAGAAATAATTTCTTATAAAGCACATTTTTATTAAATACACAAAATAATATTTAAATAACTCATTCATTTTTTAAATAATTGTTTCACATAAAATCAAGTCCTTACTGAAAAAAAAAAACAAAAAACAAGAGACCCCCAATGGCCTTTTTTTGGCCTTTTTTTTTACCTTTTCGTACCTGGCCGTATGGTTGTTGTCCGTATCAGTTCGTCATTTCGTCATATTACTAGTTTATATTAGTGGCATACTGCCGCAATATATATATATATATATATATATATAATATATATATATAAATATATATATATATATGTATGTATGTAGGGATGTACGATATTTTGGCTCCTAGACGTTTCAATGAGACACGATATTTTGATCAGTTTCTTATATCGAGGCGAAACTAATTAATTAATGTTCCGGACCATATTGATTATGAAATATGTGTGACGCCATTAATCAACAATTATGACCCTACAAACATTTTTAAAAAATCACAAATCTTCAAAAAGAGATTAGACTGAGCTGCCATTTTTTACGCATATACAGCTATGTATGTTTAACAAAAGTACGAAGTTATATTTTATTATCAGCATTAGTTTCGGTTTTATTGATAGACATATATAACATAATGTGAACAAATCATGTTTTTTTTACTAGTAATATGACGAACTAATATAGGACTACAACAATGAGGCTGCGAAGCGGCCCCTTGCGGCGACGCTGCGTAGCGGTCAAGAGACCAAAGGTCTCTTATTTTTGTATTTTGGCTTATAAAAACTTGCACAAACGAGCGAGCATCTAATAAAATTTGTATTCTGTTATTTAAATATATTTTAGGTTTTATTGTATAAGAAAATATTAGACTGTTTATTTTTAAATGAATTTATTTCAGAAAATTTAAATACAAATTATAAATCTCACTTATACAAAAAAATAGTTAATTAATGTTTTAAAGAAAAAAATACTTTACTGAAATACGGCACTCTATGGAAGGCCGTGCAGAGTGCCGGAGACTCTTTTAAAAGAGTCATTTACAATTTTCAAAGAAAAATTAGCTTACGAGATTGTTTTATTCTCAGAAAGTAACAGATGTGATTGATTATAAAGCAGTCAGTTTTGATTCTGAGAAGTAGACCGCTCTTTGTAGATAAACCACAAATAAAAAAATTCTAAGAAGTTTTAATGGAGTTTCTACTATTTTTTTTGAATCTGTAGTTAGTCCGAAAAATTATTATGTGAAACCAAAAATGTATTGTTGTGCAAGAAATCAAGCATTTCAAAAATATTCTGGCATGCAGACCTCCGCGACGGCATTATTTTATAGATTTTTTATTCTTGTCATTTATACTTAAGTTAAGTATTTATGTTTTATGTATCATATTTGTTTACGGAATTTGACTGTAAAATATGTATTAAAGGTAAAATTATTAATCAAATTAATTAAAAATATAATCTTCCCCAAAAATTGTAATTATTGATTTATTTACAACTCTTGTATTAAGAGGCCTAGATTACCGTTTTGATTAGTGACCCAACGCCGTGCGATGCCCACTCGCTACAATTCATACTCGGTACGATGCCTACTCGCTATAATGCCCACTCGGTACGATGCCCCTAGATATTAAGTCCCCTGTGTACTATGCCCTTTTGCTACAATTTCCCTACTACATGACTATGCACTAATAAGGCACTATGCACCCTTATTATGATGGCCTCTAGGTAAGATGCCCACTTGAATTCTATGATGGGCAATTCCCTAATTTTCCCTTCTCTTATAACAGCTTAGTTTTACGAGACCTATATAGAGTTATATATCTATTTAAAGAAGAGCGTAAGGCTATTTCTTACTTGGAAAAAGCCGACTTAATTTCTTATCGATGTTTGTACAAGCTTTAACATGATTAATCTAGAAACTAGAGTTAATAAACTTATTCAAAAGTATCCCTACATTTTTTAAATTTGATTTAACAGCACTGCATTTTACCAAATCATTTTCTCGCGACCCAAGGGTTGAGAATTACTGTTTAGCAGGAATTATTAACCTTAACCCGCCTTAAGGTTTAATTCGCTCTGGGTCCCTGAAACGTTGAGCCGTTTGTATTGCTTTTTTCTACAATAGCGACTTTGTTTGATGAAAATTTGCTGAAGAAGGGATTATTGGCCCTCTAGGTCATAAGACCTTTATCTTGGATCAATTATGTTAAGTATGTCTTGCTGTTTACTTACTTAAAAAAATATAAAATGTACAAAAAGACAAATAAAGTACAGAAATTTAGTAAAAAATAAATAATAAAATAAAACAAATTTACCATTGAGCAGAGAATAAAAGATAGAAATATTAGTTTTAAATTTAATAAAATCAAGATACAGGTTTGAGCAGGCTTGTAACAACACACACTGGTTAATGTAGGGTGCGGTGCTCACAATAGCGCATTGATAAATTTGCTCTCTCGTTTAAATTTAGATCACCAACTATGTCTTGACTTCTAAATATCTCTAAATTTTCAAAAAAGTTTAAAAACAGTTTTTTCTAACGACCTTTATCTCCGTAATGTAATATGGAAGCTTTATGCGGCGCATTCACGTGGTTTTCAGTGATGAGGTGTATGTAAAACTTGCTGGAAGTAAGTTTAAGGTGTTCAGAAAGTCCGGTGCTTAGTTTCCTACCAGTCTGGCCTATGTACTCAGCTTGGCACTCCCCAAGCAATGGACTTTATACACCCCAATACGCGAGGTGTATGTTTTTTTATATTTTGTACTTTTTTTAAAGTAAGGCTTTTTTACTTTCTTTGTCTTATTTGTTTAATAGGCACTGATGATGACCTCTTGTTAGATCGATTGCGCTTTGCTTTATTGTGAATAAATATCTTGAACTGCGGAGATACTTTTTATTCTTTCCATCTATTAGGATAGTTATTAGTTACAAAACCGTAAGAAAAAAATAAATCAAAATTTCAAAAGGAATTTCAAAAGGAATTTTAAAACTTCAAAAAAATTCAGAAGTCAAATGGATCAAAAAGGATACTTTTTCCGAAAGAATAAAATCTATAGTTTCCCTTTTATATTACACTACAGTCGAATAATCTCAATATAGATTTAATAAAATCTATATTGCCAGGCCCTCGTTCCTCACGAGTCAATAGTTTCTTGAAACCAGAGATAAAGCCCTTTCACGCCAACAAACACTGGAAAGGAAAACGTCTATTCAGGTTATCAACAAGAACTGCTTATTATGAATTTTAAGTCAAAAGCAATCTCTGCGTTATGAATTTCTATAATTAATGCATCGCATCATACTTCAATATAATGATTTATGTATTTTCTGGTTTTCTATAGGTTATATTTGTAGAGATAGGTTGAATCGACATTTTCTAAATTCTCTATTCGTGGATACACATTTTGGCAATAATTTTATTAGCTGTCAAAATTTTATGCAAATTTTTAATAGAATCAAGCTTATGAGACGAGTAATAACAATGACTTTAAAAATATTTTTATTATATTACTATAATAAACATTAAATGCGTTTATTATATTGAAGATTTAGGTCTTCCAGTGGTGACAGCGTCAATGTAGATGAAGAATCTGACGTTTCGCTTCCACTGTGAGAGGCATCCTCAGGGATGTAGGACATAATGGGCAAAAACAATGCTTTACAAAACTGAACAAGTCGGTTTTGTAGAGCATTGTGTTTTTATCTATGATGTCCTACATCCCTGAAGATGCCTCCCACCAGGGGCGGACTGGCCAGTGAGGGCGAGGGTGGCAACCCTCCTTGGGCCCCTCAACCAAAAATAAACTTAAAGAAACAAATCAGGTACGGGATACCTCGGAACTTTTTCTCGTCTAATCAGGGAATAAGTAGTCTAACTATTTTTAATTTTTAACCTCAGTGCACTTTACACTTAAAATTTAACATTTTATCTCAAATTTGAAGCTTAAGTATTAACATTAGAAAGAATTTGCCACGAGTACAAATGCCTGCAGTATCCGAAATCCGAAACCGGGATGTCACCGGATTTATCAGTTTTAGGAGTATTTTAGACCTCCTGAGGCGATCGCGACAGCTGAGAATGATACAGATGAATTTACCAGCAGTATAAATATGTAAAATATATTTCTGAGGACGAGCGAAGGGAGGATGTGCGTAGCGAATCCGATGTAATGAGGAAAAGTTCTAAGGTACCCGATTTTTTTTAATTTGTGTAGTAATAGCGGTCCTAAAGAGGGGTGGGCGAGGGGCAAAATGTATGTACCACTAGAACCCAAAGCTTAATGAAATTATACCTTCTAAGTTATTTTTCCTATTTTTTCGCAAAAACTACATTAACTACATTAGAAGCTCCTTGAACACAAAAAAGTACCCCAAGTTTCATTAATTTATGTCCAATGGTGCAAAATGCAAAAGAGGGGGTTCTTTGTGGTCAAGGAATTGTGTACAAAAAGTATAATTTTTATTATTATCTATCAAAACAAAAGGGTAACTGTTAAAGAACGTAAACTTATACAATTATATAATATTAAAATCGATTTAATATCCTAAATAAGTTTTACTTATTATTTAAATTAGGATAATCAAATTTTTTAACTTTATAAATTTATAATTTGAAATCTTAAATTAAATATTCGCGCCGAAAAGCAGTTAGGTAAAGGACTCTAGAGAAGACTCTAAGGACGGACCAATCAGAGAGCGGTACTTGTCATGCCCTCATCGGCTTTTACCGACAGCTTCAGTTCAGTTCGTGCCGGGCATCGCGTTTGTCGGTTGTTAATTTTATTTAAGTTTTAATTTATCTTATATTGTTAATTTACTTTTTTTAAGCATGGTTTACTATCAAACATGGATACTCTTGTTAGATAGTTATTGTGAGAAGTATTTAGTCTTTGTCGATGATAAAAGATAAACAATTAGAGTATTTTTATTCTATTTGATTAGCAAAAACGGAAGCCATGTTATCCGTCGTCCTCCGAGGGTGTCTTATGGATGAACCATTTTCTCTTTTCTATTAATATTGTGAGTTTTGAGTTTAATTAAACTTATAAGTGTACTTTATGTCTCATATTTTTAAGAAGTCTCAGGTTTTTGTATTAAAGAATTTGTTTTAAAATGTTTTTTAAAGTACTGCAAATGGCTAGATCAAAATTCAGTGCGCTAGATTAGATGTTCTGGGAAGGGAGGGGAGCGAATTAGAGAGACACTGGGATATTATTTGTTAAAATCAAAGTTTTATTACTTTGAGTTCTTCTTTTATTCCCCGTTTTTATTTTTAAAGAGGGTTTAACTTATTTTATTTTTTAGCTATCGAAAATAGCTAAAAACACTTTTTTTAGTTAAGTCATTACTTTCAAAATGGCGGCAAATATCAAAATGAAATTTTGTTGATTTGTACCTCTAAATGTATAGTTGTAATTAAAGTTAAATAAAGAGACTTTCTTTAACTTTCTAATTAACTTTACTTATAATTCAACTGGATCAGTCAAATTTTCAATTTTAATGATTTTTTAAAACTTAGCAATGACTCAGCAAAATATGTGATCATTGTCTGAAAATTATCATCTTCTGGGCAGGACAACTAGAACTTAAGTCTGATTTTTGTGCCGTTTCAACTCTCTAGAATGATTGAAATGAAATATAAAATATATATTATGTATAAAAAGTATAAAATTAAATAAAAGTATTATTACAACTGTTAAAATCAGTTGACAGCATGGGAAATTAGTGATGAGGAACCAATGAGGTTGGCATGATATGTTATAGTTAGTGTGGTTTAACATCCAGGATTAACCTCATTGACTCCCTCGCATTATTTTCCCATGCTGTCAACTGATTTCAACCATGTGTCATACTAGAGCATAAACACAGCGGGATTAATGAGAGATCATGATACTGCTTTAATTGGATAATTAAGATGAAACCTCAGTTTCAGAAATTTAGACTGAACACAATACTTTTCCTTATATCTATGGGGGTAGTAGATGAGAGAAAGTAATAAGTGATTGGCGGTTTGGCCCTGAGTTCTGCCATATTTCTCTATTATCGAATTAACCCGCAGCTATAATTTAAAGATGTGCCTTAACTCATATTGAGACTGCCACCAGTGGACAGAAACAGCCCTATACTTGAAAAAGATATATAATAGACACCATAAAACTTAACTGGCATGCCTTTGCTGCTTGCAGACAAGCAAAAATGTTCATTACTGGGCCAGTTGTAAAAAATACAAATTTCTAATTAACCTCAGCAAGCCTGCCTTAGGAACCTAGTTAGTGTTCTGACCGGTCACTGCAGATTAAATAAACATCTTTATACTTTAGGCATAATCTCAGAGGCTAACTGCCCCAGTTGTGGGCATTATGAGGAGACAGCCTTTCACCTGCTTGCAGAGTGTGAGGCCTATACTTCTCTTCGTACCCGCATATTTGGCGTAGGCCTCTTGTATGAAGAGGAGCTTTCTTCTCTTAGTTGGAGAGATATCCTACAATATATCAACCTTTCCCAGAGATTCTTGGTAGAGGTGGTGTAGGCTAAGGAATCGGGGCTGGCAAGAAGGCCCCTACAACGTGGCCTATTTGCCTGGCTTTGCCTCCCCACCCTATTACTACTACTACTACTACTCTAAATAGATGGCAAAGCTCTTGTTACTTACCATCGATGACTTATCAAACCAAAGTGCTAATAGAGGTATTATTACTAGACAGGCCTTATTGATTGAATTTTATTATAATAGTTCAGAATGGACTTGAAGCCATGGTGTATTTAAAGTTAATATTTGCTGAACTTTGCTCCCTATGCTCTCATATTAAATTTTCTTAATACAAACAACCCCGTATGTGTCATTTTATGATAAGTATAAAATTACGATAAACATGAGAAGCTTAAGCAAAGAGGAACTCTTAAATAACCTTTGGGACCTAAACTTTTCTAAATTGGGTTTCAACAGGAAAGAATACAACAAAAAAATTATCCCACAATTCACCAGAACTTGCCCCTGGTTAACAGGAGGCAACTTTGGTCGGTGGATTATTGAGTTGCCTCATACTATTAAAAAAGAAATATTAAAAATAAAATTAAAAAAAATAAAAAGTGTTTAGTAATAAATAAATAAGTAGGTAGTGTTTTCATAGGGTGTTCTCAGTTACCAGTAAAGAACTATGAATGGGTAACACGGTGTCTAATCTGCCTCAGAATTAGTCACTCATAATATAATATAAATTTATTGTAACAAGAGAAGACTGCTTGCTCTCAAATTGGTTATTTGAGAGCAATGTATTCAACAAAAAAGATCAGCCAATATGTGGCCCTTATTGGCAGAGAAATCATAAGTATTCTATACTAGACTCCAAGTGTATTGAGTATTAGAATGCGATTACTTGCAGGAAGTTGCTATTAAATAGAAATTAAGTAATTATTTATTTTAATTTTATTAATAATATAAATATGTCTCACTATTTCTTATTTGATATTGAATTCTATTTGATTTCACAAATTATTTTTGCAAACAATTTAACCAAAGTTTAGTATCTCAGTCATAAACGCACTCATATTCTGCTGCCATACAAAGAAGTAGAAAACACTATGAGGGTAAATGTTCAAAAGACTTCAAGTCACAGTGCATAGAAGGATTACTTCTACTCTCTACACAAATGATAAATAATAAGTTTAAAATAATTGTAGCTGTTTTTAGTTCATTCAGAAATAAATACTTTATGTTGTAAACAAAATCTATCATATTAAACGTTATGGAACTCCTAAACGCTTTTCAAAATATATCTGCTTCAAACCATTCTTCTTGTTCATTGGTTATCATAAACTTAATTTAATAAATATTAATAGTAAAGACTCTATATTAATATTAAAGACAATAAAAGTTATTTAAAATATAATACTTATAAATAAACAAGTTCATATTTTAATTGAATACTTTTGATTAAAAAATGTAGTAAGCTCCTGGCAATATTTTAAGTAGGCTTATTTAATATCACTTGGGGGGCTATTGTGATATATTGGAGGACTTAGCCTCCCCAACCTTCTCCTCAAGTCTTAAGTGTTATAAAAGTATGGTTTACTTTCATATCACCTTGTTTTGGATGGTATTAAAATCTTAGTACAAATCAAAGATAAGTAAAAACTTGGGTGTATGTATGCATTATTTATTAGTTAAATTTTAATGATATGGTTTGTATTTATCCCTTGAACTTTATTAGGACTAATAAAAAGTCTTGCATGAAAAAAATAAATTGAGGTGAAATGTTTTAGAATTTCTTTCTCTAAAAAAGATTTTTCATTACCTTGACCTTGTTTTTTAGTTAAAACAGCTGATGGTAGTTGTTCTCTAGGTCAAGGTTGTGGAAGTCTTTTCTAAGGATTTAGTTACTTCTCCCTCTACTTGATGGCAGCACGTTACTGTGAAGCGTTAATGTACTTTATAGTAAATATTAGTTTTGAAAACCTTTACTAGGTCGCAGCACTTCCTGGAAGTAACAATATACTTGTAGTTAAAGATTGAGGTACAAGTGCCTAAAACGTCTACTAGGTTGCAGTACTCTCGAGAGGTGACATGCTTAGCCTAAGTTGTTACTATTTACTTTGTAAACCTAGGTTAAAACCAATGCAGACTCTGATAATTAATTTAAAACATTATTTAGTATATATTACTATTAATATTATTATTATATTTTAGAAGTCTGGTATTACTCAATATACCTTAATGCATTAATTTTATTTAAAATTATTTTCGTGAGATGAGACCAGTTTCTTAGTTAAAGATTTTCATTAAATCGTATTAATTATTGATGTCTCTTATAAAAAATATGCCAGAGTCTCTTATATACAAGAGAATTTGTAAAATTGATTGATCTTGGATAAATATTATATATAAGTCCAAAATTGTTAACTATAATTACATATCAGTAATAATCTATTCTCAATTAAAAGAATTAATTTATCTTTATATTTTAGTTTATATCAAAATCTTTTATTTTTTATGCAGTTAAAAATGAAATTAATTTGATTTTGTTAATTATTGTTTATTACTTTTCCTCATTTATACTGTGGGTATAAAGGAAAAGTATTGTGTTTGCAAAAAATCCGAAACCGGGATGAAACCGGAATTATCCGTTTCAGGTGTTTTAAAGGTCTCCTGAGTGGTTTTAACCAAGTTTTCTGTCTATATGTGTGTGTGTCTCTGTTATCATCGTAGCTCTTAGTGTATTCATGCTAGAGAGTTGAAACTTCCGGCAATAATGACAGCAAAAAGTTCGACAAAATCATAAAACGCAGAATAATAATGCGATCGGATTGAGATTTGGCACGCATGTGGGTATGTATAAGACTAACATATTTGCTAAGTTTCATCTGAATATCAGCATAAGTTCAATCTTTATCGAATGACTTATGAAAGTTTTTGTAAAAATCAGACATGTAGCAGTATAATTTTGGCTAAATTGTATATTCTGATAATGAGCAGAGCGAGTAGCGAGTCCGAAGCAGGGAGGATGAGCGTAGCGAATCCGATGTGATGAGAAAAAGTTCCGAGGTACCCTGTACCCGATTTTTTGCCTCATAGTTACTTAACAAATAACTGGTTTTTTACTTTCCTCATTTATACCGTAGGTATGCAGGAAAAGAATTGTGTTTGCGAAAAATCCAAAACCGGGATGTCACCGGAATTATCCGTTTCAGGTGTTTTAAGATCTTCTGAGTGGTTTTCATAATGTTCTTTGTGATCCTGGTTTATTTATGCTGGAGAGTTGAAACTTTGCACAAAAATTACTCCTTAGGTGTAGTTGTGCTATTTGGAATATAATGGGATCTTATTGAGATTTGGTACGCATCAGATCAACATCTCATTTTCATTTATTTTATTATCAGCATTAGTTCAATTTTTATCAAATTACTTTTGTACCTTTAAAAAAAATGTTTAAAATTTGAAAATGATCTAATTGAGTTAAAATTTAGTACAAGTGTATACTTTCACGTAATAAATAAGTACACGACGTTTTGTTCAGGACAGTATATCCATGATTTTTGTTGAATCATTAATAGCAGTATCTCACTTTGTCAGTTCCTAGATGGGTGACCGCTGGGAATAAAACGGATGTATTTACTATTTGAGGACAAGCGAAGCGAGGCCGAATGTATGATATTTATGTTGTACTATAAATTTATCGACTTGTATATTCTTAGGACGAGCCACGCGAGTCTGAAGCATGGTGGACGAGCGTAGCGAATTCGATGTGATGAAAAAAAAGCTCTGAGGTAACCCGTATTCGATTTGTTTTATTTAACCTCTCTAAAATCCCTCTATTTATCCATTTTTGATCTGATAAAAGAAATCATTCTAGTAAGGTATTAATTCATACATTTTCTTTAACTTTTTTTTTATTGATTATTGCAACTACATGAAACTTATGTTATTAGCAATAATAGTAACAGTGATAAAATATGGCTTTGATATGTCTGTTGCAAGAATCTACCCAGCGGTAGTGCTTGCTGGCATGAGCTTATCCTATTTAATGACTACAGTAGTAAATAGAAAAAAAAGGCCAATTTAATATCAATAATCGCTAGAGAAACTCATACATAAATAAAATGATTTTTTCATTTAGCTTTTCTACTATAAAAAGTGATTAATTTAGATTAATTCATCACTCTGACTAGCCATTATTCATAATATCTAACCTTATTAGTCAATGTGATATCATATTAATCATAACTATTTATAACTTAAATAATCTAAGGAAAGGGAAATTGTTACTCAATGGGAAAGTAATTAAAAAATAATAATACTTATAAAAATTGTGTATTTAAAAGAATACATATAAATAATTATGAAGTATAGGAACATTTTTAACTACTTACTATGAACAATTACGTATAAAATTAAAAATTGTATTAATCGAAATAGAGATAAAGACTGATAAAGAATCACAAGGCAGCAAAGGTAAATACACGTTTTTCTGTACTTCACAATTATTGCCTTGGTGGGAAAGAGGACAACCCTTCTCTCCACTCTTCTAATCTTTTTATCCAACTCAATTATAGCTAAAGTGATTATTTCAAAAAATATGTATCACATTAGGCATTTTATGTTAGGTATTATGGATAATGGCTAGCTAAAGTGATTAATTAATTACTTTGGTCAACCTTTTAAGAAAATGACTAGATATTATACACAATATCCAATTTAAATATAAATATACATACATATATGAATAATTATATTCAGAAATGGATAGAAATGTATAATAAGAAATAGATTAATTTTAAAATTACTTATTCTGATTATTTCTAATTTCTTTTGTCATCAGGTTTAGTTCTAGTGATAAATTATCTAGAACGTTGCAATCTGTGAGGAAAATAAGAAAAAGTACTGAGTAACTAGAATACGCCTTTTAGTAGACCGCTATGCTACGGTAAGTTACATTTGAGTATTGCCTGTTTAGTATACATATTAAATTTAAGGATGCAACTCTTACATGTGTTAATATAATTTAAATTTAACAATAGTTTCGCGTTTTAACGCTATTATAGTAAATGATATAAATAGACCGTGAAATTCCATTTTGTTGCTGCGTAAATTAAATTTTTGACTAGCAAAAGACGAGTAAAAAACTTATTTTTAAAGAAATAAGTACATTACATTGTCACTTTTCGATTCTAAGGAAATATTCTTTACCTCCAGAATAGATAAAGTAACTCTTAACTCCGGGTCTGAATCTACTGGAAGAAAACCAATTAGCTGGAGTAAATTTGTTTTGCTTGCCATACCGATCTGACTATTATTTTTAGCCCAAATTAACAGTTTCAGGTGGGTTTTTTTAGGCCTCCTAATTGGTTTTTAAAAAGTTGTGTGTCTGTTATCATCGTAGCTCCCAGTGTATTTATGCTAAATACTTTAAACTTTGTAAAAAAAATCAGTCTATAGGTGTAGTTGTGCTGTCCGAAAAATAACTTATTCATGACCTCATTAACCCGCAATCATTATTCACCAAAATTTTGAAAAATCATAAAACGCGGAAAAATTTTGCGGAAAAAATTACAAAATATCGCTACATGCGAGATTTGGCACGCATGTAACCAAGTATAAGACTAATATATGTGCTAAGTTCCATGTCATTATCAGCATTAGTTCAATTTTTATCAAATTGCTTTTTTCCATTTTTTTTAAAAAAATGGGAAAAAATTCTATTATTTGTAATTTGGTACAAGTGTTTACCTTTACGTACACCATAAATAAGTACACCAATTTCAATAGACAAGTATTTCCATGATTTTGGTTTGATCATAAAAGTTAAGCAGCATTGAGCGTGGTCAGTGCCTGACTGCTAAGAATGAAACTGGTGTATTTACTATTTAAGAACGAGAGAAGCGAGTCTGCAGACGTGTTGCAGTATAACTTTTACGACTTATTTAATCTGAGGACGAGCGAAGCGAGTCCGAAATAGGGAGGATGAGCATATATGATGTAATGAGGAAAAATTCCGAGGTACCCCACACCCGATTTTTATATATTTATGCAACATGCATTTGTAATCAAGTATTTATATTTTTGTAAATATAAATGTGTATTAAAGATACGTAATAGATAGAGGATGGTCCCTTGTTCATTATAAAATTCCCTCTATTAGGTAAAAGTTTATAATAGCAGAATAAAGTTAGTCTGAAGTAAAAATCCCTAATCTATATTACAAAATTTTCAATAACTAACTTTTATGTGTAAAAATTAAGGCGTTAGGGAAATTTATTCAATCTATAGTTTAAAAGCATAGCCGTTGGGGGTTTTACCCATAAATTTAAAAATGAATTCGATACTTTGCTTAAAGTGTGTATAAAGCCTTCTATCCCAAACTTTTTGCTCCAGACATTTTCTCAAAGGTTGAGTACGCTTTTTTTTAAAAAGTTTTCTTTTTTGAAGGCAAGCGAAAACTGCTGCAAATTTTAGTCGACTTTGAGATTGTTAAGGTGGTTTGATAAAAAAAATACAGATTTACAAGAAATATGTGATAGGTTTGGGACGAGAGCCAATATCTGGCAGGATAAACCAAAATTGAGAAAACTAGGAATTCACATGAGTGGTAATTATCTCCACTCACAAAGAGAAAACTTGTTTGGTGCTGCTTTGAGTTAATAAAGTTTTTGCTCCTTGCCCAGTTAACCATAACATTTAAATCTTAAGTCTTTTTAAGGAATTTTATTTATAACTTCAGTAAGCGCAGTGGAATGTTCTTCAATAATAACAACACCAACAACGTCTTTCCACTAAATTTAAACTTTATTGTGCAGAGCCGGCTTTCGGCAATAATGCCATCTACAGTGCCTAAACAAGTAATAACAAAACTTAGCAAATAATAATAACATCAAGTAGATAAATAAAAAAGCAAATAAATAAGTTAAGTCTAAAAAAGTTAAAACACAATAAAAAAGTTAAATAAATAAAAACAGTATATACATTAGAAAAACCCTAAAAAATAAAAAAGATCAGTTACCGTGGTGGGATGTTGAGTCTTTCAGTTCATGGAATCTGACTGAAGGGGTTTTAATAGAACTCGCTAGAGTTTGTATAATAACAGAACCCCCGCCGTCAGTCTTATCATTCAGACACATGTCACCATCACTATCTAGCGCTCTCCTAATCTCAAAATTTTCTAAGGAGTTTAATTTCATCCCTTTATTTTCAAAATGAAGGAAACCGACCTTATGACCTTCTTTTCCGTGGGCCTCTTTTTCGATGTGGGCGTAGAAGTTAGTGGGCCCCTTTAAGTGTTCTTTAAAGCGGGTGGAAAATTTGCGCCCCGTCTGCCCTAGATAGTATTTGCCACAATCTTGAACTCCACATTTAATAACGTATACTCCACTTTTCTCCATCGGCTCAATAGCGTCCTTAGGCTTGGATAGTGCTTGCCTTAATGTGGAGACAGGACGGAGGGCAGCACGCAGACCGGCTTTCTTTAAGCAGTTAGATACTTTATTGGAGACGGGGCCGATGTATGGGACAGAGCACCATTTACTAGGGCCTTCCGAAGTCACGCCTTCTAATCCTTCGGGATGGATAATTTTAAGGGCTTTCTGTCTCTGCTTCCTTTCAGTTAGTTTGTCAACGATAGAAGTATCATAACCGTTATTTTTCGCTATATGATAGAGGATGCCTTTTTCTTTGTTAAAATCTTCTTCTGAGAGAGGTGTGTTAACGAGTCGGTGAGTATAGCTGTGGAATGCGGCCATCTTTTGAGCCCATGGGTGCTTGGATGAAGCGTGAAGCACTGTATCAGTGCACGTAGGCTTCCTATATATTGAAAAAGCACTTATTTATTGCTTTTTTATTTATCTACTTGATGTTATTATTATTTGCTAAGTTTTGTTATTACTTGTTTAGGCACTGTAGATGGCATTATTGCCGAAAGCCGGCTCTGCACAATAAAGTTTAAATTTAGTGGAAAGACGTTGTTGGTGTTGTTATTATTGAATTTATTTAGTTTCGAAGGCTTTCCCAGGGCTCCATTGAGTTAACTCACGAGGCAAAGTCTAGAAGGTTACTTACTATTCGGTAACAACGACTTGTTTTTCTCGTATACAAAAAAAATATTTACAGGGTTGAATGACAGCTGATTTTTGACCGTTGATTTTTTGAATTGTATTAATGAAAAAACCTACTTCACTGTTTGTAGCGCGATTATAGTATAACACACGGCTAAAATCAGTTGACAGCGTGGGAAAATAATACCAGGGAGCCAATGAGGTTAGTCCTGGATGTAAACCACGCCTACAATTTCAAATTGGACCAACCTTATCACGCTATCAACTGATTTTAGCCGTGTGTTATACTGTAATCGCGCTACAAACATTAAAGTTTGTTTTTATTTTTTTTTTATTTATACCGATTTGATGACGAAAAGTTCCGAGGTACAAAGGTTTAGATATCCATATATCTAAAGGTCCCTCGTACCCGATTTTTTAAAAATATTATCTACATTAAAGTTAAATGCGCAACGTAAAATACTTAACTTAGTATTCTTTAATTACTATTATTGTAACCTTTTAATATCTGTCTGCTTTAATATTTAATTAAAGAAGACGAAATTTAAAATTATTTAAAATACTTGATACAGTATGATAAAAATTCTCATTAATTATGAAATTCATGATAA
>JACMZG010001913.1:24590721-24594522 GCA_018340805.1 Microvelia longipes
CGACGCAGTGATCTGTCGGTGGAATGATTTGTCGACGCTACAACTCGGTCCGTACCGTCGACAAATTATTCCATCGACAAATATTTTTGAGATGCTATTTCTGCAATTCCAGCCTGTATTGTTCAATTGCCTACTTGCATTATGTTAGGCGTTTACTCCACAATACTGTGAGGGTAAAGTTCACTAGAACCCTTTAGAGGACTTTCATAAAAATAAATCGCTAATGAGTTTATTCGAATGGACAAACAACCCAGAGAAAATGGTTCGATAATATAAAAATACTGTTGTAGGTATGCCACAAAGTTTCCATACTTATTTCATTTAATTATTTAATTTTTACACAATACTTTTTCTACATACCTATTGAATAAATGAGGAAAAGTTAAAATTCTAGAAGCTTGAAACGGTAAAAAATTAGTTTGGAAAGCCAATTTTTTTCAATGAAATTTTAAACTTAACTTGTACATTTTTACGTCTAATTAAATCATACAGTACTTTATTGTGGTCTGATATTTGTGAAATCGTTATGTATTACTTTACAATATGACATAAAATTACATCGTAAGTGTTTATGTTTTATTAGGTGTAAATAAATTGTGTGTTTCTATTACATTGTTATTGGCGATAATTAAGAAATTATTACAAACTTCACTCTCTAATAACTTAAAAATTATCTGTATTTGCATACTTCTAACCTTAATTTAGACTTATTTGATTGTACCTATAAAATTATATGTTCACATCAATTAAAATACGAGTTGAAAACATATTACTCTAGGATCGCTTATGATTTATGTAACTTGATATATATTCTATTATAATTTAACTTAATTATATTGAGATTCTATTGAAGAGAAATAGATATTGTAATTATCTATGCATGAGATGAAACTTGTCGTTTTCTGCTTCATCCAGTTACTTGCTATTATGCTCTTTCAATAGGTTAGGTAAGATATTAATTATTAATCTTGTTACCCGTTCAGGAATACAATAGAAACAAATTTTTTCTCTGAAAATTACGCTAAGGTTGTTTGGATGGCTGGAGTGGGGATAGAAGGGGATTGGGGGTGGGATTGATTCTGCTGGGCCTACTGATTTCAAGAATATTGTTAAAGCAGAGTATAAAGAGGACTGTATTTATTTAATTTAATAAATGTATATTAATGTAAATGTATGTAAATGTGCGGTAATGTAATAAAATATGCTACTTACGTTTTGTTGAAATACGTATGTTGAAATATATAAAGCCGATATTGAAAAGGAAGGAGTTGGTATTTTGGGTAGGAGGTAAAAAGGAAGATGAAAGGAGTCAGCTTGGCTATTAATTAACGAAATTGAAGTATACACTGACCAGCGTGGCGGTAATTAAGTAATTATTAATTAATACAAAAGTATAAGGCGGGTTTGATTCATATGATAGAGACAAAAACGCACGGTACCGCGAGCGAATGCAGACTGGACTCGCTAGAAAAAACTATACTCTGTCTCTTAAATAATATAAAAGTTAAAATAAGTATTAGATAAATTATCAAAATAAACATATAATCTAGCTGCTTAAACAAATATATATATATATATATATATAATATATATATAGTTTTCAAGAGCCATCCCTAAAATTTGTGACATTGTACTACTTTAAACCAAATTATGAAGGGAAAGCATAGTCTGCCTATCCAGAGTGGAGCTTTTCATATGAATGCAATCGCTCAAAATATTATAGTGTAACCAAACTGGATAATTATGTGCATTTCCTTTGAAAAGTACCAACGAAATGAGTTACGAGCAGTAACACATAGTACTCATAGCAGTAGCTTGATAATTGAGCAACTTCTTGGGTTCTAAAGCATGAACCGGAACCGTAAGCAAGAAATAGGTTTTAAGCACGGAAACACGCATTCTAATTGAAATTCGCCCGACATGCGGACCACCGTGCCAGAATTATTTATTGAAAGACTTGCATATGTTTTTTTAAAAAAAAAAATCAAAAAATAATAAATTACAAGTGTACCCATTTACGTAATAAATAAGTTACTGTTTCGTGTCAATACGGCAAATATATCTAAGTTTTTGTTGAATCATAAAAGTCAAGCAACATTGAGTGATGTCAGTGCCTGGATAGGTGACCGCTAGGAATAAACTTTTTTTTTTTTTATTATTTGAATGTTCAATTTAATAAAGGCTTTATTTATAAATATAAATATAACTTGGGTACAAACCTGAAGGAAGGTTTATTCCTGCTAGGAATAAACTAATGTAAACACTATCTGCGCACGAGCGAAGCGGGTCCGAAGACTTGTTGCAGTATAAATTTGGCGAATTTATTTTCAGAGGACGAGCGAAGCGAGTCCCAAGTAGGAGAAAATACGTAGATGAGATGAAAGTTCTTTCCTAATAGGTTGATTGTTTTGACATCAATACTATTCATATAAACTTAGAGCATAGCCCAGGTTGCGAATCCCGAACCTCCGGTGCCAAAATCGAGTGATTTGCTATGGTTTGTTGTTGCAATAGCTTTCATTAATTAGATGAAAGGTTAGCAATAGTTTATGTGTATAAAAATTTATCAAGTAAAATAAAAAGGTAAAAAAATTGAAAATGACTTGATGTTTTCATCATAGCGCCTTAATGTTATTACTGTTTATGACAGTTTCTCTATTAAACGATAATTCAATTTTCTTAATCAGTGTTAGATTGATTGGATAAAAAATGTGTAACACGTTTTTTTATTTATTTTATATTTCGTGACAATTAAATAAGTAAAAAATAAATTGAAATTTATAAAAAAAAATCATTGAGAAACATAAAATATTTGAACCCTTCAAATTTCTTCAGCGATGTAATCATCAGCTTGCTAGCTGTCATACCCATTTCAATAATAGGATTAAAATTTTTTCACTGTGTAGTTAAATCTATGTTGAGAATTTAAAATACTCTTGGATTTTAAAACTAAGCTACAAACATTTTGATTTGTTGATTGTATAGACACTTAGTGATAAAAAATATTTGTATCTTCTTTCTTTTATGTGTTTTTTACTTTGTATTACGTTTGATTGAATTCTTAAGGTATCAATACTTCTTTTCTGGTATAAAAGTCTTTTTTAGGGCGGCTGTTTAGTGTCCACTTTACACTCTTCAAAATGTTAGTATGGAATAGGATTTTATTGCTAAGGTGATAAAACATTTACTTTACGTCCGCTGGCTGTAAAGTTTGACTTAACAGCTGCTACGAAAATTGGAAAGTAAAGTAAATAAAGTAAACTCCTTTTTTTTAAATTTATTTTAATTAATTGACTGCGCTCTCCAAAAAATATGTAACATGGCTGTAAAGCGATTTTGTTGCTTTATAAATTAATCACTTGCTTCGCTCGTCAATATACAAAATTTAGCAGCAATAAAATCTCATGTTACAGTCTATTTACATAATCTACTATTGCAGTTAGGCGCTTAACGAATTTCTTATCTATTCTTAAATTAAACCTTCAAAAGAAAAAAAGCATGCAGGAGGCTGTTAGTCTATCTTTTTTAGTGGAACCAAAAGTTTTTAAACTCTTAGAAAAAGGTTTTAACCTAATTATCTATTTTAAGAGTTTCATTTTATTAAATGCTCTTTGAACTATTCGCATTTAAATACTGGGATGCTGTAAATACGTCTAAAAATAACTGTTTTAAATTCTTTCACATACGTTTTATCTGTTGAATTATTTCATTCTTCAACAGACCCTAATAAGCATAGAAGACATTAAATGGGTTGATAGTCAGCACTAAAAATGTATAGTTTTCTTCGTAAGTGCTTTAATA
>JACMZG010001913.1:24595606-24646562 GCA_018340805.1 Microvelia longipes
CATCTTTCTAATCCCCCTACGTACTTTTTCAAAATCCCCTGTTTGATCATCTACAAAGTTAGATCCAAGTTTGTACCAAGTTTCAACTTTCTATCACAAATAAACCTTTTCAAAATCCCCTGTTGATCATCTACAAAAGTTAGATCCAAGTTTGTAACCAAGCTTCAACCTTTCTATTCGCCTACGTACTTTTCAAAATCCCCTGTTTGATCATCTACAAAGTTAGATCCAAGTTTGACCAAGCTCACTTTCATCACAAAAAACTTGGAGCTACCATGATAAGACCACACTCACACTACAAGCAGACAATCTTCGTGAAAGGTACACAGCAGGTAAATCTCGGTTTGGGATTTTTAGTGCAAACACTATACTCTCATATATACTCTACATACGGTATAAATAAGGAAAATGCAACAAATTTGTTTCTAACAAAAACTAATTCGGGCAACTAAGGATTGAATCCGTTATCTCCTAAATTAAAAGCGATTGCGTATCTACAACGTTATTAAGATTCGTGGGTATTTAACAGATTATTTTTCTAATACAAATGCACTATGTCAACGACTACTTCACTATAAAAATGTATTTATTTCATTAAAATTTTAAGTGAAAAATCAATTATTTCAACGTAAATTAATCAATCTTGATAGTTAATAATGTCAGAAATGTTTGGCCATATCATTTGCTTATTTTGTTTAAGTTGATAATTATTTATCATTTTCAATGTAAGCCGCTATTACCGATTCCTGCAATGGCGTCATACCATTAATACGAATTTCAGGTTATAATCTCCGATTTAGTTTGATTCCTTTACATTAAATTTAATCACCTAATAACGTCTATCATCTTGGACACAGTATTTATTGTAAATATGAATGCTCCTATCTTTCCGGTAAAGGGAAGATAGGAGCGAGTCTTCTGAGCGGAGCAAGTCCGAAGATTCAGCGAATTATAAATTAGGGCTTTCCTTATTCTGATGCCAAAAGAAGCCAGTTTGATCTGGAAGTAAGAATGGTATGTCTAGTAAATAGTCTTACAGTAATTATTTTTTTGGTATCTTCTACTCTACTTAACACAAATTATATTGTTTTGGAACCTTTAAAAATACTCTAGGAACAATGCCATTAAACACTATGTTAAAAAACAATAAAAATGTTTAATGCATTTTTTTAAAAACTTAATTAGTGTTCTTTTTATCTTGAAATTGTTTCATCTAATACTTAACTACTTCTTTTTAATTACTTAAATAGGCTATAATTTAAAAAATACGTATAAAAAACTTTAGGTAAGTATTAAAGTTGTAATTAACCTTTAAAATAATTATCTTCTTTTGCTTCCGACCTATTTAATCAAAAAGAAAACGGAATTCTTAAAAAAAAATTCTATACATTAACTGGAACTAGATTTTTAACATCTAAATCAACCTATCCAAGCTTCACTATTATTGAAGCGTTTTGTATATATTAAGCTAGGTGAAATTTCTGCTTACAACATTTTATATAATATTTAGTTAGGTGGAATTTCTGCTTTACAACATTTTATATAATATTAAGTTAGGTGGAATTTCTGCTTTACAACATTTTATATAATATTAAGTAAGGTGGAATTTCTGCTTTACAACATTTTATAATATTAAGTAAGGCGGAATTTCTGCTTTAACAACATTTTATATATATTAAGTAAGGTGGAATTTCTGCTTTACAACATTTTATATAATATTTAGTTAGGTGGAATTTCTGCTTTACAACATTTTATATAATATTAATATTAAATATCTACTTAATTTAATTTCGCTCCCAATTTTTCTCCACATTTTTTACTTAATGTAATTGAGTTAACATGTTCGACCACAATGGGCCCCAAGGCACTGCTGAGCTAAGAGCCTAAGGGCATTGACTAGATAAACAGGCTTGAGTCCAATTCCTGTACTTGAATTGTAAGTCTTACTGGTAACTCCAGTACAGTAAGACTGATCTTAACAGATCTTATCTATATTAGGCATAATAAGTGACCTAGGGATTTTTAGAATTCGTTACAACACGTGAGCTTTGGCTTTCTTGCTAAATCGCTTTAACCATTTGTTTGATAATTAGATAATAACGTTTCCAAGCCTATTGTTTTCTATAACTATGAACATTTTATTAAAAACTCCACTAAAATGATTTTTATTTAAAACACTTAAAACGTTTTTCCAATGTAACTCTCTTTATTATCAAGTACTCTAACAAAATGTTCATTACCAATTAAAATAACCATACTTACTAACTTGAAACTAACATTTAAAGTTTTACAAAAAACCATTAGTTGCAACACAAAAACCAAAAACACTCAAATAAATTTTAAAGAAATGAAAACATAAAATAATTTTTTATAATTTAAACAAGATTACAGACACATTTTATTAAAAATTTTTATAGTTTTCTCTAACCTTAAGAAATAGAAAAATATCAAATGTTTATATGCTCTGCTTATTCTTGCAGCATCTACCCAATTTATAAAGCGTTTAAACCAAAGAAGCATTGTTGCGATCCTTTCAAAACATTATATTTACTCGTACATTTCAACAAAGCTATATTATTAAGTTAAATACTATTACAGTTCAGGAGTTAAAATGGTTTCTTTTTATTACACTCTAGGGAAAATATAACAGTGTAGTATTAAATGTTTTTCCTTTTTTGTATTGATAAAATATGACTAGTTCCTGTCATCGCTATTATACATAGGGAAAAGTCATGATAAGATAAGATCTACTTGAAAATACTGTATGTAGTTAAATCTGTAGAAAAAATGTGTGGATATTATCTCAAAGCTTCGTAACCTGAGGAAAGGCATTCTTATTTTCCTTTAAAAAGATTGTTTATATTATAATATATATATATATATATATATATATATAAATTATACATATACTAGGGATAATGTAACGTATAATGAAAAATTGTATACCTACTGGGTTGAATGGTTTTTGCAACGTAATTATCTGGCTTTACTTTACTTTGATTTTGTGATTACATTTACCTCATCGTTTGGTTAACAGTTATGTCACAATTTTAATTCATTATGTCACATTTATTTTCACTTTTTCTTCCCTCCTAATCTGAAAGTGACATATTATCAGGATTATATTTTGTGGTTTCCCCTTGATGTCTTGTCTGTGTGTGGATTTGTTCTAGAGTGGGATTATCTTTGGTTGTATTTGTGGTGCAAGAAAACTTAGTACAAATATGCGCAGCAGGTCTACTTGTACTGCCTGGAATATGAGTATTTTTGGACCTTGTTAACCCATTTTGCTGAGTAATCGAAAAGTTTTAAAATTGTTAAAATCAAATACGGGCCTTCGGCCCGTAGCCGCTACGCGGCCTCGGCGCTTCGCGCCTGTCGCTCCGGGCGTTCGCCCGCCGGCGCGCTTCGCGGTCCCGGGGGCCTCCCAGTGACCGCTTTCGGGTCACATTGTTGTTGTTTGTATTATGTATGGTTTCACTATCGTTTCTTGTTACATGGCATTTTGCCACGTATTTAGCGAATTTTCACAGCCTCGTTTCACAGGCCCGCTTCGCGGGCCTGAGAGGCTTTAAAGAAAGATTATAGTTCATCTTTCATCAGCTTTAGTTATCGTCCACTATACAAAAGGGTATAAACTCTTACTTGCATTTTGATTGTTTATGAATTTAAAGAAAAATGTCAAATTTGTTTTGTAAACAAATGTTTATTTTGAAGTAAAATCTTAAGGTTGAAAAAATATATTCATGATTATTTAAAATAAAAAAATACTGTTTGCGTCACTTGGATTGTCCGATTGAGCTGAAACTGGTCGCATTCGTTTTAGAATAACTTCGACCATATAAAGACTACTTCGATGTTCTTCCTCTTTACGGTCTGCTTAGCTCGGCGTGGTTTAGTGGAAGCCATTTTTGCCCTGCCTCTCTGGGACAGTAGGCTTACCATGATGGAGCAAGAGGTAGAGGTCTCTCTTTTATACTACATCCCCATCCTCTAACACTACTGAACCCAACAGATATCGTACGAGTCTTTGACCTAGACGTATACATATATACAAGATTATATATATGTATACATTTGCGCCATTTGTGATGGTTCGATTGAGCTGAAATTGGTCTTAATCGATTCAGCTAGCCGTCTACCTAAATACTAGATACCTTGTTTTAAAGCCATTTTAAGTTTCAAAAAAATTTTTTTTTCATGACGTCATAACTTTGGTTGATGACGTCATAATGTTTTTATAAAACATAGGCCTCGTAACCTCCTCAACATCTCGGGATTTCGGGATTTGCAAAGTTTCGTTTCAATTTGAGAACGCCTTCGAGAGTTATCGTTCGCATACGAAAGGTAAAAACTCTTACATACATATATATATATATATATATATATATATATATATATATATATATATTATATATATATATATATATATATATATATATATATATATATATATATATATATATATTATATATATATATATATATATATATACACATATATATATATTTTTTTTCGGACATATATTTTTGTTATCAGGAAGCCAATAGGAACCGATTCCACTCACTCCCACCCTCAACTTCCGTCATCCGAACAACCTCATAAGCGTCATTTTCATTATGAAAATTCGCTAAAAGGATGTTGATCCATGGAGTTGACATCTAAGCAACTCTATAAGGTTGTCATCTAAAAGATCTATCGATGACAACCAAATCTACGAAATTTCATTTTACTATTGGCACCCATTATAAGTTATGACGTTTGATTTTTTAAAATTTTGATTAGCAATTAACTTTGAAAATTAGAAAGTTGACATTTATCATATTTTTAGAAAATGTAATATGAGGAATACTTATAAAATTAACATATTCATTAAAATCTACATTTGTTACTTTTGAAAGAATCAGCGAATATTAAATAATTGCAATACATAACTGCGCAACATAACATGTTGCGATACATAAAAGTATAGACCGTAGATTATATAATTATGGTATTGCATAAAGACATTCGAATTATGGAATTCTGAGGACCAGCCAAGCTCTTGACAGCGGATGACTTTTTAATGTAGGCCATGCGCAGCAGGACTGACAATTTTACATTCTAGACTTTGAGCTAACTTCCCATTCTAAGGTAGAACGCAGCAAGACCGAAGTTATTGCGCTCTAGACATTGGACTATTTTTTCATACTGAGGTCGAGTGTTGCAAGCCCTCATTTTCTAAAGTTATCATCAATTTATTTTCTGAAGTTATCAGAGTTTTTTATATTCAGTTTTCTGTAGTTATAATTATAACTTCCCAGTCTATTATGTTAGATTTAAAATTTAGTACTTAATATAAAGCTTAGTATTTTATTTAACTACCTCCCCCTCCTCCATGACACTAATCTTTTAAGCACACTTTCTTTTGGAAATTCCTAAAATGATCAGACCAAGTTGAAATTGTTACCCATTAGTTTAATTTTTTCTTATCAGTTTTCTTTACAGATTAGAGAAGCCCACTTCCAGAAAACCACCTTCTCCTCTATGACATTCATCTTATTAGCTCATAATATTCTTATTTTAGCGAATTTTCATTATGAAAATGACGCTTATGAGGTTGTTCGGATGACGGAAGTTGAGGGTGGGAGTGAGCGGAATCGGTTCCTATTGACTTCCTGATAACAAAAATATATGTCCGAAAAAAGTTATATGTATATGTATATATATATATATATATATATATATATATATATATATATATATATATATATATATATATAATATGTATATATAATATGTATTAAGAGTTCTACCCTTTCGTATGGCGAACGATAACTCTCGAAGGCGTTCTCAAATTGAAACGAAACTTTGCAAATCGCGAGATGTCGAGGAGGTTACGAGGCCTATTGTTTATAAAAACATTATGACGTCATCAACCAAAGTTATGACGTCATGAAAAAATTTTTTTTTGAAACTTGAAATGGCTATAAAACAAGGTATTTCGTGTTTAGGTAGACGGCTAGCTGAATCGATTAAGACCGATTTCAGCTCAATCGAACCATCACAAATGGCGCAAACGGTATACATATATATATAATCTTGTATATATGTATACGTCTAGGTCAAAGACTCGTACGATATCTGTTGGGTTCAGTAGTGTTAGAGGGTGGTGATATAGTAAAAAGAGGGGCTCTTACCTCTTGCTCCATCCTGGTAAGCCTACTGTCCCAGAGAGACAGGACAAAAATGGCTTCCACTAAACCACGCCGAGCTAAGCAGGCCCGTAAAGCGGAAGAACCTCGAAGTAGTCTTTATATGGTCGAAGTCATTCTAAAAACGATTGCGACCGGTTTCAGCTCAATCAGGCAATCTTAAGTGACGGAAACGGCATTTTTATTTAAAAACTAAAATCATGAATATATTTTTGTTTATAATTGTCGCGGCCGCCGCTAGGTTTATTTTTATCTATATTTGTTTTGTTTTTTTTGTAATGTTTTTGTTTTGGACAACACTGTCAGGAAAGAATTATGTTTGACGTATTTTATTCTAGTTTTTCGATTCGTTTCAAGTTTATTAGTATAGACGGTAAAATATTCTTTTACGGGTTCTAACCAGGGTTCAAAATGGGTTTTTTACGGGTTCTTGTTCGATTATTGTTCGCGAAAAACGGGAAGTTTTATGTTACAGTTGTTCCTTCTTCGTATCGATACTTATATCAATAAAACTCTGTGAAAGTTAAAGCTGTCTGACTTTAAATTTGTGTAGCTAGAATGAATTTCGTGACGATTGTTGCGCGATTGCCGGCACAATAATGCTTCTTAATTTTAATATTATAGCATACTATTAATAATAGAGTATGAATAAAATCTCAATTAGCAAAATCAAATTTGTGAGAAAGCCTCTCAGGCCCGCGAAGCGGGCCTGTGTGGAAAGGCTGTGAAAATTCGCTAGATACATGGCAAAATGCCATGTAACAAGAACAACACATAATACAAACCAACAACAATGTGGCCGCGAAGCGGCCACAGGGAGGCCCGGGCCGCGAAGCGGCCCGGTGGGCCGACGCCGTGGAGCGGACGAGGCGCGAAGCGCCGAGGCCGCGTAGCGGCTACGGGCCGAAGGCCCGTATTTCTAATAACACCACTTCCCAAAACTGCATGGATTTGTAACTAAATATAACATCTGTTATATTGGGATTATAGTATACAAAAAATATAGTTTAATTTGATTGAACCTTGCCGATCAAGATGCGTTAACAAGTTGTTACAACAGATGAACAGCTTTGATTATCAATATTTAATATTGGATATGATTATCCCTGGACCGGTTTCGGCTTAACGTCATTATAGTCAAGTTGGGCATTACTTGACACTCGAGCTCTCAATTAGGTCAAAGTTGTTACAACCACGATGATCCCAGAATTGATCATTGCCAGATTCGCGGTAATCAACCCAGATTTGCGTACATCTAGGTTTGGTCACCAACATTTGAATAAGATGAATAGGGACCTTTTTGTCTCTCTTCTTATGATAGGAGGCCAATAAGTGACATTATTGAGCATTTCTTTGCTTTAATTAAATTAAATACAAAATATATGGATAGGATTGGTTCTACAATTCGTGTTCGAACTTTTTAAAAAACATGTTTTGATTTAAAACAAACTGTTTAACAATTTACCTTTGATTTACAAGTTTAATAAAATAGACTGTGTGAAATGTTTTCAGTTGTAAAGGGTTAGATACGGACTTCTTATTACCTTGCTATTCAGTGGTTAGAGGGAGGGAACCCTTGTCTGACAGGACTAAGACTGGCAAAACCAGGAAGCAGCTCGGTGAATCTACGTGTTCTGACTAAACAAGCTCGTTTAAAAAGCTCGCAGACCTAAAATCTCTTTTAATTACTAGAAGAAACAGATAATGGTTGTAATCAGTCTTAACTCTGAAATATTTAAAACTTAAATAAATCTTTGCCTCTACCACACTAAAAGAGGTTTTACTTAAATAATATTATGTCGTATTTTCTGTTTCCCTCCTCCAATTTAAATTTTTAAATTTTATGTATGTTTCAATTTTAATACTAACCATTACTTAGTAACTATTTGTAGTTAATACTTGTTATCAATGTTTTAATTCAAATTCCTTTATTTAAAATTCTTACAATTGCTAATGACAATCTGTAATTGTAATTTATTTTTTATTGAAGGTGTTTAATTTTTGGTTAGTCTTGGTTATTTTTCTGACTAAAATTCTTTGGAAGACAGAAATACCTATTTTATAGTTTTCTGTCTACACTATCTTTAAAGGGCTGTATTCGGAATATAACTTGAGTAAGACTGGAATAAAAGATTGAGTTAGATATGTGAAAAGATGGCATTTAGGGTATTTTTATTAAAAAAAATATCGCTAATGAGTTTGTCCAGATGGCGGAAGATGATTGCTTCCACAAATATACATCTGAACGAAGTTTTGTTAGCTTATTTAAGAATTAAAATAAATTGATACATAGTAAGGCATGGCTTAAGTCGTTTGCCTGCAGTATCTTTATTCTTTTGTATATTATTATTAATATATGTAAGAATATATACACACACACATATATATATATATATATATATATATATATATAATATTGTATATAATATAAACACACACCACACACACGCACACACACACACACACAACACACACACACACACACACAACACACACACACCACACACACACACACCACATATATATATATATATATATATATATATATATATATATATATATATATCCGTGTATGTGTTGTATATAACTTTATGTATAATTTTGTTATTTAATCGTATTACTAAATGTATTTAAATAAGTTTTAATTATGTTGCCTATCATTTCTTTTAATATTGAACTCCAGCTCTGATTGGTCTGTCCCAAGTGCCTCACGAAATGTATTGGAAATTATCATGTTATTTATTTATTAATAAACAAATATTTTTTGAAGAATTATTTTAGAGCCCAGAAGTTTCTAGATTTCATTAGACGAAATAAACTATTTTTCGTGATTTACACTTTGCAATTCTATCTGATTCTGGTCTAGTATTGTATTGACACAATATTAGTATTATAATAGTCATTATTACGCATTATGTTGGATATTTTATTTATATATGTGGTTTAATTCGTTGAATATTTATATGTTTTGTCACTTTTTAAAATTTGTTTAAGTTACATTATTTACTGCTTTGTCGACGGTGCTATGGTAGAGAAGAGATTTAGATTATTTAGGATTGGATGTGTTTTTTTTTAATAACTGTTGAAGCCATGTTGGAAAAGTTATTTGCTCTTGAGTCAGGAGTAAAAAAATTTAAGGTTTTTCCTCTATAAATTCTAAATATTTATAAAGAAACTTCATGAATATGCGAAGGGACTCTTGATAGGATTTGTTTATATGTTAAAATTTTCATAAAATAGTTCTGATAAGGGATGTATTGACAGCTTTGCATGTCAATAGTTAGTTAAAATACTAAAAAGATTTGATAAGTTCTTGAAATATATGTAATCGTAATTAAATAAATTGTAACCATATAAGTATTCTCTTAGCTATTTTAGTGCTTATTATTGAACCTAATGTCTGTTATACGTTGTTGGTTGTTTTTGTTTAGTATATAAGCTATAATACTCCATATGGACCAGGACTTACTAAAAAATAATTCATAATAAAAATAAACTCTCCCTCGATTCTATCTTGTGAAAAAGTTTTTTGTCAGTTTTACTGGTAAAGTAGTATTTTCCACATTTTTATGTGTAAAAAGTTGCATGGATTGTATTTTATGACCTTCAAGTGATACTTTCTTCTATGCGTTATAGAATATTTTGAGCTTAAAAATGATAAAAATTTGAAAGTATTAGTTAAAGGACGAATAAAATAATATTTAAATGATACCTTTTCTTATAATAAAAATGAGTTATACCCCCAAAAGAGATTAAAACCACATTTTTGACTTGATTTAAAATCTTAAAACACAGGATTAAAAGTAAATGAGGGATCAAAAGTAATTAAGATTATTACTATGGCTACTTAGTTATATAACTAACTTAATTTGGTGGAGCCACAAAAAAGTGTTTTTTTATCCTCACTGCCAAAAAACGATTCTTTATTATTTCCAAAGACTTCTTTTGTCTTAAAACGGATCTTAATGCGGAGATGAAATTTTATATACACCACTGTGTAAATCGCTCTTTCATTCTCGCTTAATTATGTCCCACAGCCATGCCTCGGGAGACTTCTCACTGATAAGAGCTCTCCATGACAGTAGGCCTCCTTCTCCTTTCTCCTAGGCGTCTATCTCGTCCTCTACTTGGTCTTGCAAACGTACTCATTGATCGTCTACTCAGCCTTAGGGTTCTCAATGAAATCTCTTATCAATCTCAATGGGGTTACTCAGCCTTAAGATCTATTTAATATTCTCCTGCTAAATGTCACATTTATTTTTACAGAAACATCTTCCATTCGCAGCAAAAATTAGAAATCTCTTTCGATTTTTAATTCTGCTTTTTTAATACGCGGTTTCAACTTTGTTTTTAAGAGACCATTTTAAGAAGCACTAAAACGCACTTTTCAAAATCCCCTGTTTTAACATCTACAACGTTAGATCCAGGCTTACATTTAACAGAATGAAAATTAAAGATTCTGAGGCTAAGAACCGACTGTAGGACGTATTGTCTTAGGTACTAGTCTTTATAATTTTGTTTTTTGACTCAATTATCTTACCTGAGGAATTTTTGTTTAAAACTTAACTCATGAGAAATTTAGCTTTATGAGAAATACTTTGTTTAAATTTAAATAAATAACTATTTACTTCTAAGAAATATGTGTAGATATTTAAATTGCAATGCGTTTAATACGGCATGCGAGTACCCTTTCTGTACTCTATACAAACTTAAATTAATCCTTGTAAAATCAATTCTGGACTACTTCTTATGCACGGTCAGTACCTAGATGGGTTACCTCTATTTATTAATTTTTTGTTTTAATTAAAATTAATGTAAATCTTTTAAATATTGTTGCTCTAATTGGTAAACAGATATAAAGGCGTGGATGTTTAAGTGAAATTATAAGCAAAACGCATTTTGCTTAACATTTTTGACTTGATTTAAAATCTTAAAACACAGGATTAAAAGTAAATGAGGGATCAATGCTTTTGATTTTAAGTTGATTAAAATAGTAAAAGTTTAAAATAAAATAAATCCGCCAAAATGTATCAAACTTCAAGATATAGCGGGTTTTCACTTTATTTTAAATTACTTATTTCAATATATTTTATATTGAATGGCTCATACAATAACAGCTAGGACTGACCCCCCCCCTACCCTCCCCTACGGATATCCTGGAGCACATATAACATCACATCTGACAAAAGTCATTAGATATTAAAGCTTACCTATACATCACCTGGGGAGACGCCTGATTGGTGATGTGTGACTCTGGTTAGGATTTGCCTTATTTTTAACAATTCTTTTTATTTCCCTACGTATAATAATCATTTTTGGTAATAAATCATCACTTTCTAACTGAAAAATATTTTCAAAATTCACCTTCAGTTAATTTTAATTTTCTATTGTATTTTTTGTTTTAGGACCTGTCTTGGGGTAAGTCATTTACCATGGAAATAGCATATCAGTATGTACTAACATTAAGATAAATAATTACCTATGATAGTATTATATATAAATTATATAAGTATAAATAGTATATATATAATAGTATATAAAGTGGGACTTATATTTATTTTTTTAGTTTTAATTTTATTTATTTTAATTAATTAATTAATTTTTTTGTCAGGATTTGGTATTGGTTCTAGGCGGTGCAAGTTTCCTTTCAACGTCTGGGCCCACTATAAAGCTTTGACAAAAGGGGAAAGAGGGTGGTAAGAAGAGAGGGAGCCGGACGGCTTAAGATATGAACCTAGCCAGAAGTAATGTGAATAACGGTTCCTGGCTACGGGTTTCGCGAAGTGAGTTTTAGTTGGTATGACGCAGTTGACAACAGGATTTGACAGTTGGTAGACCCCACTGTTGACAGACCGCTGTCTTCGTGCGTAATTGCATTTCTTTCTCTTTTTTGGTAACGTTTCCCGCATGAAAAATTTTGCCAAAAAAACCAAATAAAATCTATAAAGTGGGTGGATTAATAGAACATTTTATAGATTGTAGGATTTTGTAGGACATTTTATAGATCCTGCCAGAACCCAAGTTAGATCAAATTGGAGATAAGTTCCAAATTTATTTAATTTTGACTGTTCTTTATATAAACTGTCGTCTAAAACAAGCTGTCAATAATAGAACTTAGCTTTCCTAGCTATGGTTTAAGCTAGTGAAGCGATTTTACAAGAAAATGCTTATCAATTCATATAGATATCTCGAGAAATGTGCTAGCCACAAAAATCTTTAAAACATCATCAGAAACAATTTTTATCTAACGAATATATTTTTCATGTGATAAATGTTAAAAGCGTAGACAGTTTTCAGAAAAGTTCAAAATTTCATTTGAAACACTTTTTATCTTAATTTTTTTCGTTATTATTTATATTTTTTACTTTTCCTCATTTATGCTGTAGGTATATAGGAAAATTAATGGAAAAAAATCGTAAACCGTAATGAAACCGGAATTATCCGTTTCAGCCTCCCGGAATTATCCAGTTTCAGGCCTTCTGAGTGGTTTTCTCAAAGTTTTCTGCCTGTACGACTATGTGTGTGTGTCTGTCATCATCGTAGCCCTTAGTGTATTTATGCTAGACAATTGAAACTTTGTAAAAAAATTAATCCACCGCTGTAGTTGTGCCATTCGGAAATAACGTTTTTATGACGTAATTAACTCGCAATAATGACTCATCGAAAAAACATAAAACGAGGAAAAATAATGTAATCTGATTGAAATTTGGCACGCATGTTGTCATGTATCAGACTAATACATGTGCCAAGATTCATCTCGTTATCAGCATTAGTTCAATTTTCATGAAATGACGTGTTTATTTTTTAAAACATCAGAAAATGATTCAATTTAGTAATAGTGTATACCTTTTACTTAGTCTGTATGTGTGTGTGTGTCTGAAATCATCGTAGCGCCCAGTGTATTTATGCTAGAGAGTGTACAAAAATCAGTCTACCGCTGTAGTTGTGCTATTCGGAAACATAATTTTTATGACGTCGTTAACCTGCAATGATTCAAAAAAATTTAGAAAACTCATAAAATGCGGAAAAATGATGAGATTGAGATTTGGCACGCATGTTACTAGGAATAAGACTAACATATGAGCCAAGTTGCATCACATTATCAGCATTAGTTCAATTTTTATTGATCAACTTGTGATTTTTATTGAGCGACTGCATTTTTTTAAAAATAATTAAAAATCTAATTAAGTTGAAACATGGTACAAGTGTATATTATTACCCAATAAATAAGTACACCAAGTTTCGTTTCAATACGACAAGTATATCCACGATTTTTAATCGATCATTAAAATTAAGGAGTATTGAGCGTGGTCAGTGTTGTTGAAGTTTAGTACAAGTGTATACCTTTACTTATTAAATAAGTACATAAAAGTTTCGTTTTAATACGACAAGTATATTTATAATTTTTGTTGACTCATAATAGTTAAGTATCATTAAGAGTGGTCAGTGCTATTTGGGTGACCGCTGAGAATGAAACGGATGCATTTACTATCTAAGGACGAGCGAAGTGTTTCCGAGGACATTTTGCTATATATGTTTGGCGAGTTATAATAATCTGAGGACAAGCGAAGCGAGTCCGAAGCCGGGAGGATGAGCGTAGCGAATCTGATGTTATAAGAAAAAATCCCAAGGTACCCCGTAACCGATTTTGCAGTTACGGGGTACCTTACGGTTACCCTGTGCTTAACCGTAACCTTACGGTTACGAGTGCTCAGTTGAGCACTCGTTCGAACTCCATATTTGTGTTCAATTTTTTGAATCTTTCGGTGCTAAAACGCTGAAATTTGACAAAAAAATTTGGTTCGACGTTATTTTGCTGTTATGCTTCTCCTCCTTTTAAAAGAGATGTAAGACAAACGATAAATTTACAAAGTTAAACTTCTTTCTCAATAAACCAAAATTATAACCCATTAGTTTTTCTACCTTAATCCTTGAAAAATTGCTCATTAATCACTTTCTTGATCCTTATTTATCTTAACCTTTTCTCCTAACGAGAAAAACTAACTTTTTTGTATTACTTGATATTATTATTCGTCAACTAATTTTTAATTGTTAACAAGAAAAAAAAACAGTTACAAAAGATTTCTTTTTTTAAATCATAATCCCAAGCTTACGAACTTATTTTTCTTTTGGAAACTTTAAAATTGTTTCGCTAACGTATAACTTACATAATAGATTTAACTGATTCAATAAATTCACGAATAACAAGTAGTTAATCACTTCTAGAAATAGATTTCTCGTTATGGTTGGGTTGACAAATTTTTCTTGTCCTATCATATTTTACTTTTCTTTCTAATTTTTCCTTTTCTACTCTGCCTCACCCTCAAACTCGGCATTCCAATTTTAAAAACTCAACTAGCGTAAAAGATTAAAAGGAATTATTCTTCCTTGGAATTGAAATGAGAATAGAAGGGGAGGGGGTCGAATTCTTTCTTTGTTCTGGTAAAAAGTTAAATTTAGTTTTTATTTTCAAAAGTAGGTTAACAATGTTTCAAACCTGTTTAGGACTACAAAAAAAATATAAATGAAATAGGCTTATTTATTTAAGGTATTTTGTTTTACTTTTGTTGCCTTGCGAATTTCTTTTTTTTATTTTAAATTACTTTAATAAATACTTGTTTAGAACCTAAATGGTCCCAATGCTTGTTTCTATTTATATAAACTCTTTGGTCTAAATCTCCCTTAGATCATTACTGCGACGTACAAATTCAGTTTATTCCTAAATTTTGCTTTTACTCTCTTATACCTTAGGTACAAAGGAAAAGTAATGTGTACACCTTAAACATCCGAAACCGAGGTTTCGTCATAACTAACCATTTCCATGGCGTTCTGAGTGATTTTCATTATGCTGCCTGTCTGTGTCACACATAACTGCCGCTGTGTTTGTAGTAGATAGTTGAGGTTAGGCACAAATGTTAGACATTAGGTGTAGTTGTGTCGGAAGATTTTCAGACTACGATAACCTAGTTTTCAAAGTGATTAAAAATTTAAAAAATTCATGGTCATATTTGACCATTCTAGTTGACATTTCACACTAATGTACATCTATAGGTGGTCAATAGATCTACAAAATTTAATCGTGATATTAAATATCAACCAATAACTTGGTTGATATTTTAACCCCCTTGGATGAAAATAACTTTTAATTTTCATACTGCATTTCGGCAATCGACGTATCGTCAGATAGAAAAATATCCATCAATTAGGTCTAGCGAACCCTAGACCTTGGGATCCGAAATCTAGTGCTTATGCAATCACGGTAGATCACACACATATAATATATATATATATATATATATATATATATATATATATATATATATATATATATATATATATATATTATATGTGTGTGATCTACCGTGATTGCATAAGCACTAGATTTCGGGACCCGAGGTCTAGGGTTCGCTAGACCTAATTGATGGATATTTTTCTATCCATCAATATGTATAAAAACATATTTTATTTTATTTTCTTTATTTTAGAAACTTTAAAATAAGTAATTTGTAATACGCATATATCTTACTGTGTGTAGATTTAGGTGTGAAGAAGTTCTATTTAGATATAAATAAAGATAGCTGGGTCTTGTATTAATCAATGTCTAGTTTCTTTCCTCTCCAACACATATACTTAAAAGATTACTAGCATCTTAGTTACTGACACAAAACTTCCTCACTCATAAACAATTTTTTATGCTTTTTTTTTTCGCTATCGTTTTGGAGAATGATATGATACAGTTTTTCCTTTATGGGAAAATTATTCATATCATTACCATTACATCACCTATATTAGTTGGTATTTTCAAAGCTACCTTAGCCGACTTAGTCTTTTTATAGTTAATAATTGCAAACTGATACAACATTTATGGCAATCGTCTAGCTTTCGTATGCAACTATTAAGTAATACTTTTTACTTTATAGGCACTAAGTCCTATATATAGCTGCCTGCTGCTGAATTGATTCTCCCACTCCAACCCTTCCCTTCATTTATTCAAACACTCTCATTAGCGCCGATTTTCATCCTTCGCTTAAAAAAAACACAAATTAACAAGTCAGAGTACACTTCTTACAAAGAAATGTACGAAGCACATTTTCGTACGTTTCCCAAAAAAGACAATGTGGGTTTTTCTTTTTTATATTTGACTGATATTCAATATATATTCAAAGTTAATGAAGAATGCAATATAATTTACAATAAATGACAGAAATATGTCAGTAAAAAAAATATCAGGTTACTGAGGCAGGAACAAACTAGTAACTGGATTTTTATTTGCGGACGGAGGCACTGTATTTGTAGGGGTCTTTTTAAATTTAGAATATTCCAGCGAATACTATTAATATCGTTTATATCCTGTTTTTATTTATGATATTTGGGTCAGTTTTGATTTAAAGACTTTCCAAAATTCGTTGTTTGTTCAAATGTTTTTCGGAATGTAGGACTTTAACATTTTCATTGTCAATTTTATGATTTTATGTTTACCGTTGTTTGTTTTATCGCAATTTTGTCCTGGAATTTAATAAACTATATTTGAAGGGGGTCTAAAGTTGTAATTAGGATCTTTGATTTTTGAATGTATTAGAAAATGAACTAATCCTATAACTTGAACATCAGAAGAAAGACTGATATATTAAAATATTTTACAATTAACAGATTGACACTGAATGACAGTGACATTTCCAATACAACCGACACTTAATTATATGGGTTTTAAGGTTAATGATTAGATGGAGCTGTTTTAATTTTGTTTGAGTTGAATAGTTATATAAAAATTGAAATTGACGCTAATGAGAGTGTTTGGATGAAACGCTCTCTTTTGCGTTAATTTTCATCATTCGCTTAAAAGAACACAAATAACAATTATTTAAGAAATGTCTACTCCACATATTCCCTTCTATCATCCAAACACTCTCATTAGCGTTAATTTTCATCATTCGCTTAAAAGAACACAAATAACAATTATTTAAGAAATGTCTACTCCACATATTCCCTTCTATCATCCAAACACTCTCATTAGCGTTAATTTTCATTCGCTTAAAAGATCACAAATAACAATTCTTTTAGCAATTTCTACTCCATCCCTTCCCTTTTATCATCCAAAAACTCTCATTAGCGTCAATTTTCATAATTCGCCTAAAAGATCACAAATAACAATTCTTTTAACAATTTCTACTCCATCCCTTCTCTTTTATCATCCAAAAACTCTCATTAGCGTCAATTTTCATAATTCGCCTAAAAGATCACAAATAACAATTCTTTTAGAAAAATTTCTACCCCCACCCCTTTCCTTTCATCACCCAAACAATCATTTCCTCCACCTCTTTCCTCATTTGAACACCCTTTTTATGAAAATTAATTTTTGATGCGAATTCGGTTAAAGGAACTCCAATAACAATTTTTCAAGAACCACCAGGAACCATTACAATTCCGCTGCATTTGTTTATACATAGAAGACTAAAGACTTGAACTGATTTCTTATCCTAAGCCCATAAAATGGTTTAAATACTCACTCAGTATCAGATACGTGGCCTACATTATTGTGCCTAATCACGCTACTCTATTAATCACCTTCTCCCTTTGATGAGATTTACTTGACTTGGTAAATCCGACATTAATCAATCTTATTCTCTTTTGTTTTTCCTTATTTGTTTCTTTAACACTTTAATCTGATGCTTTATGACCAATTAAATGTTCGGTACATAAACAATTGTTATTACTCTGTACTAGAAGCTATATATATATATATATATTTGTACTGTGTGTACAATATATATATATTGTAATTTGCTCAGATTTACGGTTTATGTTTCATAGTGTTGAAACATTAGCATTTTTACTTGTCTATCAATTGGAGTAAAAATTTCAAAATGCTCTATAACGATTTCTAGATAAGCATAAACTGATCTTTGTTTGGCTGTCTAAAATATAGTGCAGTGTTGGTTATGCATGAACGAGCATAGTTTAAAAAATCTTATGGTATGAAAATGAGCCTTTTTTTCTTTTTATACTGTTCCAGAACAATATTGCGGTATTGTTATACCTACAAAGTTTATGTTGTAAGGAGCCTATTCGAGTGTTAAAGCAGCTTTGAATTGACTTCGTATAATTCAATACATTTTTATTCGCTCTTATTTTCTGTGAAACACATATTTCAGAGTTTATGGAGCTTACTGTCGTACCGGTGTGTGCGAAGCGTTATCTTACTAAAGAAAAAGTTCTTTTTATTTTGAACTCAAACTTGTACAGAGAATTTGTCTTATTGAATAAGAAACTGTTGCGGGGAACATGGTTCGCATTTTTACCTTTTAATACCAGCCAGCACCGCTTCTGTGCCCATCTTGTCACATACAGAGGAAATAAATTCCTTTAATTTTATTCTTGATAATATATATATATCTTGATAATATATATATATATTATTTTACTACAAAATATTTACTGCAAGTTGAAGAATCTATTGTAGAATCAGCTACCGTCAATACTTGCTGTTGGATATGAATTTCCCTGTTATTTGATGAATAGCTAGTGCTCTTTATACCTAGTGTTTAATGTACTGTAAGTTCAACCAATATAATTTCTTGACAGTCTTTGCAAGTTCGCTTATAAACTAACCTTTGGTTATTTAAATTTGGGTTATTAGAGTTACGTGTTAATTTGTTACCTATGGTCTGTTAAATTAAAAAAAAATTTAAATTGTGTTTATTTAAGAAAATTGCAAGTCTGTAAGTGTCTTTTCTTGAGTAAGGTAAAGCTACCCACTGTCTTTTTAGTGTCTGTTTTGGTGTTGGTGGAGCCGTTTTTCCGTTTGTATTGTGTTACGAGTTTTTCTATGTCAGTCTTTGTGTGTTTCTGTTTGTTATGTCGTGTAAAGACATATTCATATCCAACAGCAAATACCAACGGTATTTGATTCTTTAATTAAATAAACGCCTGTTCACCTTGCTCCTTAAATAAACTAGGATTTTTAGGGGCATTTTCGTTCATCTCCAGAAACCATCTCTGGGATAATGCATAGAGTATTATTCTTTTATAACATTTTCTTATATTATAAAATTGATTTGTCACTCACCATAAAATGCTACTTATACATACTACTTAATTATTGTATATAACACGAAACGTATAATGTACTTCTGTATCTTACTTGACTAGTTACTCTGTACTACTAAACTATATTACTTAGATATTTATATTATATTAGAATTTGTTTGCATATACACCATTTTATGAAAGGAAGCTATGCGGAATAACTCCTTGCCATAGTTTCTTTCTTAAATTTATCAATAGGAAAATCCTCTTTGACCTTTGTCCTGTCTTTACCGTATACTTGATTCCCTAAGACACTGCGGAAAATGTTTAAGAATTTATTTCTTGTTTTTTATTTTACATGTATATATATATATATATTATATATATATATATATATATATATATATATATATATAATATATATATATATATATATATATATATAATGTCCGTTTAGAGCCTTGCGGCTCAATCAGGGATAACCCCTGCGGGAGCCACCTCGGGTGATTAATAGCAACCGTTAAGCTCAAAGTGTATTCTAAAGTTGGCGATAATTGCTATAACCAACGCCTTTACGACCTCGGCCACGGAGGCGGCCTACATATATTATTACATATATTATATATATATATATATATATATATATATATATATATATATATATATATATATTGTGTGTGTGTATCTCGTATATATACATGTATCATAGGATATAAGAAATATGTGCATCTATACACTCATTACACACTTACAATTGTTGTTTTTATGATTTCTGGAATCTGTAGATGCTGACATTTTATTAAAAAAGTGGGTGTTTTTTGCAATAATTTTTTTTAATAATACAATTAAAAAAAAATTAATTCCTTTACTTTTATGAGCTAGAGAAGCAATATTAAGGCACGATGTGCTAACAAGCTAAACTAAGTATATTACGTTTCATTATTTGTTTATAATCAATAATTGAGAACCTTTTATTAGAGGGTAAGTTGGCCTCAAATTTTAAGACCCACGCAGTTAATGCAATTATTGCAAGCATGTGAAGTTTTTTACGTATGTGTTGGGATAGATTTTCTCTATTTCTTTAATTTAATAAGGTTGCTTTGTTATATGGTAAATCAACTTAGCGGGCCATCCGTTTTGTTAAAGATTCTTAGTCTGTGTGTGTTTGTGTTTGTCTGTTACTATCGTTATTTGGGGTCATCATTAATTATTGAGCAACTGTTTAACATGTTAAGTCAACATTAGGGACGGATCTGTTTAAGGAATTCAAAAAGAAATTGAAGCTTTAAGGTTTATAGTATTATATAAGGTCATTTCATATCAGATCAACACAGGTAAAAACACTTGATATCTCCGATTTTAATATAATTTGGCTGCCAGGTGGCACTATAGAAGAAACAAAATTCCAGATTTATACTTATTCCGTGCAACCATATGGCCGCAGTAACGTGCTGTAGTATTAAAAAAATGTGATTTTTCGACATTTCATTTGACTATGAAAATGGCTGTGTCTAAAATTCTGCTTAGTGTAAAATTTTTATTTTGTTGGCGTTTAAAAGATTATTATAGATTCTAAAAATTTTTGGATAATTAGTTAAAAGTTTTAATTATGTGGAGGTATAAAATAAAAAAGGCTAATATCTCACAAAGTCATTTTTTAAAAATTCTACACAAGAGCTTTAAATGTTAGTGAAATGTATACATAGTTTCATTTTGAGACCGCCATAGGATTGGTCACAGTTGCGCATAACGTGGGTCAAAGTGTGAAAAGACCCTTTATTTATCATTTCTATTAAGATTATATGATGAATCATAACTTTTTTACATTTTAACATACCTAGATATACGTTATGCGCTACTGTGTCCAATCCTATGGCGGTCCCAAAATGAAACTTTGTGGACGTTTTGCTAACAGTTTAAGCTTTTTTAGAATTTTTCCGAAGTTTTAAAAAAAATTGACTTTTTGAGATATTTGCATTTTTATTTTTATATTTCCTTATTCTTAAAACTTTTAACTAATTATCAAAAAGTATGTAGGATCCATTTGAAAGAATTAAGTTTAAGCTTTTATATGCCACTAAAATAAAAATTTTACTTGAAGCAGAATTTTAGATAGTCATTTTTGTAATAAAAGAAATGTCGAAAAATCACATTTTTTTTTTGGAAAACACAGCACATTACTGTGGCCATATAGCTGCACGGAATGGGCCATCCCGAAATGGCCCAATCCAGATTTTCTGAAATTCCAAAAAATCTGGAATTCTTGTTCTTTCTATAGTGCTTATCTGACAACCAAATTATATTTAAATCTTTGAAATTGAGTTCAAAAATTTACTCTTGTGTTGATAGACGTGAATGACTCTATAGTTTGTTTATTAGATAGATCTACTGCAAATTTACGGTATAACTTAACTATAACTAATTTTTATTTGTTTCAAGAGAAACTATAAATGAATGGAAACAGCAGTCTATTTGCTGATGATTGCATTTCTTTAAACCATTAGTATTGCATTTTAAGCTGTTTTCAACAGCCGTAGTTTGTTGGCTGATTTATCATCTGGTTTTATCGATGTTCCTTTTGATTCAAGGTACTGAAATGAGTTGCGTTATCGAATCATATGTTGTGGTGCTGAGAGATTCAGCTGGACTTATCTCTTGTTCATTATTTTTTCTGTAACATCAATATGTACAGGGTAGTTAGTGTGAGATAAATAAAAATCTGGTACGGGTACCTCAAATTGTCTCATTACATTGGATTCGTTTCGCTCATCCACTCTGATTCGGACTCTCTTCTCTCGTTCTCAAAGTATGGAGATCACAAAATTTAGGCTGCAACGCGTTTTCGAACTTGCTTTGCTCGTTCTCAGACAGTCAATACAACTAATACTTAAATAATTAACCAGTACTGATAACTTAGATTAGATGAACTGGGCACATTTATTTGTCTTATATATGATGACTACATCTGTGTTAAATTACTAATCGATTGAAATATTTTTGATTGCATCCTCCAAAAATATTTTCAATGCCTAATTAATTTGATTTATTTTATAATTTCATCGTCGATTATCATTTAAAAGGTTCTCCATGGATTCTGTTATTGAGTTATTGAGATAAGTTTAAGTCTTGATAAGTCGCTGAATAAATTATTCCTATTGAAAAATAGTAAATAAAAACGACAGTGGGGTGAAACCTGTTGAACAAGGTGAGAATATGAGTGTAGAGTGCGCTCTGGCAAGTTAATAGACAAGTTCTACTAGGCACTGTTATTATCTATTTAATGTATATACAACTTATAGATCTCACTTTTCCATTAGTAATGTCCTCTCCTTCGTACTTTTACTTAAAATTCCATCTGTTTTCTTTTTATCTAGCACCCATATAAATAGTACCAAACAAATATTCCCTGAAAAAAAGAAATAAAATATAAAACACAAAATAAGAAATAAAGTAAAATTAAAACTGGTTATAGGTTCGCACCATTCTAAGTAACAACAAGAACCATAGGACGACCATGAACTTGTTTCTAAAAATACAGGAATAATGTAATGGTTAAAAACTCTAGAATGATAAATTGGGTAGCAATGTCCGGAAAAATTTTAGAAGAAAGGGTAGAATACAATTTACATTTTGTTGCTCTTTTAATTTGATGGCCTCTTTGATTATTTTTTATGAATTGCAACTTAATAATTGACACAATTAATAAACGACAAAGTTAAGAAAAAATATGGGTTCGCCTAAACTGAAGATGCACCCACATTTTTTTTTTACTTTCAAGTGAAAAAAACATTCTATGCTTTTGTTTGATTCCGTCTGAAATCTGAATAAAGAAAAGGGTTGACTACTTAACTATGGCTCACTGTAAATGCAATATTATCACAGTAGCCAGCTGGGCACTATAATTGTCGGGCCTGTTAAACCCTTGCAGCCTTTTACTCGTATTTGCTGGTAGTCAAGGAAGCCCGTCTAATTTGAGAATCTAAAAGTAACTAGCATCTGGAAAACTAAAAATCAATAACTATAAAACCATGCATCAAAAAATTTGTTTTTAAGAAAGAAATTTCGTGGCCCTCAATTTTGATAAATAATGGTTCTTATTCTTAAACCTGTACCTGACATAGTTCCGGCTCAGGATCACTGGATTTACGCAAAACCGAATGAATTTTCAAAGAATAAACGAGCTTATGAGGTTAGGGAGTGGGAGGAGGTAAATTTTTTGAAAGGATGGGTCGCCTTTATCAAGAATATATATACACATACATACATATATATATATATATATCTGTGTGTGTACGATATTTTTGTGTCCTACGTTATTAACCCACAAAAATTACCCCTCAAACATTTAAAAAACTCATAAATCTTTATTTTTATATAATGAGATCTTAATCTTAATCTTTAGATTGAGCTGAAATTTGTTGCACTTATATTACTATGTTTGGTTCACAAATATACAAAGGTTCATTGTATTATAATTCCCGTTTTATTGATTGACATGTATATGTCTAACAACACATTATGTCATTGATTGACATAATGTAAGCTAATCACATATTTTTACTTATACATCTCAAACTTATACATAAGCTACTTAAATGTGTGCTACTTATATATGAAACCAGTGATATGACGAACTTAAAAAGTACAGTAGCCATGTGGCCGCAAAGCGGCCACTGGGTGGCGCGGGAAGCGTGCAGCGATCCTTAGCGCCGAGGCCGCGGACCGTTTAAGAGGCCGAAGGCATCTTATTTTTTATTTCAGGTGTTCATAATGTAAAGGAGTTAAGTTATTGGATTTTTTTAAATATCAGTTTTAACTACATGCGAGATTACAAGCATGGTCTTCATTTAATGGCTTATTTTAAATGCATTTTTCTAAAAATATCCCTTAATTTGTGGGAAAAGTAACCAATAAATCATTTAGATAACATAGCACGGAGGGGGTAAGATATTATCATGTTGATATAGATTTATTTGCAAAGTTATGAACTTTGAGTGTTAAAGACTTTTCAAAATAGCATCTGACTATTAGAAATAGTTTATTTTCATTTATTTGTGGTATACTGTGCATTTAGATTGTGATTTGCAGTTAGATGTTATAATCGTAGCTGTGAACATAATTAGGAGACCTTAATAAGTTCTCACAAACCATTTGTGAAATAATGTTTTAGATCTTAAAACTTTGCTGACATTGATTCGTTTTCTACACTAATTAATAAACTTGATTAACGATTACCTGCTGCAACTATGACGTAAAATAATTGTGCGGTTCTGAAACTATATGAATCTATCAGATATCCCATAAGAAATGGTGTAGCAAACATGAATAGTCCATTTGACGAAGAAACTCTGAAATATAATTAAGGGTTATTACTATTTTAAACAAGCTGCAAAATATGAAGCCAAGCTTCCGTATCGGAATCTGCAGCAATTGAAGAATATAGTCGGGAATTTATTGGTCTCAGAACAGTTTTATCAAATAATTTTAGTCTAACAGTATATTTTGGGAATATCTGCATTTTTTAATAAAATATATGGTCCAAATAAAAGGCTTTTGCCTTTTGTGGCTTCGACCACAAAACTAAATAAATCGCATAAAAGAGTTAAAACTAAATGGAAACATACTCGATCTTCTTCTGGCAAACGTTACTTATGTAACATCAGTAGAATACAGATTTTATCAGATAGTACAACGAAAGAAAGTGTTTGAAAACTTTACTGAAACACTAACAGACAAAGATCCTTATGGACTGCTTCCCAACGCCTTCTATTCATAAGTTCCTTCGCCTCCATAAGTTCATTCTCTCTCCTCTATAGAAACCTGATGCTACTTAGGCGAATTTTGAAATGATAAGGTTGAAGTATTTGCCCAGAATCTCGGTAATCTTTTCTCTGCACATTCTTACATATATTCTAATTAATTATTGTAATAATGTAATAATTGATTGTTATTGTAATAGTATCTCTATAGTCCAAAATGAATTATAGGTTAATTAATTAGAGTATCGATCAATTTATTTTTATCGGTCTTAATTGAGATTCATTCATTCTCTCTGAATAGTGTTACTGTGTTAATTGGCTGTTAACTATCTAAATAATTAATTTAAAATTTATGAAGTATGAGATTTTTTTTTATAAATTTGAATTAGAACTTACATGCCATAACAAGACCCTATCATAGTTTCGTCGTTCACTGTATAACCAAAAATTGGTTGTATCGAACTTCCATAGAATGACTGTGATAATCCAAGCACAAACTAAAACGTAAATTAGCAAATTCATTATTTTAAAATGATTAAGAATAATCAGTGTTAAATACAGGTTGTCGCTGCAGCAAAATTGATAATTTTGGTAATATGGACGCGACAAGCATAGTAAATTTAGAATTCACAGATATTATGAAATCCAATAAGACTTATTTAAACAATAATAATCCTCAGAACCGTTTCTCCCTCATTTGCTCATCCTCACTTATTTGGTCTCACTTCACTTGTTTATCTTCTGTCTCGCTTTGACCCGCAGACAAGAAAGATCCGTTTAAATCCCAGGTGTCTCCCATTCCCTTACTGACCATTGAGCAAAACGTATGGTTAAGTAATAATATGTTCTAATAGTCATGAAACTACGGCGCTCTAAGCAGGCTCGCAGAGTGGAAGAACCTCGAATTAGTCATGTTTTGGTAATAGAGATTCTATAACGATTGAGAGCGGCTTCGTTCGGTGTCAGCATTCTAAAATGATTGGGACAAGTTTTAGCTTAATCGGACTATTTGAAGTAGCGCAATAAGCAAATAACCTTATTTATGACGTTATCACCAATGGTCAATATAAACGTGATCAGACTCCACTGAACAATTCGGTACCGATAACAATTAAAAGTCCTTTTAGATAAGGCACTTATTGCTGTAAGAGAATCCCGAAAATTTTGTGAAAATGACGCAATATTTACAAGCCGATTAAAGCTGGACTCCGTGTAATACACTACTGTATTTCATACGTAGTCTACCTAAAACTGCAAGCGCACGCAAAATTTATAAACAATTAATATTGAATCCGATGCATGATTTGAATTTTTTTAACATAGTGTAATTCAATACAAACCATCTCTGCGTGATATGTGTTACTATAATTAAAATTTTATAGTCTACAATAAAACAGACTGCCAACTTTTCCTAGCATCTAGTATTGACATATAAATCTTATTCATGATAAATTATAAAATAATTGTTAAGATTAAACTGTTAGTATACTACTTAAAACTGTTACAATGCGTAACTCTTTAAATTTTAATACTTAATTGTAGACATTATTAAATTAATGAATTAATGGGTTTTATATAATGAATTACTGTAATGAGGATAGTTTTATTCATAATGGCTTCTAAAACAACAAAAACCAACCTTTTAAAAATTATTCATAAGGAATATCAAATTAATTTTGTAACAATTAATTACTGTTTTGATGGTTAGTATAACTAAAAGAAGTTAGTATGTAACTCTAGTAGACTCTATAAGCTGTATAACTATTCAATAATTTTAAGCTTAAATTGAAAGATTATTTTTATTAATTGTTTATTCATTAATTACTGCCAAGTAGGTTGATAAAACTAGAAGATACCAATTTCATTATGATTTACCAGTTTGTTAGATTAAGACATACATTACAACTTAAAGATGTTAAAATGGTATTCGCAAATCGCTGATATTGTCCATAATAACTTATGGTATACTTACTTATATGGGGTGGGTTATTAATAACAATAGCACAACCTTAAAAATATTAATAAAAATTCATTAATATCCTAGTAATCTTATTCATACAGAATTTGAAATGCTTCCATTAAATTATTTATACCAATATGCAGTCATAACTCACATTTATTCTAATATTGACAGCCATCCTAGGTTAGAAGGTATGTGTGCCATATTGTAAATCAACAGCAGCGTCCAGACACGCTTATTTTAATGGTCCAGTAACATATAATGCTCTCCCTCATGACGTAACGAACAGTTTCAGCTTATATATTTTTAAAAGGAAATATTTAAATTATGCATTCAATAATATATATAAATTTTGATTATTGAGTTATGAATATCTAATCCTTATTAATAGCTTTAAAACAATTTTAAATAAATAGCTTGAAATACTTATAAAATAATGACCAAATTAAATAAATAATAATATAAATAATATTAAAAAACAAAATTAATTACATAAATAAATAAAAATTCATTGATGTAAAAATGATTAATTAAAATAATAATAAATTATACAAAACAAAATTAAGTTTAAATACACAAATTAAAAAATAAAAAGCCGTCAGATTTTTAATTGCACTCTTTAAAGCATTGTTAGTAGTTATTTATTTTTTAATATTACTTTTAGCTCGAATTCAATTAAGAAGATTTTATTATTATTTCGTTAATATCTCATCATACAATTTTCACTATATAACCTTTGATAAATATTTATTTTCTACTCTATATCAAATCGATATTTTTGTTTCAATATTTTTAATAATAAACATTAACATATTTATCAACTATTTATAACTTTATAAGTTATACATTTTTATATTTACAATATAAATGAAATACTTGCGACCACTCCCACACACGAGTAACTCATACGGGGGTGCACCTATTATAATTTTAATTAATTAATTGCAATAATAACTTATTTTTCTATAATTGTAACTGTGTTTACATTTATAATATCTACTAGACTTAATAAAGATGGAAAAAATAAATCATTTTTTATGTTCATTTATGTGACGAGGTGAAAATATTTGGAACACCTGGTTATGATTTGCAGTAAATACCAAATAAAAAGATGCATTCTGTTTTAAAAACTTTATAATTCTAAAAGTATACTATATCCTTCAATTGTCTCTCACTACTATTTTGCCGTTCTATTGAAGTTTTTAACTATCTGTATAATTTTTTAAAAAGAAGAATATTCAATTTTAAAATTAATTAATTGATAATTAAATAAATTAAAAATTTAAGTCCTATAAAAAAATTATAAAATAAAAAAAATATATTAAAAAACATAAGTAAAAATATATTCATATATAAAGGTATGTGTGTGAGTGTGGGGTTTGCATGTACGTGTATCGTTTCAATATTTCGTCAGCAATATATGTAGCCTATTTTATAACTATAAATATGTTTAATTTAAGTGTCGGCAAGACCTGTATAGTAAATATCTAACAAAAATAAAAATTGTTTATTTATCTATCACTTATAAAATATACTTTTAAGATAAATTCATAAAATATATTGGATATTACTTTCATTTACTAATTCTGTTAGTAAATGAAAAATATTTTTTTTAAATAAAATCTGCTTACTAGTTTTGTCTAGTAAACGATAATATTTTTAAATAAAACTATATAATGAAATTTTGAAATCTCACACTAGTTCTGTCTAGTATTTGCAAGGAGTAATTTATTTTTTTTAATTAAATACCAATTTTATTTATTAATCTTTCTCTTTATCTGATATTCGCAGTGTACATATGAGCCTTTTAAAAAAAGAGCCAAAAGTTCAATATTTATGTCTGTCATATAAACGCTGATAATTTTTATTATTATTAGCATTTTATCTAAAGTGACAGTTGGAAATCAAATATTATTTTTATTAGTATCATAAATGGCTGTATGGGTAATAAAGGCCGATGCAAAAAAAAATCTATTCACTAATTTTAAGCTTAATAAAAAAATATTTTTTATCAATTCATTATCCATTATCTACTGCACCATTAACACTCTCTTTAATAGTTGCTAACGTGGCGAAGCCTAAAGAGCCGCATAAGACATAGTAGTACCTAATACTTCTCTTCCTCTTTCTGTGGACGTCATCTTTTCTAGGTTTCTATTCGACCGAAAGGTAATTTATCTGCATCTGCGTCTCACCATAACTCTAAGTACTCTTTCAACTGGTAAATTAGAGTGCAGTTCAAGTTTCTGGCAGTTTTCGCTCTATTTTCTTTAGGAATTTTGGCTAACACCTCTTTTGAGTTTGAGAGCCATTTGCAGATATCAAATTCCTCTGCTTTGTGTATTTTGGTTACTTGGTGTACCCTGTCTATAGCTGTATAAACCGAATCGACTGAATCCAGCAGGTCATCCATGTATTCTTTTTCTAAAATAGTTTTTACCGCGTCTGGATACACAGCTTCATTTTTTTGGTGTTTTATTAACGACATACAGGGCAGTAGTGGGGAACAGGTTTCTTAAAATCATAGCATCCATCTTATAAACATTTGGTTTTTTCCTTGCGAAATCGAATAAAATTGAGGAGAGTGAATTTAGTAAATCAGGACCACTTATTAATTCATCGGTGCGACCTTGAAAGTCGTACTGTTAATTTTGGTTGCGGTGTCAAATACGAAGACAAGTTTACCAGGTTTATTTGGATTGCGCACGCCGAAATGAGATAAAAAAATCTTATCTTTAGTAGCGTCCGATTCGTCATGTGATAACATTCTAGCGTATCCTTTGTCTACAACTCATTTACCTTGTTATCGTAAAGTAACAATATCCCTATCCATTTTTCTCTCAATTCATTTTAACCTAACTCGTAACTCGATGGATACTGATGGATCAAGTATTCTTCTCTTTCCAAACTATTAGCTGTCCCTGTCGACGATTGTGTCTGGACTGGGGAGTAAAATTTAAGCAAATTATTTGTTTCGTTGTCATTAACTCTAGACAAAGTCTGTAGTTAGTCAATCATAGAACATAGAATAAATTCAGGCCGTCCAAATCTGTAATCTCCCTAAAACGGTTGCTAGATTGTTAGGAGATACAAATTGTGCCCTGACAATATCTAAAACTTCCTGTGACAGCGCTTTCTGGACTCTTAATAGGTTATCTTCCACACTAACATTATGGGCTGACCGCTTATAAAAAAAACAGTCTTCGCAAACGGCCGTCAAAATGAATTAGATCCTTCCGTTTAAAATTTGAATAAATAAAATTTTTATAAATTTATATAAATAAAATTTGATAAATTTTGTATGCTGTCTATTAATGTTTTGGTAAAATCCACGGCCGCTTCGGCGTTAGCTTTTGCACTTCAATTCTTCATTTAAAATCTTTTGTTTAGCAAACAGTTCTAGTTCTAAACATCTAATTCTGTTTGAGTCCCCTGATGAGCCCTTACTTCTGTTGAAGTATTATAGCAGTGGTTGCTATGGATACTTATAAATATGATATATTAATAAGGTTATAGCCACGAAGGCATCCTTCTAACAACTTCTAATTTATATAGAATTACTTTTTGATTCGTCCTTAATATTTGGATTTTATACTAGGTTCTCTGTTTTCGTTATCTGATATTTTGGGCAATACATGGCTTCCTTGTCCGAAATTAATATAATAACAGAAAATTTGAAATAAATCATGGGTACCAAAGGGAAATTTTAAATTTATATGCTATTTTTTGGAATCCCAAATGGCTAAAATATTAATACACTATTTAGGATTGTTTGCAAAAAAGCTCACTCATCCATTCATCCATACGAAGAACCATTTTTTCGATTTCTAGTGTCTTTTGGTGCTAAATACGATAAGGTTAATAAGGTTTTTTCTTTAAGTGCAAAGAAATTCCGCTTTCAGTGGTTTCCGCATACCTGGTTGAGAAAACGATCCTTAAAAGCCACGTATATATTAACATGCTATAAGTCAAACGTTAGAATTTGTTCACGGCAAATTAAATTTGAATATGCTCTGTAAGTAAAAATAATATTTACTTCGGGTGGTTCTCGCAAACCTTGTTACGTTGTAAAAACACTTATGGCCCTACAACGCAAAGAAATATGTAGAAAGGGTACATTTTATCTGGTATCCAGAACAGATACCGTGGTTGCGACAAGTGTTTATTTTGCTTGCATACTAGAGGTTTCTTACAAATTGTGGATATTTTGCAAAAATCAACTGTATAAACTACTGTTTTTTATTATTATTTAATTATTATCTATTATTATTTTATTTTATTTTTTATTATTATTATTTTATCGTTTGGATTTAAAATATAGCATTTTACTTAAACATATTTTACGCTGTGGTAGGATTACTTATTACTATTTAATAATAACAGTAATTTTCATAGTTAAAATTAAGGTTAGCCATTTGCATGTCAAGCTAAACTAAAAATTTCCTTAACCGTATTCTAATGGAAGTTAGATGTAGTGGTTAAATTACAATAGTTGTGATCGATTTCTATGCATACTTACCATTGCGAAGTACGGTGTCTGATCAAAATACAGTAATAAATGCGGTATAATTGTTAATAATGCCGATATCTGAACGACTATGATGTTTCTTCCAATTCTATCCACTACCAGACTGACTCCTATAGCTACAATGCACTGCGTTAGGGTGTAGACAGTCATCGCGTTGCTAGCTTCTTCCTGTGTCATATTCAGATCAACTGTGAACAAACCTCTATCAATGTTTGAATATTTATCTTCTTAAAGTATGTCCAGAAAAACCTCAACTATAGAGTCACCCGTGGTATAGTGGTTAAGGTACGCCGCCAATACACAGAATTAATAGATTTTAGTCTTGGGAGTAGAAACACTCTTAGTCATTAAAAGGAGTAGAACAACTATTTTAGGGAGTTAGCAAAAAGGGCCCAACAACGTGACCTACTTGCCTGGTAGTTACTACACTCCCCATATTACTATTACTAACCTCATCTATTAGGTGAGCTTCTTTTAGTTCTGAACACATTTAAAAGCAACTTTGAAGTAAACAACCTGGTTCATAAGTTAATAATTTTATTCAGTTGTTTTCCAGACTAGACTCAAAATCATTGTTCTTTAATTAAAACATTTACCTGAGCAATCAGAAAAATGGTTGTCCTTTAAATGATATGATCAAAAATTATCTTGCGATATTAACCGTGTTTCTAAAAGTATATCAAATTAATATTTTGTTGTTGTCGAAGGCTTAGTATACATTTTTATCTACAAATTTGTAAATTAAACGCGTTTCTATGTTTGTGTTAGGAAACGATTCATGCTGTATTGTTTTGGGTTAACATCACGATGTTCTGCATCTCTGAAGATGTTTTCAACTGTGGAAACAAAACGTTGGAATCATTAATAATACAACTTCAACGCGGTCTTAACAGACCGCGTTTGAAGTTTGTCTAAACAGAGAGATTTGTAACTAAAAACAAATACGAAAATTAGTTAACTAACTCTTTTACTTTTCCCCATTTATACCGTTGGTATGAAAGAAAAGTATTGTGTTTCCTTAAAAATTCGAAACCGGGATGTCACCAGAAATATCCGTTTTAGGTGTTTTTAGGGCCTCCTGTAGTGGTTTTTTACAAAGTTCTGTGTCTGTTATCATCGAAGCTCTTAGTGTATTTATGCTGGATAAATGAAACTCAGTACAAAAATTATTCTACTACTGTAGTTGTGCCATTCGAAAAGTAAATGATTTTATGACCTCATTAACCCACTATAATGGATCAGCAAATAATTGAAAAAATTGTAACACGCGGAACAATTATGCGATCGGATTGAAATTTGGCACGCATGTAGCCATGAATAAGACTAACATATGTGCTAAGTTTCATTTTATAATTAGTATTAGTTATATTTTAATCAAATGACTTGTGTACGTTTTTTAAAAAAATGTAAAAAATTGGAAAACAATCCAATTGAGTTGGCATTTGGTACAAATGTACACATTTACGTAATAAATAAGTAAACTAAGTTTCGTTTCAATACGACAACTATATTCTCGCATTTAGTTGTATCATAAAAGTTAAGCAGCATTGAGCGTGGTTAATAATGTATGGGTGACCGCTGAGAATTAAACGGGTGCATTTACTATCTGAGGATAGTAAATGCTGCAGTATAAACTTTGCCAATTGTATATTCTGAGGACGAGCGAAGCGAGTCTTAAGCAGGCAGGATGAGCGTAGCGAATCCGATGTGATGAGGATTCCGTACTGGATTTTTTAATTGATTGAAATAAAAAGTAAATCAATTTCTTAAGAAGACTTAATAGCATATTAAAAAAATGTAAAAATGAAAGTAAATGTTCGTTTTATTATATATTTCCCACTATCTCATAACTATAATCTTGTTTAAATAGTTCGGTCAATAATCTTTTATTAGTTTTCTGGTTTACTATTATTGTCTTTGTTTAAACCCTTACTATGCGGAAAATTTTGATTTTCCTCTATTCTTTAAGAGTATTGGTTCAAACACAACAAATGTAATATTTCTTGAAAAAAAATCGTGTGTAAAAATACGGTTTATTTAGGTTAGGCTTTATTTGTTTTATTTCGGCTGTAAAAAATTGATTGGAACACTGAGGAAAACATGGTTTACCAAAACTACCTACATGATATTTACATTAAGCTAACAAGACTGCGGTCTGGTTGGTTTTGTGTAGAATCAACTCGGTTTCTAGGTTGCTTATACTAGATCCTTAGGGTAAAACGTCTCTTAAATTGTGAGATATTATAGCACCGCGATGTTACTTTCCAGTATGATGTCATTACTTTTGTTGGATTTTATTTTTTTTTTAAATTTAAATTTTACGTTTTTTTTCGAATACTTTATAATATTTGTAAAATAAAATTGTAAGTTTTGATCAGAGTTTGGAAAAATCTCAATGGATATATCATTGTATTGTGTAATTTATTATTGCTGTACTGCTCATCGTCAGATAGTTCCGCTAATTTTACGTTTCATGAACATTGCAGTTTTTTCCACGCCTTTGCGTGAAAAAAATGCCTTTTTTATATAGTTGTGTATGTAGAAACTATCTTCTACATATTTAGAACGTGATTTTTTGCTTAGCACTTCCCTTCTTGCATGAGTTTTCGTTTTCCGATTTATGCTGTATATTCTGAACTATCGCATTACTACTTGTTGCACAATTATCCGGTTTGTGCCAAGGAAATGCGCATATGTAAAAGTTATACTTAAATACTATGGTCATCATTCTATTACGACACTGCCCAGCAATATTCGCACTCATTTGAATCTCAGTTTATGATATTCCCTTAATTAATGCATAATTTTTGTTGTGCATTTTCTTTAAAAAATCTGGTAAAAATTGTGTAACAAGAGTAATGCTACTGCTTAGATTATAAAAAAAATGGATTGTTAAGAAAAGAAGCTCGCAAATAAAAGAAAAATTTCCACAGTTGAGGAACTCAGCGCTGGAATTATTTTGTTGTTATAAACTTATCTATATAATTTTATTACAACAAAATATTTGCACTATTGTAAATATGTTCATACATAGATTCGAAATTTTGTACTGTTAAATTTGAGTCGGTCATATCAACCCTGGACTGGTTTTATTCGATTTTCAATTATTTTGCTGACTCTGCAAACTGGGTTGATAACGTACATCCTGGTTTACAATAGAATTCGTGTCCTCCTCAAGGTTGATTTTTGGACCAAATTTTATTCAAAAATATTGATCCGTTTGAAAGATAACGTGTTTACAAGAATCCTTTTGAAATACAGACATGCATGTGTGTCATATGTATGTGTGTGTGTGTGTGACTTCTGTATTTTTGAGAAGGGGAAATTAAAGGGATAGGGTAATCTACTAACTCTATTTAGAAGGGATCATGGGTAACAAGAATCCTTTCATTTGTTCCCTCGCAAAATGATTTTAGTTTCATGACACATTTTATTTAATTGACCGCTCATAATGCGGTTGTTAATTCACTTGTTGATTCTATTTCCTCGATATTAAATTATAAATGTAAAAGTAAATAAAACAGAAATCTATAGATTAAAATTCTTACTGTGAATACTGTGTGAATGATCCTAAAGCAGTGTTGAAACCAAACTGAAGACACACTAACCAATAAGTTATTGGGAAATTGAAGATATCTTTTAGTTTGATTGATTCGTTTCCAATTGGATTTGAATTTTGGTTTTGTTCTTGTGGTCCATGCTGAGTCATCCATAGAGCGCAAAAAGCTGTTGGTACCATAACGAACGATGCTGAAAAAGGTGATAAATTAAGGCTTAGTATTGATGAAGTGGTGTTTTTACGTTTAGATATGGTTTGTTAGTATGTTTTAACTAACACAAATGTGTTAGAACCGCCAGCACAGGCGAAAGCACCCTATTTGGGGGCTGGCGCATTTTATATTACAGAGCCTATTTATATAACGGCCTCCCGCCGTTTTTTCAATAACGGTTGCCTTTTTTTACAATAGCAATTATAATTAATTGTGGCACATGCCGTTGATTTCAATCAGATTTGAGAACAGCGCTGATGCATTACATTACTAAACCTTGAAAAGGATGTATTAATTCCTGGATATAAATCGCATAAATTTGTTCTTGCTTTATCTCTCACAACAATGATAAAAAGTTAAGGTAGCGAAAGTGGCTGAAGGTTATAAAATTGGTAGAGGTATAAAATTAGCTCGGAACTTATCCTCACCATACTGCAATATATTACTCTCATTCTCACAACTTTAGACAGACTCGCTTCGCTAATTCTCGGACGTTTAGAACTTGCGTTCTATTTTCCTAACTGTCGCCCATCTAGTTTCTGGCCTCCCTCGATTTTGCTTAGAAACAATTGTGATCTGACAAAACCCATTGCTATATTAGCCGCATCAAAAGGAAAACTAAACGTATACTCTATGAATAGTAAAATAGTCCAAGAGCCGAACCTGAAAAAATGTGACTCATTTTGTACTACTTCAAACCAAATTATTCGGAAAATATACCTTAAATTATTAAGGAAAAGCTTAGTCTGCCTATCAAGAGTGGAGCCTAATGATTGCCTATATGATTGCACTTGCTCAAATTTTTATAAAATTGCACTAATTCCAGTTTTCTTGGAATAAGTGGCTCCCTGTAAGTCATGTGGAAAACATGAAGAGACCATATTTTAAAGCTGATAAAATTTCCTATAAAACGATCTCAAAAACATCAAAAATATGGTTAATTTAATCAGTCAGTGAATTTTTTTGAAAAAAAGTAATTTTGGTGCATTTGTTTTGTCATTTAACAAATGTCAACTTTATTTGTAGTTGTCCGATTTTGACGGAAAAACTCTTGTTCTATAGAAAATTTTATCAGCTTTAAAAAACGGTCTCTTCATGTTTTGCACACGACTTACAGGAAGCCACTTATTGCAAGAAAACTGGAATTAGTGCGACTTTATAAAATTTTGAGCATGCGGAATCATATAAAGGCTCCCCTCTGGATAGGCAGACTATGTTTTTCCTTCATAATTTAAGGCATATTATCAAAATATTTTTTTTGAAGTAGTACAAAATGAGTCACATCTTTTAGGCCTGGCTCTTGGACTATAATAATATATTAAATAATGGAATACACTCGGTCAAAATTTCGACTTATTAATTCGGTTCTTAGATTTTTAATCATATTAAAAAAAAGTCACGTATAAGTAATTTATTTTTAGCGAATTTTCTTTGGCAATAAATTAGCTAATGGGATATTATAAAAGTAAAACCAATGTTACTAATAAAATGAATTTTGACACATTTATTGACGTTACATATGGGATTACATGGGTGCCAAATTCTACATTGATGTGATCTTTTTTTGGTTTTATGAATTTTTTAAACTCTTGATCAATCATTAATAACTGTTAATGACATCATAAAATAGCACATTTTTTAATAGCACAACTAATTCCGTTTGTTGAGATAGAGATGCGCGCCAAATCTCAATCCGATTGGGATATTTTAGCATGTTTGACTATTTTTCAAACTTTTTGCTCAGTCAATTAATCCGGGGTTTATGACGCCATAAAAATATCCGGATAACACAACTATACCTATAGATTGATTTTTGTGGCAAGTTTCAACTCTCGTTCATACACACTGGGAGCTACGATTGTAGTAAGCGAGTCCGAAGTGGTAAGGATGTGCGTAGGGAATGCGATATGAGAAAAGTTCATAGGTACTCCGTGCCCGATTTTATTGTAATTTGTTCCTTATTGTTCAAAACTATTGACACTAAGTTTAATAAATGAAGTATACTGATAAATAAATACATAAAGTAATAAAATCTTAACTTCTTACTTATGATAATAGTGATGCCTATATCTTGGGCTTTAGAATACGATGTTGTGTTCTCTAACCAATTAAATATTCTGGGTGAACTCTGAAATATTGCCATTGTTCCCAAGATCGAAACGTTTGAGTTCATAGTGGCTGTAAAATTCATTATGTGTTGATACCAAGAAAATAAGCAGTAACTGACGCACACTCCCGTTCCAATTTCATTGCCTAACCTAATAACAATTATTAAATTATCATGAAAACATAATTGTAACAATATGCAATATGTAACATAATGAGTTCAGGGTCTATTTGCGACCTGATGAGTCGCAAAATTCATTATTCGTCTGTATGCAACGAATCAGAATTGGATCATCCCTTACTTCCAAAAGATGTGAAGGGTGAAATCGGTCAATTTTCAACTCCCAAAAACAAAAAAAGCACTTTTACCCCCGGCGAAAATTTTTAACCCTTTTCTCAGACATCCGGTTTAATGACGTGACGTCATAAATACAACACCTGGTTTTAAAAAGGGTTCGTGTCCTCCTTTAGGTTGGTCATTCTAAGAAGTTTGAATTAAAAAATATTATTCCGTTCAAGAGACAGCGTGTTTACAAGATTTGTCTTGAAGTACATACTCATTAAAGCTGACAAACACACACACACACATATATTGCTATCAAAGAATTGTTATAAAAAAAATTTGCTACAAAGCTAGAAGCTTTGTTCTATGCTTGGCAGAGTATTCTTTGGTTATTAATTTGATGGAAATTCACATATGTTGAATTTATCCTGGAAGTATAAATATAATCTTTTAAAGCTTTTTCAAAATACATTTTTAACTAACTAAAATATTAAGAAGTAAGTAATTTTTAAAAATAGAATCAAATTAAAATTTTAAGAGATTCTAATGAATTTTTACCATGAATTTATCCTTAGCAGAAGGCTGATGGCTGAAAGTGGATAATAATCCGTTTAGAGATTATTTTTCGTTAATTTATTTTGGAAATTATGCTAGAATATTTAGATAAATGTCGGAAAAAAGGATTATATTACAAAAAATAAAGCATCGTTACAAATGAGACAAAAATCTACATTTCTTAAAAAGGTAGATTTAACTCAAGGTTTGCGTTTGCGAAATTCTTAAATTAATTCGTAAATATAAACTGACTTATTTAGCGGTTTTAAAGTAGGCACATCCTGCTGAAGAATTAGCTTAGGCTATGCAAAATTGTTCACAGCCGATGGATGTAAAATAAAGCTTAACATCCCCACAACTGTTATAGTCCATTGACTAAATCGAAACATTAAATTTTTAAAAATGTTAATACTAGTTCGTTTTGAAAGTTTACGTAATCTCTTACATAATCCCAGTTACACAGTGTCTTATCTTCCAACCGGTATCCAATATCAAATATTTCATGAGGTATACAATAATCACAACTAGTTACTAAATATATCTAAAACAATCATACATCTAATATTCCAACGAATTTAAACTGTTACCAAATATTCAAAAATGTATCCAATAATCAAACGAATATAAATAGTTCCCAAATATATCCAAATTAATCATAATGTCTAATACTCCAACGACTTTAAACTGTTAGCAAATATTCAATCACATATCCTATATTCCAAGGAATTCAAACCGTGACGAAATATTCAAACCGTTACCAAATACATATTATTAATAGGAATAACTCACCCAAATATCAGTCTACCTAACAGCATTGCCCAAAATACTTTTAATATCCCTCCGACTGCAAATATGGCTATTCCGAGCACTGCTACTGATGAAAATACTATTACTGTCCACTTGATTCCTAACCACCTGAAAATATTTAGAGTTAAAAACATATTTCTCTGCGACTGATACGTAGTATTGACATTATACATGTCAGTCAACATCAAGGAACTTATATAAAAGGGAAAAAACAAATCAGGCCTTCCCACTGTAAAAAAGTGTTGCCAACCCCCACCACTACTCCTTCGGGCACTCGTAGCTCTACTACATCCTTCCTATTATCACTTCATAAACACGTCGAGTAAAATTTTAGTTCTTTATTCTTGTGTAGTAGTTAATTGTACATATTTAATGTTATTCTTACATTGTTTAAGAATTATTTATAAATTTATGAATCCTAAGATAATAAAGAATTACTAGAATTAAAGTCAGTTGGCATTAAGCGTGTTAAATCTTAAAAGAGAAAAACACAAGCTTTTAACTCTTCTCCAATACTTTTAAACTCTATATGGGACAAGTTGTCCCATGCTCATCTATTTTCCTTGAAAACGGTGGCGACATTTTTTTGCCTTTATGACTTTTTTTGCCTTTTTATTTTTTGACTTAAATTCGTCATTGTTGTAGAAGAATTCTTCTTAATTCGGCATTAATAAATAAAATGAATTACTTTTATTTTTTCACATGCTTTACCTGAAAAGAAGAAGAGAGAAAGACTTTATTTATAAAAATGTACATTATAAAGGGAGCTGTCCTTCTTTAAAAGATTGCTGAAACGCACAGGATACTTAATCTATCTAAAAGACAATTTTATCACATCATTAATTTTATAAATAATTATATTAGATCATGTAAATAATTACATTTAAGTTTAAACATTTTACATATATAAATCTAAATTAAACTACAATTATTAGTAAATATGGTTATTTGTAATACCTAGTGGGTCTAAAATTATATTTTCACCTAGGAGCCTAAGAAAAGTTTGATCGATGCCGATCTTGTCAAAAAATAATTTATTTTTTTGTGGAATGCTTCCTCTGGAACCAAACCAAAGTCCGTAAATTTAGTATTTCTTTTTCCGTGAGCTTCTCTAAATTTTTCTTTATAATAATTTACACATTTCCCATAAATGTTACATTTCTCCTTATAAACCTCCTCGGCTTGTTCCGGATCATTCGTTTCATACCTTATGGTAGGATCAAATATTAAAGCAGTGTTATTGCTTGGATGAAAGGCAATGATGGAAGATCCATCCGAGTCTATGGCAAATACCTCGTCTAACAAATATATCTCTTTTCCTTTAAGGCTTCAGCTATCATATGCTTGACGTTATGATGGCGCCTAGTCACCAAGAGCATGTTATTAGGGCATTTTCCCAGCACATGTGCTGGTGTTTCATTCTCCCTACCACATTTGCGACAGAGGGACCCAAAACATAGAAGCTCTACGAGTGCCGTAGGGAGTAGCGGTGGGGGTTGGCGACACTATTTTACATTGGAAAGGCCTGATATGCTCTTTTCCCTTCTTTATATGTTCCTTGACCTGAGTTTCATAACACTGGATGAAAATGCCACAAAATATTTGATACCGGCAATCTATAGGCAGTTACTTATTGTTATTTATTTTTTAAAACCTAACAATCGTAGATTAAGTACGGTACTTAACATGCGAGTAAAACGTCTTCCCAATACTCGTGTTGCGTTACAACCCTCATTTCACTCGAACCCGAGGGTTGTATGTTGTGGAGTTACAACCGCAAATCCACACTGCTCGCATGCAAATATCTGTTTTCCTCACTAGATGTTTAGGTACTATTTTGGAAATGACATTAAAGTAAGTACTAGGTTGTGGTATACCTGTCAATAAGGATACCTCCGATTGTGTTGCACAAGATCGTTGGTAGAAAATATAGGGAATAGAAGAGAGAGTACTGATTTGAAGTTAGGTTTAAATATTTTGTCATATTTACTTCTAATGATGCTGGTATGTCCATACAATAATTACAACCTGCAAAAATAATTTATTCTTTAGATTTATTCTTCTAGGATTTCGTGCAGTATAGAGAAATAATTTATTGTTAATCATAATCAAATAATAATTAAAAGTAAATAATTACTAATAAATTATTTTATTTTTTACTTTTCCTCAATTATACCCTTGGTTTAATTAGTTTTAATTTATAAAAATGATATGGATTTGTAGTCTAGGTAGACATAAAATTAATCTATGTTGGTTTCCGCACTCAAATTCTCTGAAACTTTATTGTGAAATATAGAAGGGTACATTTTATTGTGGGTATATTCTATCCGGTTACCGTATATGTGTGTCTTTTATCATCGTATCTTCTACTTTATTTATGCTAGAGAGTTGAAACTTCATACAAAAATAAATCTTTAGGCCTTGTTGTGCTGTCCGGATAGTTATATTACCCGCATTAATGACTCAGCTAAAATTTGATATGGCGCGCATGTAGTCATATACAAGACCAACATATGTGTCAAATTATGTCTACTTAATTACTTAATTACTTGTCCTACGATAAAAATTAGAAAAAGTTATAACTCTGTTTGTTTGAAGCAAATACACTATATTACAAAATATTACTTAAAAATAAAAAATACCTATTTCAGTAAGTAAAACTGCTAAAGTAAATAATACTTCGCGTCTTCTTATTCTGCAAGTCCTGACAAAACCTAATGGATTCCGTTGGCTGATCCTTGTAGTTTCCATTCTTACAAATTTTATTAACTATATGATTCTTTGTCAATTATTGCTTTTCACTTCAAAAACAGTGCACTTTGGTCAATTTTATTATATATAACTACTAACACAATATCACTGCAAGGTCAAGAAAATGTTTTTTTCAAATGTGCACAATATTTTTAATAGTTAAAAACAAAATTATATAAATATAGATAAATAAAATTAAAAAATAAAAACAATACTTGATGAAGTAGTCAAAATTAATACTAATATAGATAACAAATGTTTTTCTTTAATTTAATAATTTTCATTATTTTTATTATTTATATTAACTTTATTAATATATTAGTTATGAATTTTATTATAGTATCGTACAAAATATACTTGAATTATGATTATGGAATTTCATCCGAACAACTGGAAAATGCAAGAATAAAAACAATGTATAACCTAATATAACCTTAGGCTTGTTAGCAAAAGAAAATATTTAAAATTAGACATGCCCTATTTGTGTTAGTTCTATACTTTAACGGTGTACAACTAGCAAATTTAACTGGCAAATAAAGATTTAACTTATTATTTAATTAAATAAGTTTAATTTAAGTTAAAAGTATTTAAAATTTCATTTATACCGTTGGTTTATTTAGGAAAAGTATCCGGGATGTTACCGGAATTATCCGTTTCAGGTGTTTTTAAGGCCTTATGAGTGGCTTTTGCCAAGTTGTCTATCTCTATGTGTGTGTGTGTCTGTTATCATCGTAGCTCCCAGTTTATTTATGCTAGAGAGTTGAAACTTAAAGAGTAAAAAATCAGTCTACTGCTGTAGTTGTGCTATTCGGAAAATATTTTTTTATGACGTCATTAACCTACAATTATTACTCAGTACGTACCAATGTATAAGAGTAACATATGTGCCAGGTTTAATCTCATTATCTGCATTAGCACAATTTTTATCGAATGACAATTAGGTCTATTAGGTCTAATTTAGGTCTATTCGTCCTAAATTAAATGATTTATATTTTTTTCAAAGAGTTAGACTTGCTTCGCTCGTCCTCAGATAATAAATACATCAGTTTTATGCTGATCACGCTCAATACTGCTTAATTTGTACAATACCACGAAACTCATGGATATACTTTTCATATTAGAATGAAACTTGGTGTACTTATTTATTACGTACGTATACACTTGTACTGGAATTAACTCAATTAGATTTTCCGACATTTTACAATTATTTAAAAATATACACGAGTCATTCGATAAAAACTAATGCTGATAAAAATATTAAACTTTGCACATATATAGTCATTTATATATGGCTACGTGCGTGCATAATCTCAAATTAATCGGTACTGTTTTCGCGTTTTATGATTTTTCGAAATTTTTGATTAGTCACTATCATGATTTAATGACATCATTATTCAATGTAAAAACTATTTTTCGGATAGCACAACTGCACCTATAGATTGATTTTTGTACAAAATTTCAACTCTCTAGTATGCATATAAATACACTGGGAGCTACGATGATAGCTCCCAGACACACTCACTCACACATGCAGAGTCACAACTTTGTAAAAACCACTTAGGAAGTTTTAAAAACACCTAAAATGAATATTTTGACGGTGACAACCCTTCTTTCGGATTTTTTACAAAGATAATACTTTTCCTTAATACTTACGGTATGAATGAGGAAAAATAAAAAAAGCTGTATGTGTTTAATTGTTAATCATTAAGCGACTTAATTATTAAGATAAAGTCATTTATAATGACTTAATCTTAATAATTGAGTCGCTTCACGGTCCCCGCGCCTTCGCGTGGCTATTGACTTTGTCTTTTATTAATTTGTCGTATTACAAGATAATATAAAATTCGCTTATATGCCAAAACATAATTGAATTTTAAAATGAATTATTCAAAAACCTGATTACAGACTCAAACACACACATGCAGTCAGACAACTTGGTAAATAAAGAAAAAGAGCTGAAACGGGTATTTTATTTAAAATCCTGGTCAAGCATTTTTCTTGCCAACTCCTTAAATTCCCTATGGACTGTTTAAATGAAAAAAAATGCCAAAGCTAAACGATTATGCTTTCATTTATTTTTTTCAGATGATACTTCAAAGCTATTTAATGCAGATATGGTATTTCAACAAAAGTATAAAGGTAATTTTATGATATTTTAATGCACTAAAGTTAAAAACTAAAAAAATAAGGTGGGTGTCATGAAAGGAGGCATGAGGGACTACGATCAATATATATATATATATATATATATATATATATATATATATATATATATATATATATATATATAATTATATATATATATATATATATATGTATGTATGTATGTATGTATGCATGTATGTGTGTATAATACTTCCTGAAAAGTGATACAGAGATGTTCACACCAAAAAAAATAAAAAGTTGGTCCTACCCATACATAATCCAAAACGCCTAGTATTATTTTTTCCACATCCTCCTTCATTTTCAAGTTCCCGAGACACTTAAATTTTGCGTTTTTTAGCCAATTTTTGAGGCTTAATATTTTGACTTAGGCTCAACCTAGTTTAATGAAAAAGGTCTCGTTTGAAAGTGTCCTTTTTGGGCTTTACATAAGAACCAATATTTTTGTGGTTGGTTCTTATTTTTTTAATAAACGCGTACTTTTGCGCTCAACTATCCATTCTTTGCTTAGGATTCGATTTGAATGTTTACTATTAAGTCATGAAGTACCAGATCGAATGTTTTAGATAGATCAAACGAAATATTTATAACCTTTTCTTCTTTTTCTCAGGAATCTAAGATGTAGTCCACTGAGATATTTTGAGCAGATCTATTGAATTAAGCTCCAAAAAAATTAAATAAATAACAATTTTGATCTTGATAAATTTTTCTATTTTTTAGCTTTAACAGGACTTGCCTTTCTTCTTTTGTATCGGAACTATTAAACTTTTGTTTTTCTCCTTAGGAAACACCCATTCAAAACATATATTTATTAAGTCAACTTACAAAGGAATATAATTATGCTCAGTAGATTTCAAACTATTATTGCTTAATACCCGGTTGCGCGATTACGTACAAAGCCATTATTTATACTTTCCACTGGTTTTTATACATTTCTCTACTTTTTAGGGCTATTAAAAATAATAGATATTGTATTGTCACAAACGTGTTCAAAAAATGATAAATTATTATTACAATTTATATATTTTTTTTTGATATTTTATAATGAGTAATGCGACTAAAATTATTGTTACAAGTATTAGTGTTATATAGTTTCATGGCTTGAGAAATCTGATGAGAGAAACAATCCACTGATTGCATTCTGGCGGTAGTTAATAGATGAATTATTTAGTATATGGAAAATATTAGTGACAATTAATATTAGTGTTTTTTAGCTGTCTCATAGAATCTTCATGATTGTTTAATTTGATAAATTAAATTTATCAATATTTGTCCAAAACATCAGGGTTGAATTGTTGTTTAATGATAACCTTCAGGGTATGTATACTCTCTAAAAACTAGTCAATAAACTTTAAATTACACCGTCTGGAGATAAAATTATTTCCTGACTTAAAACATTTATTACGCTTGTATAGTTATTACAAAAAACCTTGACGCAATAGAATTACTTGAGAGGTCATAATTTGACAGAAGTATAATACATAAATTGGCCTTTCACCATTGGAACCATATTTTTGCCACTAAATTTGTCAGATAAATTATATAGTAACTTACGGATTCAATTTCTGTATTTTGTACAAATTTTGAATTTTTTATGCTGATAAGATATACATGATATTTAATATAGTTTCACGTGTTTATCTATTTGTATTCTTGACGGTTTCAATTTTTATTTTATCCAAATTCTCACTTATTTATTTATTTGAGACGGTTTCACTTGTGGTTTACGGTTTTTTACTTTCTTTGTATTTTAAACGAATTCTCGAGTATTCATTTGTTTTATACCGGTTCACGTTTTTTAAAATTTATTTCATACGAATTCATATATAGCTATTTTTGTTTACTTGCGGTATCACATATATAGATCACTTTTAAAAAAAAAAATTGTTTTTACTTCGTTCAATAACTTTACTTTTACATTGCGAACTGGTGTATTTATTATTAAACCAAGATTAAATTGAGTCAAGAGGTTGTTTGAATGAGTTGACACTAAAACTGCATTATCTGTATGACATTGAATAATTCCAATGGCAGTCTTATCTAGAGTATTTTTTTATTATATTTTAAACACAATTAAAAATTTAGATATTTTATTATCTAATATCGTTTGAATTTAACAAGCTGCCAACAGTTTATAATTAATAAAATAAGGTTGGAAATTAATCTGGGAATAAAACAAAATAATCCTGGGCTGTTCACATCGATGATAGTTTAGTTTCAAATTCAGTTATAAATTATTTAAGCGGATTCATTTGTCGTCGAGAGGTTGTTGAAATTCTGGGGGCCATGGAAACGAACAAATAATTTTGGCACGAAGGCCTGTAAGGTGGGCGGATTTTCTTTAAAATGTGTTCTTTCTTACTCTTTGATCCAATTTTTCATAAAGTTTCCGATATAGTCTTTATAACCTAACTATTAGCATGACAACTTGTTATTTATTTTTTCCGGATTTTTCGAAGAAAATTACTTCATTTATTTATTTATTTAATGATTTTTAATGAGCCCCTAAATAGAAAAACCACAAGTAGGGCGCTCAGTACAAAATATTACAAAAAATAACATAGAATAAAAAAAGGCTAATAAAAAAACTTAAAAATTAAAAATTACGAAAAAAGATAAATACAAAAATTGACGTTATCATAAAAACAGTTGCATAGTATATATTATTTTACCTTAACAAGTGAAAAGAGGAAGTAATGGAAATAAATAACAGAAATAGAAATAAACAGCAAGGTTAATGATTAAGGCAATATTGCAAAATAAGAAATAAAAACAAATATTATAAATTAAATACTGAGTAACAATAAAAGTAATATGTGATGAAAAAATCATAACAAATAAAATTACCTACAAAACAGTTAGGAATGCAGATAAATAAATAAATAATTAGGATAGACAAAGGTATGACTAGACTGGGTAAAGTTAAAATCTAATAAATAAATATGTCTAAATAAAAATATGAAAAAGAGAAAAAAAGTGAACTTAAAATTAATAAATAGTTAAAATTAAAGCTTATTAAAGATTATTTAATTTATACCATACTTTGAACAATCTACGGCGCATTTATCGCACTCATTTCTTAGTTAAGGTTCCGGTTTATATCTTGAGCAGTTACTCAACTATCAAGCACTACTCGTAACTCATTTCTTCTTTATTTTTCAAATGAAATGCACATAATTATTTTGTTGGTAATACAAAACTATGCCTCTAAAACTGGCAATGAACACTATTATTTGCACTAGATAAAAGCTCAGTTGGCGCTTGAAGTTTTTAGCTCATTCAATTCAGCAACCCAAAAAACTAAAACAATGATCTTTTTCGCGGTGAAAAATAATTATCTGAATTCAACTGATTTTTTAAAAATGTTGCTGACTCAGCGAATCTTCTTCATGACGTAACAACAACATGGTTAGGGTCCATGTCCTCCCCAAAGTTGATTTTTGTACCAAGTTTAATTTAAAAATATTAATCGTTTGACAGATAGCATGTTTACAATATTGTGTGGGTGTGTATATATATATATATATATATATATATATATATATATATATATATATTATATATGCATACATATACAGAGTATTTCACTAGAAAGTTTCTCTATATTTATGTTTCAACACTTCAACGTTAGCTAAAAACGATATAACTAATAAATAAAATATTACCAAAGAAGGCATCAAATATTAAGTTTAGATATATTCCGATTCAAAACGAACCATAATTCATGAAGTTAAAAAGAAACTGGTCTCGAAAAATTGACTATTCCATAAAATTTTTGTTTTTTCTAGTCAGCAACCCATAAAAAAACCTATATGACACAAGCACCAGAAGTAAAGTCTATAGTGGCATGTTTCTATTTTTCAAAACTACCTTTGATTTTTAATTTTGACCAACAATACAAGTTTTGATGTAAAAAATCCAAAAGAGGAGAAATCTAGAATGCAGATGCTGGCACCTAGCAAAATCTCTGCTTTTCTAGCGATATAATAGAAATAAACAAACAAGAGGCCGCCTCTTTGCCGCGGCGTCGGCGCTAGGTTGGGGGCCTCTTCGCGGCCACATGGTTGTTGTACTTCATCAGTCAGTGAAGTGGCATACTGTCACGGTATTAGCAAATTTACAAATGTATTAGCAAAAATGCGTGATTTGATAATAATGTATAATTTATGTATAAGTTTGTTTGACATATATATGTTAATTAATAAAACCTGAACTAATACTGATAAATAAAATGAACTTCGTATGTTTGTGAATCATCTATATTAGTATATGCGTAAACGTTTAGCCTAATCTAAACATATATGCAGAATTAGGATTTTTATGGGTTAATGACGTCACACATATTTCATAAACAACCAGGTTCGGGACATTAACTAGGTTGGTTTTTGTACCAAGATTCATTTCGATCCAAGAAAGCGTTCGAAAGTTATCTTGTCCCATAGAAACGTCCATGACACAAAAATCTCGTTCATACAAACCTAATCTCAACAATCTCGTACATACTTGTAACCTCAAAATTATATATATTCTGATCATGGAGACCCTTCCCTTTCAAAGAATCTACTCCCCCCCCTATGACCCAAGCTCTTTTTTCTTTGAAAATTCTTAAATCTTGCGATCCTAAAACTTATTTATTTTAATCATAGACTCAGACTATCTTTAGAAACATACCTTGTGAATAATTTTTTTTTAGCTAAAACTTGGCTTAATAGCACTCAAAAGGTTATAACAACAATTATTGTTAATGTATGAAAAATTGGGTACAAGGTACCTCGTAAATCAATCCACATCGGATCGCTACGCTCCTCCCTACTTCGGACTCGCTTCGCTTGTCCTTAGAATAAGAAAACCACCAAATTTATAATGCAACACGTCTTCGGACTCACTAAACTCGACCTCTGATAGCAATTAAATCCGTTTCATTCCTAGTGGTCACCCATACAGGCACTGACCACGATCGATGCTGCTGAAATTTTATGAGCGAACAAAAGTCATAGATATACTTTTCGCATTGCAACAAAACTCGACGTAGTTATTTATCTCGTTAAGGTTTACACTTGTACTAAATTTCAAGTCAATTAAATAATTTTTCGATTTTTTTACAATTTTTGAAAAATTGTATTTAATTCATTAGATATTATTTTATTTAATGCTGATGATGATTTGAAACTTCAAACATATGTTTGACTTATGTAGGACTCCATGCGTGCCAAATCTCAACCTGATGACAACCTTATTCCGTGTATAACATTATTAATATTTAAAGTTGCTAAGTCATTATTGCGGGTTGTACGTCATAAAAAATATTTTCCGGATAGCACAACTACACCAATTAACTAATCTGTTTTAGAAGGTCTAAAACGGATGATGATAAAAATAGAACTAATGTAGTTACTAAGATAAAAGAGTGATTTTTACTATGTTGAATGTGTGTATCTGTGTGGTATTTTCGTAGCTCCTGATGTTTTTATGCCAGAAAGTTGAAATTTTGCACAAAAATAATTTTTTAGGTTTATTTGTAATATCCTGAATTTGATTTGTGATATCATAAACAGTTATTTATAGCTCAGCAGTAAAAATCATTTATCCGATTGACTTCAATACATTAAGCTAATCAAGTTAATTGAAATATGCTTCACATGTGTTTAATAAAGGCCAAAAGAGCACTTCATTATAAGCATTAGCTCACTGTTTTTGTTTAACAGAAAATCGTAAAAATATCAAAAAACCGTCCAACTGACTTAAAAGTTGGCTCAAGTCAAAAACGGAATGACCACCACAATCTACTACCATAAACTAGTGGTGACCACTATCTACTATTTGCAACCTATAGTAACTGCTTACTTCCATTAATTATTACCATTATCTACGATAATCTGCGTTTCTTATTACAATCTTTTTTTATTTTAGCTTATATTTTGGCTCTTATCTGGTTATTGAAATTATTATTTTTACTTTTCCTCATTAATACCGTAGATATATAAAAAGTATTGTGTTGCAAAAAAATCCGAAACCAGGATCCCCGGGAATATCCGTTTCAGGTGTTTTAAGACACCTATTGTGTGTAGTTGTGCTGACGAGCGTAGCAAATCCGATGTGATGAGAAAACGTTCCGAGGTATTCCGTACCCGATTCTTTTAAAGATCAAAAGTGATAAGTGGTTATTTTTAGAAATTTTTAGTTACTTATAATTTTAATATATGTGTCAAATATTATTCATTCTCATTAAAGTTTCTTTATTACATGACCTACTGTATCCAGAATGAGAAAATTGAAAAATACAATTTTTCTTGAATAACTATTTTAATATATGGTTTCACTTATTCTTGATTATTGTATGTTATTGCTATACCAACACAATGCAATTAAAATATTTACCATATAAAATCTAAATTTTAGTAACGAATAATTACAAAAAAAAACTTGATTAAAACAATAACAAGGAATTATTGCGCATGCCTATGAATCTACATGGATGCAGGGGCAATAGAGACTTAGTTATACGGTGGCAGGGACGGTGTTCACTACAACCTACCCCAAACCTCTGCTTCATCTGCCCCTCGTATTACGCGATCTCTTTTTTTTAACAATCTTTAATTTACAATCTTCCATTCCTTTGCTAATTTAATTATTATTATTTTTTAATTATTTATTTTATAAAATTAAATATATATGAATTATAGTATAAATAAGTCAATTTCTTTAAGAAAATTAGTTGTGTAGAATTTAAAAATTATTACCTTTATAAACAATTGGTCTTTATTATTACAATTTGTGTACTATATTTTATTGTTTAAATATTTTAAAAAAATAATTACTGGTGGGGATTATACATCATTTATAATTATAATTCATTAAATAAAACACTTATTAAAGCATTAAAAATTAACTATTATGTAATAATTAATATGTATATTATTTTAAGAGTTGTGAAAGTTTTTTTTATAAATTCAATAAATAGTAAGTGTATTTTAAAGTATCCAAGTAATAAATGTTGGTTTTAATTAATAATATATTTAAATTTGAGACCCCTTGTGGTAGGTGATTGATTGAT
>JACMZG010001913.1:24648228-24805728 GCA_018340805.1 Microvelia longipes
GCATGGGTGGTTTAGGCACGGACACAGCATCTAAATGAAAATTCGCCCGACAGCGGACTCCGCGGCCGGATTATTTATTTAGTACGTTGTAACTTATATAATGTAAAAAGCACAAGAAACAGCGCATCCAGAAGGAAATTCGCCCGACATGCGGACCCACGCGCCAAGAATTTATTTTCTAGTTGTAAACTTATATTTTAGTAAAAAAAAAACGATAAAAACATTATGGGACCCTTCCAGGATTCGAACCCAGGTACCCTGAGTTTGAGTGGTCGTATTGACTCCGGACCACTGGATTCAACTCAGAGGCCCAAAAAACATAGAAAACGACACCCTACTCGAAATTAATTTTCATCGACCGTAATTTTGGTTTATTATAAATTTTTGTGGTTTTTTTCGACTTTTTGTAACTTAACAGTGGTCGTATCGACTTCGGACCGGTTTCATTCGATTCAGCGCCCAAAATTACATAGAAAACGACACCCTACTCGAAATTTATTTTTTATTGACCTAAATTTTGGTTTTCGGTCATTTACAATGGTTTTTTCAATTTTTAGGTCACTAGAGTGGTCGTATTGACTTCGGACCGGGTTTCATTCGATTCAGCGATCTCAAAAAACATAAATATTGACCTTTTTCGCGGCAAAAAATATTAACCCTGAATTTTGCCGATTTTTTTGAAATTTCGCTGACTCAGCAAACCGGGTTTGCTGACGTCAACAAAAACCTGGTTTTCAATAGGGTTCGTGTCCTCCCAAAGGTTGATTTTTGTACCAAGTGGTTAAAAAATATAATCCATGATCATCTGACTCCGTAAATAAGCCCCTACTCCCCAATAAGACCTATTGTATAGTTATGTTCAGGAATGATTATTTATATTAGAATATAGTTATTGAACATGTAGGTATTGAATATTATGAATGTATACCTGTATGTATGTATGTAGGTGTATATGCATGTATGTTTTTGTATGTGTGTATATGTATATGTGTGTATATGGATGTATGTATGTGTATGTATATATAAGAATATGTAAGTAAATATATATGTATTTATGTGTGGGTACACTAATACATGCAGATATATATGTATTTATATGTGTATGTATATGTGTGAATATATGTATGTATGTATGTGTGTGTATATAAAATGAACTTACTATTATTAGCTAAATAAAAAATTTCTACTAAGATTAGATTAAGATCAAACTATAAATAAAAAATAAATTAAGTAATTAATAATTAAATAAATAAAGTATATAAATATAATTATTTCATAAAAACAATAAAAATTAAACATGAATATTCTAAATGATATTGATAATCTCGATAACAAAATAATAGTTATAAATTAAGTCTTGAGGATTTTAAACAGATGAATAAAATGAACAACTTAATTATGTTGCATACTAACATTAGAAGTGTAGAGAAAAATATAGATGAATTTACTATCAAACTTAAAGAACTTTCTTTAGATTTAGATATTATAATACTGACAGAGGCTTGGCTGAGACATCTCCCTCTGCATATGTATAAGATACCAGGTTATTGCCAGTATGGAACTGATAACAATTGTAACCAAAATGCGGGTATAGTGGTTTATATCCATGAACAGATTCAGCTTAAAATAGAAATAGTTGAACATGTACTAACTAATTGTAATTGTTTAGAGATAAAGTTAAATGATAAAAAAGATACCAGAGTGATTGCTATCTATAGATCTCCTAGTGGATCCATAGAAGAGTTTCTTAATGAATTCCTACAAATTCTCGATAAATATAAATCAAACCAAAACATAATAGTTGTAGGGGATGTTAAACATAGATATATTTGATAATGAAAATGTTGAATTAAAGCCGGACTCAGTTAATTATTTGAATTTGATGAATGAAAGAAACTTGGTGTCACTCGTAAATGAACCAACGAGAGTGACAGATCGAACACAGACTTTAATTGACCATTTGTTTGTACATTTTAAAATGGAAAAACTAACTAAAGCAACTATTCTGAAAACAGAAATTACTGATCATTACTGTATATTAGCAGCCCTTAACATACAGGAAAACAATCACATAAATCAATTGAAACAATCAACAGGTCATATTTTAAATAACTATTATAAATATGATAATAAAAAAAATATCACAAGAAATAAATAAACAAAACTGGGAAGCAGTATTAAAAGAAAAGGATGTAAATATAGCCACCAAAAACTTTATAACAATTATACAGAATACTTATGAGCAATTTAAAGAAAATGTAATTGTAAAGAAAATACAAGAAATTAAAAACTTGGATTACTGTAGGTCTAGTTAAAGCAATAAGAAAAAAAGAAAAAATTAAACAAAAAATTAAAAGCGACCATTCAACATTAAACTTAAAGATTATTATGACAAATATAACAAAATACTAGGAAAATTAATTAAAAAAATCAAATATAAAAAATATTGAGAAACAATTTAACGATTGTGAAAAAAATGTTAAGCAGCTATGGGGAGTGGTTAGCGACATTTATGGCAATAAACCTACTACTAAACAAAAGATACAATTTTTTAAGGACAATGATATCGAAATTGATGGTTCTGAGGAACCTGAAAAAATCGCAAATGCTATGGGGTCATATTTTACCCAGATAGGGGAGAAAATGGCGAATAAAATCAAGGAATTAAATAAGCATAAAGAATTACAAATAGGGGAAGACTTAGAACAAACAGAAAATGTAGACAAAAGACAAATAAGTAATGAAAAACAAATACAAAAAAAAGACAATACATTATGGACAGAATGTGAAGAAATTTCAGAAACTGAAATAAAAAAGATAATTGCTGAACTTAGGGGAGGCTCTGGGCCAGGATATGACTTAGTCACAGTTAAATTTATAAAAGACAATACAGAAGCAATAATGGCACCTATAAAATATATTGTTAATTTAAGTTTATCATTAGGTATAGTACCTGACGCTTTTAAAATTGGAGTGATAACACCATTGCATAAGAGAGGTGATACAAAAGAATGTAGTAACTATAGACCTATATGTTTAATCTCTAATTTAGCAAAAATTTTAGAAAAAAATTGTAAAAACACGATTTGCAGGTTTCCTAAATAAAAACAACATATTATCAGAACACCAATATGGATTTAGAGCAGGTAGAAGCACTCAGGATGCAATAAATCAAGTAGTTGAAAACCTCAGTAAGGATTTGGATAGACAACTTAAACCTATAGGAGTATTGCTTGATTTTACCAAAGCCTTCGACTCAGTTCCGCATAAAATAATAATTATAAAGCTTAGAAAATAGGAATTAGGGGAGTCATGCTTAGATGGTTTGTTAGTTATCTTAAAAATCGAACTTACCGGGTTAAAGTTAATGGAGTACTTGGTAATGGGTACTCTTCTGAGTACTCAATACCAGGGTACCGTCCTCGGACCACTTATTTTTCTAACTTATGTTAATGACATATTTAAGTTACCCCTTAAAGGTAACTTAACCGGATTTGCGGACGATACGTCATTAATTTGTTCTGCAAAAACATGGCAAGAGACAATATCACACATTGAACACGACTTTAAAATACTGAAAACATGGTTAGATCAAAACGAACTGACACTAAACATCGCAAAAACTAATTTTATAACTTTTGCCCCTAATGAAAGTTTTATTCCTAACATACAACTAGTTAAACTACACCAAACTGAATGCACAAACTCTGAAAGCTGTGAATGTCCTGAAATCAACAGAGTAAAGGAAGCGAAATATTTAGGTATTACGCTGGATCAGTGCATGACCTGGAAACCTCATTTAAAGCAACTGACAAATAAATTAAAAACTTTAAAACACTTATTCATTCGCATTCGACCTTTTGCCACAAGAAATCAATTAAAAAATACTATATTACGGACTGGTCGACTCAATCATTCGATACGGTATTTTGTCCTGGGGATCTGTGACAGAGAACCACAAAAAGTCTGTTGTCATTCAACAGAAATCATTTATGAGGATTATTTTAAACAAAAAAGTTAGAACACTCAGAACCATTATTTAAAAAAATGTATATATTAAATGTAGACCAAATGATACAGGCTGCGTACTTAACTCAAGTACACAAAAACATGAGTAGTATAGAAGTATTACTACATGGTATAATACGAGAAGTATGGCATTACAATTGTTGACAGTTCCATACTGCCGCACTAGCACTGCTCAAAGGCACTGGTACTACCAAGGGATTGTGTGGTTCAACAACCTTCCTCAAGAAATTAAATTATTGGAAAAACTAGATAATTAAAAAAGCATATAAAAGAATACTTAATAAAAAATCTCTGTAATAAAGAATTTATAGCTATTAAATAATATCATTAAATTAAATTGATTGATAAATGATAATAATAATAAATATTAAATTTATTAAATATATAAATTATATAATATAATTTTAAAATATAATTACAAACCAAATTAGTGTTAAAAATGTAAATAAATAAACAATAAAATATAATTATAGGTAAATATTATAATTATAAAAGTGTAATATTAAGTCAACGCCTGTTCAGCTCAGGCCTAGGGCCATCATGAACAGGCTAATCTTTAAATAATTTACTTTGTAATTTTAATTAATTTATTTAAATAAGATAATTAAATAAAAAAAAAAAAAAAAAATCGTTCGAAAGATAAGTGTTTATCACAGAAGTGTCAAGAAATACACATATATACTATATAATATATAATATAATATATATATATATATATATATATAATATATATATATATATACAATATATATATATATATATATATATATAATATATATATATTATATAAATATTTATATATATAATATATATATATAATAATATATATTATAATATATATATATATATATATATATATATATATATTATATATATATATATAATATTATATATATATATATAAAGTCCGCGAAATTTTTTTTTCGTCATAAGGGACCTCTGAAACGGATTTGTGTCGTGGTCGAGGTTCAAAATTCCGCCCATGACGCCTATCCCATTAGGCGATTTCAAAGAAATTCGCTAAAAAAGTTAAATTTAATTATCAGCATCAGTTCTTTTTTATAGATATATATATATATATATATATATATATATAATTATTATATATATATATATATTATTTATATATATAACACAATGTAAACAAACCGCTTTTTTTGCTATATTTGATAATTCACTTATATCGTGGCAGTATGCCACTTATGTAAAGCTGTAATATGACAACTGATATAAAACAACAAGTTGCGTCTTAGCGCTTACTTACTTAGTGCCGTCACCGCGTAGCGTCCCAAGATGCCTTAGGCCTCACAAATAAATAAAGGCAACAAATAACTTAGCAAAACCTAAAAAATCATAAATATACAAAGGCTGGTTTTTAATAAGAAGTAATAAATTTATCGATGCACATAGAGTTATGTTTGTTTACACAGTTATTACCATTATAAGATATTACTTATGAGTTAATAGCTTAAACTCTAATGTATTATTTATGATGGAATGCAATTAGTTATTAAGTCAGTTATAAGTTACTTAATTAGCATTCTTAAGTTATGCTAATTGTTTTCATGTGGACAAATTTAACTTTGTGATATTAGATGCTATGGGAAATTTCTTTTTATTTGTTTGTACAGATATTGATTGTTTTATTTTTATATAAAATTCGTGAAAGGTTTTTTGATTTAGGATGAATGGAAGATCACACAAGCCTGAATTTGTTTAAACAATCCAGTGTTTTATTCATTAACTAAGTCGTCAGTTCTTTCACATTTTCTATTTCTTCTCTTTCTATCGTATGTATGAGTGAAAGTATTGCGTTTACTCTAAATATGCAAAACTAAGATTTTTCTCATAATTGTTCCGTTACATGCTTTTCATGACGTTCTGAGTGGTTTTTGATCATGTCTGTGTGTGTGCGTGATGTCTGTGTCGCGCATAACTCCCGCTATGTTTATTTGTAAGAGTTGAAAACCATAGAAAAGAAAATCAAACTTTATGTCTAACTGTGCTGCCCGGAAGATGATGTTTTAATTTTAAAATCTCGTAATACAATGAAGATTTTATTGTACTTTTTTCTGACCTAAACGGATTTTGAGCCAATAAAAATTTTTTTGGTCGGGTCTCCTTATAAATTTTGGTGTTGCTGCCCCCGAAAAAATTACAAAAATTGATCGGTCCCCTGTATAAATTTAGAGAATACCACTTCCCTAAAAATGTATATAATTGGGTTTAATAACCCAATAATAGGAATAGGAAATACTTTTTATTCCCTAGGGAAAAAAAGTTACTTTTTACTCCCTAAAACTAGTCAATAAACTTTACACTGTCTGGAGATAAACATAGTTTATATCCGTCACAACCATGATATTTTACTGCGTACAATTTAAAATAACTGACCATATGGTAGATTAATAAAATATAGTGTTAATATTCTTATAAAGAACTATACTAAGAAAAAACTACGAAACCAAGTATGATCACAAGACTTTATCTAATCTTCTATATAATATGATACCTGTATTTTTATGTTGAATCTCCCGTATTAATTTTCAAGCTTTAATTAACCTACATTTATAACACCCTAAGTATTTGGATACCCAATAATTCTGCGGACTAGCGAAGTCAGACTGAGAATTAAGATAAACATGACATTCTGAGCATGAACACCCTAGACCAGGGGTCTCCATACTGGGGTACGCAAGACCCTAATACGGGTACGCCAAAATTATGTTATAATATGTTAATACATATTAATATAAATAAGAATAAAATAATAAAATATAAAAAATATTGGGAAAAATGTGAAAAGGAATCAAATATGGTGATCAAAGATAAATAATGTTTAAACTAAATAATACAAAAGATAAGCATTAAATCAAAGCCGTAATATAAATGAAATATAAACATTCCTTTTTGTCTTTTTATGAACAAAAAAAAGTTGTCCCGTACATAATACTGCATGAAATACTTTTCCTAAAATATTTTGTTTTTGATTTATTTTTGTAAAAATAGGATCGAAGCTCGTTTATAATGTCAGCAAGTTAATAAAATTAAATTCACATTATAAGGGGAGATGCTACAAAACATATTATTATAAATTCATTTAAAGATTACATACATTTTTTTGGAGGGTTTGGTATGATAATATATTACGCTACCATCTATATGTTGGTAATGGAACATGTAAGTGTGGTAGACACATTTTTCAAATACAGTAAAAGCTACATTTTCATTAAATGTAAGGAAGCAAACATTTAGTTTATGGCAGTTTACACTTTAAAGCATTAGATTATTATAATGGTTTAAAATGCTTAAGAATTACAGATGGAAATGGAGGCTCTTTATCTTTCCGTATTTAAAAACCTTCTTTCCTTTACAAAACAAAGACGACTTTAAATTCCGTTTCTTATTCATGAGCTGTAAAACCTATTTTCTAAACCGAGTTGCCGAATAAAAGACTTAACAAGACTAACTTCTCTTATTCCTTTATTTTTAAATACTTTATATTATGGACGTACCGCAGGGTTTTATTGTATCTCCTACTGTATTTGACCTTACGTTTTTCCAGTTTTGTATACCATTTAACCCTTATAGTGGATTATGCTTACTACCTCGTATTGTAATGTCGCATTTTAATTCGTGCGAAAAAATCGGGTAGGAGGCATCTCAGAACTTTTCCTCATCAAATTACATTTGCTATGCTCATCCTATCTACTTCGGACTGTCTCCGCTCGTCCCCAAAAATATTATAACAATGTCTGTTAAATTTATAATTGCAACACGTCTTCGGACTCGATTCGCTCTCGTTTGTTATAAATATATTTGTTTTCATTCCCAGCAAATCAGCCATTTCCAGGCACATGCACCACGCTTTATACTACCTTATGTAATAAATAAGTTCACCAAGTTTCACTTCAATACAAGTATGTCCATGATTTTTGTTAAATCATAAAAGTTAATCAGTATCGAGCGTGGTCAGTGCCTGGATGGATCACCGCTATTAATATTAATTTTAGTTCAATTTTTATCATATAACTTGTGTAGGTTTTTTAAAGAAATTTTATGATATTGGAAAATTATCCAGTTAATTAAAAAAATAAAATAAATAAGTTAAAGTTTGGTATACGTGTATACCTTTATGTTATAAATAAGTACATTAGGTTTCGCGTCAATACAAGTATATCCATTATATTTGTTGGATAAAAAATTAAGCAGTATCGAGCGTGGTCTGTGCCTGGAATGGGTCACCGCTAGAAATAAAACAGATGTATTTGTCCAAACAGATGATGAAGCGAGTCCATTATAGAAAGGATGAGCGTAGCGAATCCGATGTGATGATGAAAACTTAAGAGGTACCCAGAACTTGATTTTTTTATTATTAGTTTATTAATTACATCATTTAGTCTATTAATATTCTTTTTAACATTATACACACAACAGCATTCTTTAGTTTAAACAATATTATGGAAATATTTTCATTAATTTTAGCAATATGTGAAGCAATCGAGTTTTATCTTTCTACTTAATCAAAACACATTATTGGGTTTAACTTTCAAATTACTTGGTATAAACATATTTCTATAGTATTACTAGTGAACCAACACGTTATCTTGTTTCATACATTTTACAATACACGTCTATAATTTATTCATAATGTAGAGATCTTTAGATATAGAGTATAAATTGAGTCGTGAATCTACAGGATGTTTAAAAGAACCATTCTTTGCATACAATATGTTTTTATATTCAATACAAATAGTTTATGATCTTAAGAATTCTTTTAAATGAGGTAATTAAAAAAAAATTCACACCGTAATAGCAGCTCATTTTATTATTTCTGTGTGATTATTATTGTACTAATTCTTTTTGTGTCGTTATTATTAATTTTTAGATTTCTGGGTAAGTTGTATAACATAAAAGAATAACTAAGTTTTTAATAAGTTACAAAGTTTAAATAGAATGTGTATATACCCAAGTAGATATAAGAAAGCAATTTTAGAACAGACTAAGTACGGCAAACAATTTATTTATGCATAGCCCATTAGTTAAGTACACTAAGCTGTTCCAGCGTGCATACTTAAGAATTAACCAAGTTTCTTGCCAAACTTTCTTGTGTTATTATTTACTCTCCTAAGCGAGAAAAGGGATAAGAAGATAAGGTTAAAAAATAATAAGAAACAATGCCAAATATTTAATTTGTCTATTTTGAGCTAAATTTGTAATTGTCCTGATATTGTGATCATTTGTTTAAAAGAGATGTGTTAATTTGTAAGACTCCATTACAAATTAAAACTTTATTGACTAGATTATTTTGTAAAAAACATATATTATAAACAATGTCATATTTTGCGACTTATATTTATTTACATGAAAGTATCACTAGCATAAAAGAATAATCTTATATTTTTAAAATATACAATGCATAGTAGCAATAAAATTATTCAATAAGTATATTTAATGATAAATTTATTTATTTATTTTGCAAAGATTAATTTTTATCATAAAATATCATGTGTCCTACTTTAGACGCCGTAAATCAATGGAACTTGTTAAATTTCATTATTCTCTTAATATTGTGGGATAATTAATTCCATCTAATCTATTGACTGGAAGTAACACAAAACCGATGATTAATTTCTTTATTCCCGACTCTCTTTAAGTCGATAAAGTAACGAAATTTATCAACTGCCAATAATTATTCCACGACACGCAACAGAAACCTTCTGAAATTTATTAAGAATAAACCTAGCACGCACTTCTAAAAAATAAATAGAAAAACAAGAAAGAAGAACATGAATAAATACTTATGTTTATTTTGAGTAATGAGGAAATTTAAGTTTAAACAGTCTCTGGTGTTGACTAATATTAATTGATTTAATAGTTAAAAATTGTAACAAATTATACAATTGTAATTTCAAATAGTTTAAATTTATATCCTTAGAGTCAATGGAGTCCATTATAAATAATAAAAGAAAAGAGGTCCAAAAAATAAAACTTCGTTGGCAAATTGCTTTCACCCTAACTAGGTGGGGTTTGCACTGATGATTGCCTCTAGTTAGGTTGAAAGCGCTTTGCCAATAAAGTTTTGTTTTGGGGAGAGACTTCTTTTCTTTCATTAGTTTAAATTTAGTTAAATTGAGTATATTATTTACTCAATTCGCCATTTAAAGTCTGTTGCAGCGCCACCATCGCTGATCCAGGGTATCGATGTTGTAATATGTATATTGGTTTCTTATTTATTTCTAATTTTTTTATGATTTCCCTGTAATTTTTTTTCTTGATTTTGCTAATAAGTGATTATTGCTGGCTTGTACCATGCTAATTGTTCATGTCTTTTTGTTTTCAGGTTTGTTCACAGAATTTTACAAATTAAAATTATGACACCATAGTTGTGAGTTTCGTTTTTGTAATATAATCTTAAATATGATAAGAACAGATAGGACTAGAATAATAAAGTAATTGATGAATGATTTCTATATTTCGCCTGTACATCCAGGCATAATAGCTAAGAAAAATCCGCAGGCAATAAAAACAACAATTTTACAACAAAAGTACTTATAACAAAGAGACTAAAAGTATTAGAGGGAGTACAGGACCCGTTTAACACAGTGATAAGGGTTCTGGAAGTGAGACAGTTTCCATAGGTGCCCTAACTTTACTTACCCCCACTATAGTCTTCCTAGAGAGAGACGAACTACTCCCCACTCCCCTCCAACTTCTATCGGAGCACATATTTATACACTCAAAGAGACTAAAACTATGACGTCACCAATTTACCGTTAGGGCACCTAGCTACCCAAGGAATGATAAGAGCTGTTGTATCCTCCCTCTAATAGTTTTAGTCTCTTTGAGTTATAACAAAAAGCTTTATTTTTGAATTATACTCTTTTTTAACCTTAGAAATGATCTGCATAGAGATAGCAATGTGACGAAATCATGTGTATCAAGTTTATGTTATTAGGTATTTTAGAATGTATTCTATTGTCTAAGGTATTCTATAAGTCTATGGTGTATACTATACTTAAGACCGCATAATAGTATATGAGATAGGCACTACTATACCCATGTCCTTTCAATTGCTATGATTTTACTGCCATCGTGATCTTGTAGTCAATTTTGATTAATTTTATTTCTATCATAGTTTTTTATATGTTTTTCTCGTAATATTTAGATCTGTTTTTGACGATTTAATTATAATTTCTAACGATTCGCCAACAGTCTGTGTAATTAATTAACAACCCTTTTATTATTATTTTTCCATGAATTGTTACAATTTCCTTCACATTCAATTACATTTGTGATAATTTTGCTCTAAACAATCTTGATATTTATTAGAATTGTTCAAAAAAACTAGATACAACTATTCCGCGCTTTGTTGTACTTTTATTTTCTGATTTTTGTAAATTTTAATTTAAAAATTAGATCTTAAGATTAGATTCTAAGATTTCTCTTCTATCTACTAAATATTAATCCTATATAAATATATCCTATAATAATAACACAATTACATATTTATTATATACCGAGTAACATATTAAAATTTTTGTTTAATTATTTTCTTTTCTTCCCTATTAACTTTGGTAAGAGGGAAAATATTGTAATAGGAAAAATATTAAATGTTCTTGTACTAATAAATAAAAACCAAGCCTTAGAATTAAAGGAATTCATTAATTTTGGGTGAATTTACTAATCCACATTTAAACTGTAAGTATATAGGACATGGTTGTGTTTCAAAACCGGGATTTCACCTAAATTATCCGTTTTAGGTATTTCAAAGACCTTCTGAGTGGCTTTCACAAAGTTGTCTTTCTGTATTTGTTTTACTGGAGAGTTAAAATTTGTTTCAAAAAGTCATCTTAAGATCTAGTTATGCTATTCAGAAAATATTTTATGACCTCATTAACCGGTAATAATGACGCAGCAAAACTTAAAATTATTAAAACTCAAAAAATTTTTGATCAACATCATCAATGTTTCATTATCACCATTAGTTCAATTTGTATTGAATGACTACTAGTGGCCTGTTAATACACGATACATAAAATTAAAACTACTTATTCAACTAATAATTATAACTAATTATTAATAATATATATAATATATTATATAAATATATATATATATTATATATATATATATACATAATACATAATATATAAATATCATATACAAATATATATAATATATATATATATATATATATAATATATATATATATATATAATATATATATATATATATATATACATACACTAACCTTAGACGCTCATTTCTCTTAGTAGTATAGTAGTAGTAGTATAGTAAGAGTGGGAGGTCAAGCCTGGTGAGTAGACCACACCATTGGGTCCTTTTCACCAACCCCGAAGTCAACCACCTATCACTGTACTTCCACTACTTTCTCCTCGTCGAACCTCCTGCTACGATGGATGAAAGTAAGAATCCTGCCATCTTAGAGACTCCATTTTCTCTTGATAGCATTCCAGTTCCAAATATTTGAAACCTGAGCCTTCCAAACCCTTCACACGTTGCCAAATAGTGATAGGCTGTTTCTTCCTCATTGTCTCACATATTGCACATATGGGCTCTCAGTCACCTTCATTAGGGCTAAATGCCTATAAGCCTGCAGTGCCCAGTGATTACTCCTACCATAAGACTGAGACTAGACTTACTCAAGTCAAGAACCATCTCATTTTCCTTAGGTAATTTGCTAAAAAAAAAGCCTGAAACACTATTGGGACTCTCAGTGGCTCTGTGTAACCTAATCATAACTTCAAAGAGAGAGTTTAAGTTGTTATACTTCAATATATGGTTGTCGGCTTTTCAAATATAATTTGTGTTTTGTTTGAATTATAAACATTCTATTGTATAAGGTACTTACTCTATTTGGTACGTTTTTTTTTAATTTAACAATAAAAGAAGGTGTTCTGGTTACATTAGTTGATGTTTCACAATTCGACCTATAGAGCCTTTATAATAATAGTATTTATAAAATTTAGTATCTGAAATACTGGAGTATGTAAAGCTATTTTACAACTTGTCTAGACATTTTATATTGACTTTTTGAAAACGTATTTACAAATATAATTAAATGATAATATTTGTGACCGCTGAATCTAATATAAACGTGGAATATCTAAAACATAGAATATTAAAATTTTAACATTCGTATGCTATATGTCATGTATTCTACTTATTCTTGAATAATTTATAATTATGTTAGTAATTACAATTATGCATTTCACTTTCAGAGAAATATTTAATTTTAAAGTCTTTGTGTAATTACCATGTTCGTTTACAAATTTTATTTATGACTTGCACTATTGTATCAATGTATATTTAATATGTTTGTCTAATCAAGCTGAACACAATTTAGCTGGAAGGGATCTGTTTTCGATAGCGTATTGTATCAACTAATTTTATTTACATTAAACGCTTTAAATAATAATTAATTGAATATATTAGTCATTTGTGGACATGAAGGAATATTAAAGCGAATTTTCAAAGGAATTATGTTTATGGTATTGTCATTATATGTGGTGGTGGGGATGATGTGGATGAAAAATTAGATGTGTTAAAGATTGTAACACTTTTTCTTGATTTTTTTAAAGGAAATACGCATTCCTATACCATACCTTGTTCAAACTATACCTGCTCTTGCTTAAGCAGTTCTGTACAGCATTTCAGCACATAGTTTTAGCGCATTTGTTTTAAAAATTCCTATCAAATTTACATTGAACTAAAGGTTTTACTATTCTCACTTGGGTCGTAAACCGGAAACCTGTGCAAGACCTCACTTGGTGAGGTAGAAAGCAATCATTCTATTCTACAATTTGCTAATTGTAGAATTCTACTATCATTCTAGCAAAATTTCCAAAGGAAATTTGCCCGGATCGCAGACATTTTCACCAGCATTATTTCGTATTTCGTAGTTATAACCCACAGCTCATTGTTAGTATAACGATATAAAATATATCGTTATACTAAGATTCGAACTCAGAACCCTGGATTTGAGTGTACTTGGATTGAATCCAAACCAGTTTTTTCTCAGAATCCTTCGGAGGATTTTTTATCTTCTTAATATCCTTAAACATAGAAAATGCACTAAACTGTGCCTAAATGGTTGCACGGATGCGCATTTTATTTCGTAAATTCGGATAAATTAAATAACAAGTTGTTACGCAACTACTCAGGTTATAAAGGCTGAACGGAAACTTTAGCAAAAATGGATTGTTGAAAGCAAGATGTCAAAGAAAATTCGCTCGTCTTGCCGACCTCTACGTCAAAATTTCTTTATTTAAATATTATTTCTAGTTCCTAAACTAATTAACCTTTTAGTTTATGACGAGTTTATTCTCTTTTACCAATATTAAAGTTTAGGCATTGAGCCGTAAAGTTGATGTAAAGTTTGAAGTATGATAAAGGGAAACTTAGTTTCGACTTCGGCAGATTTCTACTATTCCTCCCCCCCTGATGTTGGTACATAGGACAAGTATTGTGTTCTCTTGTAATTTCCACGAATTCCTAATGATCCTATCAATGCCTTGTTATAAACCCGTTTCTCCAGAACTATAGCATAAACCATGGTTATTATCAGTTGACAGCGTGGGAAAATAGTGTTAAGGTTGATCCGATGTAGAATTGTGGACGTGGTTTAACATCCAGGACTAACCTCTATGGCTCCTTCGCAATATTTTCCTAGGCTGCCTACGTCAACTGATTATAACTGTGTGTTATACTATATCCAGATAACCCTCCGTGTTTTATTTATTAGTTAAAATGTGCGGCTATCACAAAATCTAGGTCGAAACAACAAACTTAGCTATTAAAGGTGATTTTGGAATGATAGCTTTAGGCCCGTATTCAAGAGACCGTTTCCTAACATTTTCCAACATTCTCCTAACTTTTTCCTAACATTTTCCTAACTTTTTCCTAACATTTTCCTAACTTTTCCTAGCTCCTAGCATTCTCCTAACATTTTCCTAACGTTCTCCTATCGTGTTTTAAAAGTCTTTTAGAGGCTTCGGCATGATTTTATTTAGTAAGAACCTAAGGTAGTTATGTCAAAAAGTGATACCATTGTAAGTAACGTAAATATATCGCAAAATATCAATGTTATTAACTTATTACCTGGATTTACGACACACTTTGTCATAAACAACAATGCGCCTTCCTTTGCGAATGTTAAATATATTAGAAACTTGTATTTATTATGTTTCATAAACAGTAGAGTTAATACAAATACAATGTTCAATTATTGTAACAGCTTTCATAAATAAAGCAGTATCAAGCGTTCAGTTTAAACGTGGACAGGTTGTACGAATTCAAAGGTGTCTAAATGAAAAACCTGTTAATCAGTGCAACACTGTTTCATTTTGCTAAATCATTACACAATTTTGTTTTTCGTATTTTGTCATCAAATTCAATTTTTTTTCATTTTTTTGGTATATAATGGCTGAATTATTCACACCGGACCAACTGAATTTCCTCTTTGAATCGATAGCGGGCCCAAACAGACCATAATAAAAAAAATCTGATGTGTTAAAAGAATTTCAGGTAAACTCCTATAGTAAGGTAAGTGGATTAACAGTATTATGTAAATTTATGTAGATAGTATTAATACGACAAAGTGTGTCATAAAGCCAGGTAATAAGTTAATAACATTGATATTTTTGATATATTACGTTATTTAACAATGGTATCACTTTGACTTAACTACCTTAGGTTCTTACTAAAAAAATCATGCGAACCTCTAAATGACTTTTAAACACAGGAACGATCATTTAAAATTTCGTGGTTAAAAACATTTCCCTACCTAAACCTAAGGTGAGTGTTAGAGTTTAGGAAAATGTTAGGAAAAGTTAGTGTTAGGAGAATGTTAGGAAAAAAGTGTAGAGAATGTTAGGAAAGTTAGGAAAATGTCTTTGAATACGGCCTTAGTCTTGTATAAAAAAGCCATACCTATGCAAAGTTTCTTTTAAAAATCAGGAATGTATGAGTAACAAGACGTAATGCTACTGGTTTGGTTACAAAGCATGAAAGACCTCAGTAAGAACTAGATAGTTAAGTAAGAAAACAAGCATTCTAAAAGGTAATTCGCTTAGCTTTTCTTTTATGCTTGTTCTTTTTACTTCTTCTTAGAATTTAACATAAAATTGAAGATTTTTCTAGTCAATTTCTACTCCATCGACTATATATCGTGTTTTACGTGTATTCCAGGAACGTAATAAGCACTTCAATGTTTTAGTCTGCTCTGACGTTTACCTTAATAACTTGTTATTAGTTTTTTAACCTACAAAATAACACTTTTAACACTGAAATTTGAAAATACAACGATAAAATATAAAATAATATAATATTGTTTGAAATGCATAATTATAATTTCTAGCTATCATTTATTGAAAAACAAGTAGATAATAACTCATTATTTTCTTCAAAACACCTTTAAGCCCTGAACTTTTAATATTATAAATAAATAATCGGTACGGGGTACCTTGGAACTTTTTTTCATCAGATCGGATTCGATACGCTCATCCTCCAGCTTCAGACTCGCTTCGCTCGTCTCAGATATACAATTTCGCCGAAATTATATTGCAACACGTTTTCGGACTCGCTTTGCTCGTCTTCTTGATATTAAATGCATCCGTTTATTTCACGGTCACCATATTGCATTGACCACGCTCAATGCTACTTAAATTTTATGATCGAAAAATATAGATATATTTGTCGTATTGAAACGAAACTTTGTGTCCTTATTCATTAAGTAAAGGTATACCATGGTACTAAATTGAATCATTTCCTGATTTTTTACTTTTTTTAGAAAACATTGTAACAGACACAATACATACAGACAGACAACTTTGAAACCACTCAGGATGCCTTAAAAACACCTGAAACGATTATTTCGGTTTCATCCAGGGTTTGAATTTTTTTTGCTAACACAATACTTTTCAGTATTCAGGCTCTGTCGCGCCCCTGATGAGTTAGACGTAACGAAACAGAGGGACATGACATTATGTCGGTCATCAAGTATGACGAATGTCGAATGATGGAACAGTTCCCAGATGTTAGCATTTCATTTTGCTTGTTACATTTCCTTGGTGTCTCTCGCCCAATTATATTGTGTCAACTATTCCATGTTTGCAAAACTCGGGTAGTATCAAAATGATACAATACTTTTCCTATATAACTAAGGTATATAAATGAGGAAAAGTTATGTCTTTTCTTTAGTCTTTTCACATTTCTTTGGCTGCTTAGCTAGTTTTTTTTAATTTATTTTTACTTTTCCTCATTTATACCGTAGGTATAATAGAAAGGTATTGTGTTTGCTAAAACATCTGTATGTTGTGTGTTTGCAAGATGTATCTGTGTGTGTTGTGTCTGTCTGTTTGTGCTGTTATCAATCGTATCGCCCAGTGTATTCATGCTGAGAGTTGAAGTTTTGTACAAAAATCAGTCTACCGCCGTAGTGATGCTAATTCGGAAATAATTTTATGACGTCATTAACAAGTCAAAGACTCAGCAAAAATTTCGAAAAAATCATAAAAACGCGGAAATATGATGCGATCGAATTGAGATTTAGTTACGCGTGTGACTATGCATAAGAACTAACATATGTGCCTAGTTTTATCTCACTCAGCATTAGTTCAATTTTTTTGAGATGACTGTTACGTTTTCAGTAAAATGGAAAAAATGGAAAATTGTCCGATGATTTGTAATTTGGTACAAGTGTATAACCATTACCAAATATGAAAAAATAAGTACACTACGTTTCGTTCAATACGATGAAATAAATCTTTAATTGGTGTTGGATCATATATATACAAAAAGAGTGTTTAATTGTGTCTCAGGAATCGAAGTCGGTGAATAAAGGGCCGATTCTGAATCCTAATATTGCCAACTCCTAAGCTCTGGATTTGACTTACGATCTTGTTTTTATATTATATTCTTGATAGTGCATTTTATCAAAATATTTACCAATCGCTTGTATTATACTGTAAATAATTAAATTCTTATGATAAAAAAATAATGAAAATTTAATTATTTACTCAAAATTAAATAATTTAATGAATAAAATGAACTATGATTGAAATTAAAAACTAAAACATTGATTGAAAAAAGAGGGTGATTGTATTTTTGCTATCAATCTTATTTTGAGAAGTGGAGTATAAAAAGTTTTTTGAGGATTTTGAAGTTTTTTAATAAAAAATAAGATGAAAAATAATAACAAAGACACCTGCTTCTCAACAGCTCCATTAATAAAATCTTTTGAAAGTCTCTCTAGATAAACTAAAACTTCAATTTCACTTTGTCATTCTTTTTATGATAAATACGAATCGAATAGGAAGGGTTTTGTTGTACTGTTTATAGATTACTGCGTAGTAGTAAAAATTAATTTTAACTAAAACTTAAATTAAGTTTTATAATAGTGATTTATGTGCCAAGGGAGTAAATGTTATTAATTCCCTGAGCAGTTAGTTTGTTCCTAAGACGTAAGCCGAGGGATTGACGTATTTAACTCCCGAGGAAAAAAATATAAAAAAATTGTTTGTTCCTTCAAACAACTTCTTTGAATCGGACAAATCCTTTGCCAATAATCACATAGAGATAAATACTAAAGGGGACATAGCCTATCTCAATACATTGAGAGGCCTGAAACATCTTTTTGGGGGCTCTGTGTACCTAACTGAAACCTTTTTGAGAGTCAGTTAAGGTTATAATAAATCAATGATTTCGACTTCCTGCTCATTGTTTGAGTTTTTATTTGAAATTTTAACGTTCTTTTATATAATTACTGTAATTTTGTACTAATATTTGATTATATAATAAGGTAAAAAATGTATCAAAATTGAACTTATTAAGCCTCTCTTATATGTATATCTGTGACAAATAAACAATTATTTTTGTGGAGAGACTTTTCTTTGTTTCCTAGTATGAATAACTCTACTTGTGCTTAATCAAATTCAAATATTTACTAATATTTACTTTCAATTACTGTAACTTCTATATCTGGCTCTATTTTAACTCTGCCTTTCCGTATAATAAATAAAGTTTTTAATCCAAGTTTAAAAACAATAACTTGTTAAATAAATAAATTGTTTCGTATCGGTCAAACTATTCTTCTGTATCAGAAGCTTCGAACAAAACCAATCTGAAAAGTTGACTTTTAATATACAAACATGGTATTCATACATTTGAAACTATTTTCTAAAAGTTTATAACCGACTCTAAGTATAAATCAATGGTTTTCAAGTAGAAAAGCTAAAACTTTGACAAGGTACAGCTGGAATACGAGTAAGAATTTCATCGTTTCACTTTGATATAAACTCGAGATGATAATATTTTAGTTATTCTGATTTCAAGGTAGATTAAACCCACAACAAGTAATTAACTTTCTCGAAACCATGTCGAGTTTTCAACTTGAATATTTATTCAAATTTCTCTACTTTGTTGTTTTCTAAGTTATATAACTTTAAAAATATAAATCTTGTACGTAAGCTTTTATTGGATTTTGGGCTTGAAATAAAATAAAATAATCTTATTAAATAAGTCGCGATGTAAAATAATTTCCATAAAGTTGGCCCATAATGTCGTGTAATTGACTTTTCTATGCCTTCAAGTCAAGTTTTGGTTGATGACGGTCATTGGCGTTATTAAAGTGAAGTTTGTTAGGTTGGTAATTACTAAATGGCCTTATTTTAATTTGAGAGGCAATCATCAGATTCTTCTCCATGGCGGCTTGGTAGCAGCGTGAACACGTTTTATAGCTCTTTACGCTATTTGACGAGGTTATAAACTTTACAGGTGTTAATGACTTAATGAAAGTTTCCTGAAACCATCGATATAAGTCATGACTAAGCACTTTTACAACGTGGTAATAATAAAGTTTAAAATAATAATAATAAATATTAAATAATAATTAATTAAATAAATATTTTCCTTCCTTGTTAATTATGTAAATTAAATTTTTCATTATTATTACCATTTGTTGTAACATTTTCTTAAAAATATAAATTAAAGATTTAACATTTTTTTATTAATTATTTTTGATTACTACTATTAATTGAATTGTAATGTTAATACTATTAATTAAACATATCAAATATTAGGAAATTTAAGATAAGCAAAGAGTTGAACTCAAAACCCAACAAGGGAACCTGGGCTTTAGCCGTGGTTCTAAAATATAATAGCAAATGCATGCTACTTCTGGAACTTTCTATCATTCGACATTCGTCATCAATGATCATTCGATCATTGCATTTTGCTTGTTACATTTTCTAGGTGTCTCTTGCACAATTATACTATATCAACTATTCATGTTTTACAAAACTCGGTAGTATCAAATGATATAAATTCTTACTAAATCTGAAATTATATTTTTAAAGACCACCCTCAAGCGTAATTTATATTTATGACATAAAATGTTGAAACGCGAGAACCTTAAATAATAAAAATAAATTGATATTAGATTTTCGGTGTCGTAAAGATACAGAGATGTCTGTTGGCTAAAAAGAGGAATAAATGAGAGGATTTCGAAGAAAATTGGTGGTGTTTTTTTTGCCTCACTGCCCAGTCAAATAATCAATAGTAATCATTTTTTCATTCTTTCATTTTCTTCTGGTACTTTTTCTTTGCTGTTAATAAATTCTAGTTCTCCTGTGATATATGTTTATAGTGAATAAGAAAAATACTCAACCAGGCGAATTTCATTTTGAATGTTTTCCTTGTTTTCTTGCTTAACAATGTAGTTTTTGTACAGATTTTTGTTTTGTACTTCATAGTCGTAACCCAGATTTATTTTAAAGAAACCAAATTTTTATACCATATGATGATTAAAGCTACGCTTAAAAACATTTGTACAACATTTTAGGCTCTACAACATTTCAGCTGTTACGAAGCTTAGTGGATGCTAATCTTTAAAATGTTTTAGCGCATTTACGTTAAAGAATTCAAAAAAAGTGTTCAATAAATTGTAAAATTGATAAAAAGTGTTACTCTTCTGACTTTAAAAGTCAAAACATAAGCCTGAGCAAGAGCTAGATTGTTGAAGCATGAAAGCAAGCAATTAGAAAAAAAAATTGCGATCAATTTGTGATTTGGCCGCATGTAGCCACGCATAAGACTATCAGACGTATTAGTTCAATTTTTATCAAATGTCTTATTACGTTTTTTAAAAGAATTGTAAAATAAATTATATAACTAAGTTAAATTTGGTGTACCGATAAGTATACGGTGGTTTTTAAAAAACTATATTTCTCTAGGTAGCCGAGTCTCACTAAATGTCAATTTTTAGTGAGATTTATTTAATTTTTTACGTTTAGAAAACAAATAATTAAGGCGCAGGATCTGCAATCCGGGCGAATATTCTTTTTTCTTGTGATAAAACTAAGCATTTTTCTTTCTTTCTTTTTTCAAAGAAAATGCGTTAAAACTAAGCATAAACTGAGTTTCAAATGTGTGCAAATGATGCTGGCCGTGCAATGTATTATCTACAGGACAAATACGCGCATGTCATAGAAAAAAACATAAAGAAATAAATAATTAGTTGTGACACTACTGCTCAGGTAAACAAATACCGAAAACTTAAGCAAAAATTAGATTGATAAGCAAGAAAGCACGCATTTAAAAAAAATCGCCCAGATTACTGACCTCCGCGACAGAATTTTTTACACCTCCAATTACTCGCTTCGGTGGTTCTTCCAATATGAAAAGCACCTAATAAATTCCTAGGTAGAATATATAAGTTAAGCAGCTATAGGCTGCTTAACTCTAATGATACGACATTAACCTTTGGAATTTACTGAATTCCCAATATTTGGTATAAATGAAATATTTCAACGTGTCAAATTTTTGTTAACGGAAATGCTAGAAAGTGTTAAGTTTCTCCTGAATTGTTAACTAAAATTCTTGGTACTGATTTGTGTTTTCAAAACACATTAAATGACTCTATACCGTCACACGAGTTACGAGATAATAATATACATATCATGTATTGTCATATATATATGTATATATATATATATATATATATATATAATATATATATATATATATATATATTATATATATATATATATATATATATATATATATATATATAATATATATTAATGATGTAATTATTGATTTTTTTAGTAAAAAGTAAAACATGATAATGCTTTCAGTGAAAAATAATTTACTTGTTTTAAGCCCGTTGAGCAAATTATGATTATAATTAAATTTATGTACATTTATAAACAAGATGTCCAAAAATGAAACTTTTTGAAACGCTTTCCTGGATCCTAGCAGTCTAAATTTATTGGGAGTTCCAAATTTATAATATAACGGTCTAAATTGTTAATACGCAGTTTTTATGGATAAATTAATTATTTAAACTTTCATCTTTTGAATGCATTTTATTTTGAGGTTTCTGTTTTTATTTTATCAATAATCTATATTATTCTATTGAAATAATTATAGCCATTTACTTTTCATCAAGGTTAGTTTACTAAAAATTTTAGTTTTACAGTTAGATAAATTCTTTAATGCAGTTCGGCCATAGGCAGTAGCACCTTAGTTGGTAGCATGCTATGATGAATATGTCTAAATTCATAAATTAAAACTTTTCATCTACTTAATTATTATAATCATGCAAACCCATAAAAAATATCTAACATATTATTATAGGTAATTCATTATAATTTAATTTAATTTTTTTCATTTTCATTTTATGTCATAATTATCAAGCCTTACATTTTTTACCTTTCTATTTATTATTCCAGACCTTGTTACAAATTGTTTGATTTTATATTACTAAAATAATTTAACCTTTCAAATATTTTACATGCACTTAATATACTTTATCACTTAAATATCTAAACTTAATACTATTTACAATTTAAAAATGTTTCATTTACAATTATGCATAATTTAATTTTATAATAAATTTGTAATATTTATATTTTTACACATTAATTTATACAATTTATTTATGGATTTTATATAAATTATGAGAGCCTAAGTTTACCTTAAAGAATATAGTAATGGTTAAATTATTATTATTTAAATTAGGATTTTGTCTGCTATTTATTTTAAAACGGTATTAGTTACTTATAAATAATTAATATTATATTTAAAAATTTGTACGTTATTTTATTAATTAAGTATGTATTTTTTCTAATGAAGTAATATTCTATATTAGAAATAAAAAAATAATATATTTAAGTTTAAACACTATATAATTCACAATATTTAAAAAAATCAAATATTTCTCTAACAAAAAGAAAAATTATTGATTTTAAAAAAGCCGTTGACAAAACCTGCATAAAAAATAATTTTGGACTCGAATTTTTGAAGCAAGGGAGTTAAAAACCTAGCTTGAAAGAGCTGCATTCTTTCAATCTTGGGTACGCGTTAGTCGTCTCTTTTTAATTTCTAATTCATTTTAAATATTCTAGAATTCATTTATTTCTTTATCCTTTTGTATTCATAATAATACGATGAATTTTAATATTTTGAAATTTATTGTTTATACACACACACACACACACACACACAACACACACACACACATATATATATATATATATATATATATATATATATATATATATATATAAAATGTCGCAGTAAAAATGATCTAGTGTTGTTACCTACTCATAGCCGCAAAATAAGCCTTGTTAATCTTATTGTTATCAAGCAACAAGAGTATTTCCCTGCCTTTGGCCGTGAAGTTTCATTTGACACTTATTCCAGATGAAGTCAATAAAGTCACAATAGAATTTTGACTTTATTTTGAATATTAAATCTACTAATTAATTTTTTTACTGTCATCACTTAACAAAATTTTGAATATATGTTTATAAGTGCTTCTTCTTTAAAGATTTTTACTAACATTCTTTTACCTAATTAGCTCCTAAAAATGCCCTCCTTTTAGAAACTTGTATAAGATTTATATCAACATACCGTTACTAAGCAATTTTTGCTTTTAATTTTTTTCCTTAGAATTCAATTAGCGCATTTTTTCATTAAATAATTTTCTGGAAATAACCCTTGCTCAACACATTCTATTAAATGTTTTTATCATCGTCCCTTATTACGCAATTTTCTTTGAAAAACAATTTTTTTCCAATGCACTTAGAGCGTTTATTCAAAAATAATCACAACCTTTTACAAAGTTCATGTTTTTAAAACTTTTTATTATCATTCCTTTTTCAACATACGTTGAGTGTACTTATTTTCATTAGATCTAATAATTTCATAACATTTAAAACGAAGATAATATTTTTCGAGTCATCGCAAGATTTCTTTTGTATATATCTCTAAATAAAATAAATATATTAAATATATATAAACTTTGACTTTAAGTCTACTTAAGGTTTTAAAAGAGCAAAGGTTGAAAGTTTGTCAAAGTTATGACTTGAGCTTAATGTGAATATTTTTTGCTCTACTTGCTTTAGTTACGAAGATTTAATCTAAAAGTTTGATTTCAGTTAACTTTAACAAGTTTTAAAAGATTGAAATAGCATATTTAGTTTATAATGGCTTAATAATATACTAAGTTATACTACGCTAAGTTATAAGATTAATTCTATCCTCGAATAATACTTTATTATAAGATTTAAAGTACTACAGCCATTAGTTATTTTAAAAAGATGGGTTTCCAGCGCCATAGTTTTGAAAGTCATGCACCCCGATCTTCTTAAAATATTCAGAGAGAGATAGAGAGATGTTAAAGTGACTGTAACCTATCGTCTAAAATAAAATAAGGTTCAAGGGTGGTTTTAGGCTATTCACATTGGCGGTGTTTAAGCCCTGTCTTGTAATTTTGAGACCGAGTCTGATACCGAGTTATTGTTTTAATCTAGTTGCTATGAATTTTAGTTCTTTATATAATTTAGATTCACAGATGAAGTTCAAAGGTTGTCTAGGTTATTGGGTTATCTTGTAAAACTTCCCTGATGTCTGAAGGAAGGTTATGTTTCCTCCGGAGGTTGCCGTACTGATTACAGTCTTCTAGAATATGTCTGACTGTTAGAGGCATTATGCAACTTTCACACACGGGTGGTAGTGTTGAGTTCATAAGGTACCCGTATGTAAGTTTGGTATGACCAATGCGAAGTCTTGATATTACAACTTGTCTGGCTCTAGAGTGATGGGTTGCAGTTAGCCGAGGGTTTGTTGAGGCCCTGATATTTCGTAATTTGTTCGCTAGTGCTGGTACTCCTCCATTCTTCTCCCCTAGCGTCCCTGATCTTAGTCGCAGTATCAAGTCTTTAGGTCATGCTTGGTTATAAGATTGAGATCTGGGACCATATAGCAAGCTTCTTTCGCCGCTTTGTCAGCTAGTTTATTGCCTTCAGTAACTATGTCCTGGAACCCGCATTACATGAATAGTGGGAATAGATTATTGATAGCCTGGGCTAGTAAGCTGTGAATATTGATGATAATAGGATGTGGTGATATGGCAGATCTGTTTGCCAAAACTTGTATAAACTAAGTGAGTCGGTGCATATCAGAGTGCTTCCCTGACCTTTCTCGTACACATCTATGGCTAGTTACTGCCATTTCAAGGGCCACTAATTCTGCTGTAAAAGACACTAGCGAGGGGGTTCAATCCAACTTTAAGAGTTATGTCTGGTGATAAAATAAAATAGTCCGGCGCGGTGGTCCACATGTTGAGTGAATTTTCCTTTGGAATGCGTGTTGTGCTTAATAATGTATTTCTTGCTGAAGGTTCTGGTTTAGGATTTATAACTTGAAGAGTTACTCCATTATCAATGACTATTCGTAACTAATGTTTATTTTTCTCATTTATACCATAGGTATATAGGAAAAGTATTGTGTTTGCAAAAATCCGAAACCGGGATGTTACCAGAATTATCCGTTTCATGCGTTTTTAAAGCCTCCTGAGTGGTTTTCGCAAAAGTTGTCTGTGTTGTGTTGTTATCATCGTAGCTCCTAGTGTATTCATGCTAGAGAGTTTGAAACTTCGTACAGTAAATAATCTTTCTCTCTGTAGGTGTATTGTGCTATTCGGAAAAATTTGTTTATGAAATCATTATTCCGCATAATGACTCAGCGAAAATTTCGAAAAATCATAAAACGCGAAAAATGATGCGATCAGATTGAGATTTGCCACGCATGCGGTTATGTATAAGACTAACATATGTGTCTAGTTTCATCTTATTTCCAGAATTAGTTCAAACTTTATCGAATGACTTGCGTACGTTTTTTAAACTTTTTTAAAAAAATAGGATATATCCAATTGAGCTCAAATTTGGTATAAGGTTATTCCTTAACCTACTAAATAAGTACACAATGTTTCGTTTAAATATGACAAGTATGTCTATGGTTTTTGTTGGATCATAAAGTTAGGCAGCATTGAGCGTAGTTAGTGCTGTATGGGTGACGCTGAGAATTATTCGGATGCATTTACAATCTGAGGACGAGTTAAGCGAGTCTGAAAAGATGTTGCAGTATAAATTTGTCGAACTGTATTTTTTGACGACGAGCTAAGCGTGTCAGAAGCAGGAAGGATGAGCGTAGTGAATCCGATGTGATGAGGAAAAGTTGCGAGGTACCTGTACCCGAGGTTTTGTATTTTTCAAGGGAATTCCATAATTATCTGTTGCGGTTATACAAATCTATGCCTTAAATTTGGCAGTGTACACCATGGCAATAGTGTACCATTATTTGCACTCGTGTAAGCCTCAGTTAGTGTTTTTTCTTTAAAGGTTTTTGCATTTCCTTTGAAAAATGCAAAAAAAGAATTACGAGTACCTTCGCCCTATAAGGAAATTCTCCCGGCATGGACCACCACACCAAAATGATTTTTTAGTTATAAACTTATTATTAAAAAAATATTACAATATTCTACAATAACCTGGTTGGTTGTGACTCACCCGACCGGATTATTGACGTCACACAACTTCAATAGGGTTCGTGTCTCCTCAAGGTTCAGGATTTTTGTACCGAGTTTAATTAAGAATATTTATCCGTTCGAGAGAGAGATATATATGTAAGTGTGTGAGTGTGTCATTATGTCTGTGACTAAATGTACCTTTATTTAATTGTAAAGTTCATAAAAAATTAAGATTATAATTATAAAGAGCCAATTAAAATGTTAGGGTAGCGCTATGCTGCGTATATATCCAATCCTTTGTTTCTATTGGCTAATATCAGATTTAGTTCCTTTTAGAGGCGTTTTTTTAATTTGATAAACGTAAACAAACTCTTTCTGTCATAGTTCTATAGTCTATGATGTTGCACCAACGTTTATTTTCGCTAATCTAATATAATAAATATAAGTTATGGAATGTACATTATTATGGTACGACACAAGGCTAAAATAAGTTGACAGCGCGGGAAATTAATGCGAGGGAGCTAATGAGGTTCGTCCTGGATGTTAAACCACCCGTTCTATTCGTTTCTTATCACAAGAAACTGTCATCTGATTTTAGCCGTGTGGCGTACTATAAGTATATATATTATATATATATATAATATATATATATATATATATATATATATATATATATATATATATATATATATATATGTGTGTGTGGTGTGTGTGTGTGTGTGTGTGTGTGTGTGTGTGTGTTTTATTACTAGTACTTTTTTACATGATTTGATATTTTTTATTTCCTTTATGACGTAGTTAAATTGGAAAAATACTGCGTTTTTTTTAAATAGAAAATAATATTTTATTTTAAAGTCTTTTAAGCATTATTTTTGTAGTGATTTTTATGTAAAAAATCTTTTCATATTGAAATGCAACTTTATCAAAGCCTGTTTCTATTCCTTTATAAAATTATTACACATAAAAAGGAAATGCTATATAGAACAAAGATATTGAAATTCCATGTTACACACATTTTTCGTTTTTTTTTTAATCTTACGGTTAATGATTTTATCTAAAAAAAACACGGTCGACAGAAAAAACGAAAATAATGCTATATATCATACTCGCTGATGCTTGAAAACCACCACGCCTTTTTTTTCAAAACCAAAATAAAAATATTGAAAGCTACGAGGCTGGGTTTAGGTTGATAACGGTGCGATATTTATCTCAGCCGTATTATTGTTTTTCTGATTCTATATTAAAAGCATGTTATTTGGAAAAATTTTATACAAGAATACGAGTTTTATATGCTCGGTATCTTTTTTCATTTCTTTTTTTTCCGTGAGGAGGGGGTCAATTGCAGACGACATTTGATAACGTTAAAGATATAAATTTGCCACAATGTTTTTAAAAAGTATATTCATAACAACGAAATTGTTTTGATATGAATTCATATTCTGACGTATTGTTCTAATGTTAATATGCCTTTAACAGCGAACGTCTTAGCAAGAAAATACATTGTATTAATAATAACGAATAAGTTTATTTTTCAAGTACGTTAAAATTAATATAAATAAGTACTCTAGTTATATTTACAACAATTTTATGATTAGAGCAACTATCTATTTTTTTTATTAGAGAGAAAATTAACTTTTTTTCAAGCCACAAAAACTTGAGCTTATGCCTGTCTCAAAAAAGCTTCTTTTTTATGTTTCTTTTTTATTATTCTTTTTTTAAATTTATTTATTGTAGTTGGTTAATTACAAGAACTGATGAAGAAGTATTATTTAAAATAAAAATAATGTATATTTACACTATTTTTGGTTAATTTTATTGGTTAGTTATAATTAACCAATAAACGTTAATGCAGTAAAAATGAAAAAAAAACATGATTAATCCCTTATGTGACCCTTCGGGTTTAAACGTTAAATAAATAAATAAAATAGGAAAAATAAATAAATAAATGAAAGGGAATTTCGTTTTTATTATAATTTCTTTTTATAGTATAAAATATTTATATATTTTTATTTTTAATATTTATATATCGAATTTTCTGCGATAAATTTGCTTGTATGGCGGGAGTTAGGCCCGAAAATGTTACCAGAAGCCGTTTCAGAGGTCCCTTATCAAGGACACAAAAGTTTTAAAATTTTAATAACCTGATTTGCTGAGTCAGTAAAATTAACGGATTTTTCGTCAGGAACGTAGTCCTTACATAGGTAGGGACCATATCGTATTTTGGCAAAAGGTTTTGCGTAGAGTGTCGTTTTCTATGTTTTTGGGGTTAAATAAACCGATCTTGAGTCGATAAACCGATTTGAGCGGTCGTCAAAGCACATTAAGCCTTTGTTTCTAGGCTTAAATCTTAGTACCGAAGATTCTTTTTTATCGTTGTATTTGCACTATACAAGTTTATTACTGCAAAATTCTGGCACGGAGGTCCACAAGCAGAGCGAATTTATTTGAAATGCGTCCTTTCTTGCCCATCAATCTATTTCCAATCTAAGCTTTCAGTATATCCCTTATTACCTAAACAGTAGCAGTAGCGTCACAACTACTTAATTTTTTGTCTTTTTCAATGAGAGCTTCAAATGAGGGCAAATAATGCTATACCGTGCATTTTATATTCTATGGGATAAATATGCACTTGTTTGTGAAAAGTTCGAAAACATTAAATGACAAGTTGTGACGCTTCTGCTCAGGATATAATCTATTTACTGAAAACTTAAGCAAGAATTTAATAGAAAAAGACCTCCGCTATACGTAGCTTGCATAGTTTTCGAGATATACAACTATATATTTATATTTTTGTTTACTCTCTTTAGCTCAATTTCCTATACAATTTCAAGAAAATTTGATGGTCGGATGAGATGATCTGATCAGATTTGTGGTTAATCAAACTTAATTTGTTTGTGGTAAAACATCATAATTTTGCCACATTTAAATCAACTTTTCCATACATAGTGTAGCACCAATAAAAATTACATTTTCGCCAGTAAGTTAAAAACTAACTGTTAAGTAGGTTTGGAATTTTCATTACTAGTTCTTTATGTGTTACGGTATCTCACGATAAGCGATATGTTGTACGTCGAAAAACAGTTAGAAAATCAAAAGCCATTGTCTGTAAAAGATAGAAAAAAGAACATTAAATTAAGTGGAATGATTCACCTCTTATTTATAGATGTTTGAAATTTCACTTCAGATTTCAAGCAATTTAATTTATGTACGTCTATTTAGTCGGATCTACTGTCTATTGCTGATTCAAAGGATTCCCACAATTCAAACCATGAACCTATTATAATATCTTAGTAATAGTTCTAATAATTATTAACATTCATTATTATCAAGCGTGATCAACTCATGAATTTATTGCTACGTTGGACATTACTTAGACGACAGTGTTACCCATTAACTATAAATAATACGAAACTATAAATTAATACGTGTGACACCACCCATCCCAAATTTTGGTTCGGTCAAGTCAGGAAGTTAAGCATGATTTTATCCTAAATTTGCATTAACTTGTTTATCAACTATTTTTAAATAATAGTTCCAGTTTAATCATTCCTTGTTCGATTTTTTAATAGAAAATCTTCATTTACATCTAATTCAAGTTTTACTTGTTCCTCAATGTTTCCGTTTATTTGTCTTAATTCCTCTTTATCACCCTTGGCTGAATTCTCTAATCTTACTCTTAATTTAAAATACCCCTGACTAATTTTCTCTAGTTTCTCTAAATGCCGGTCTTTGTCATTTTGGTCAAATGTCTTTTCTCTTAGTTTGTCTTGCATTAAAAGGTTTTCAAGTCGGGTCTTGGCTGGTTCAAGTGTACCTCCAACATTTTCTGGAGCTGATGTATTAATGTCTTCAAATAAATGTTTTTTCAATGAGATTTCCCATTTATTTCTAACTTACTGTTTCTCGCTGGCTCCGTGGATATGTTTTCCTCTTCTACCACTTATGTCTCTACTGCTGGTTAGGGTAAAGCTAATTCTTTGAATCCTTCATAAATTTACATCCTTCCTCCATATGACACTGGAAATAGAAAAGTAGAAAAATTGCCATGGAGACAAAGACAGACGATGATAATACAATACGATGATAACAAACACACAAAAAAACTTGATGAAAACCTCTCAGGAGGTTCTAAAGATACCAGAAACGGGTAATTTAGGTGACGTTTTAGGATTTTTATGGCCAACACAATTCTCTTCCTATATTACTACGGTATAAAAAAGGAAAACTTAAAATATAAACAATGATAATGAGAGAGTGGAAAAATAAAATAAAATAGAAGAAAGTAATAAATACAAAAGTCAAATAAAATAAATAAATGTATTGCTTGATAAAACGCAAAATGAGAATCCCAATTTTAAATCTTTAGCTTTGTGTCAAACTTTTCGAGTATGTTCTAAGGGTTGAATAATATAAGTTAGAAATATTATAGTATAAGCTTTTATCTTTTACTTACTCGTAGATTTGTGACTAAACTTATTAATTTATATATTTTATTGATTGCTCATGAGTGCTTAGATATAATACTTGCAGACAAAATTATAAAGAGCTTCTTTAGAGATTTAAATACCGAGGCTTCCGTTCCCTTAATAATTCTACCTTGCAACAGTACTTATTATTATTTGCTTGTGTTTATTTGTACTTTTTTCATCAAGTCTTTAGCTTTTATTATTTATTGATTTTTTTACGCTTATATTACTTTTAATAAAAGATGAGAGAACGTTTTTATCGTGTACTTTGAAAAGTATTAAAAAAATGTATTTTGTTTGCTAATTTGTCTGCAGAGAGACAGAAATAGAATAAATGTACGTAGCGAAATAAAATTACTATAAAAAGTTTCAAAGATGGTCTATACTATATAAACTTATTTTATATGTTAACTAATAAATATTTTAATTTTATTTGATTTACACGAAAGACTTTTTTTCTTGGTATAAATTTTGTATGAGTTGTTTTCAAAGTGCCTTTCAAAATGTGTAGAAAGGCACTTAAGATTTTTTTCGAGTTTCCTATCTTTACAACTTGGGACTTTGTCATAACATGGAAAAGTTTTCAAGAGAGTTAATAAAGGAATCGTAAAGTTTAGAGATAGAGAGGTTGGGGGGGGGAGAAGGAGATCATAACGGTTATAGTAAACACCATTTAGTTTTCTTTAGAAACCTGAGAAATCCACCCTAGTCTTGCAGATAGAAGGAAGAACTCTGTAGGGATATTTTCTTTAACAATCGTCTTTTAATAGATTTACGAGTTTAGATTATCTCATCTTTGCTTTCCACAGTCCGAGTCCTCAGTATTAAAATAACCACTATTATACTAAGAATGTTGAACTAAATCAATGTCAGTATTTTTGTGTAATGTTTAATTGTTTAATTAATGAACAATAAGGGACTACAGTCTAGTCTACATTATTCTTGACCTTATCTAAACGATCAGTCCAAGAATTGTACCCTTTTAAAATTATTTGGTTAGAATCTAAAACAACTTGGTATTTATTGTTTCTTTAGATATTACTCTCTTTCCTTTATTAAATATTTATTTTGTTTTTAAAGGCAGTACATCAAAAATTATTTGGGGGGGGGGAATAAAAGAAATGTCTTTCTACTTGGTATTTATTTATTGACTATTTATTAAAGTTAGTTTCAAGTAAGTATCAAACTCAGCAGTTAATTATCAGTGCTGACCAACTAAGTACAACGAAAAATCATTACTTTGTTGATAGTATTGATAATGTACTGTATTGATTTAGTAGAAAGTAAAATCTTTGTTTCTTCATGTAGAATAAAAGCCTTGTTTAAATTGTAGTGGTTTAAAAATTGAATTCTACAAAATTACTGATAAGAAGTAATTATACCAATAAGAAGAAGTTGTTACACGATGTACTTTTAAGTTTGAAACACGGTGCTCTCAATAAATAATATTAAATGGAGAGAAAAAATTCTCTTCTTCTCTTTTATTAATTCCACTAGTCATAAAGTTTTTTTGCATAGAGATATGTATGTATCTCTATGCAAAAAAACTTGTATTAGAGGGGGCATAGCCTATCTCAATACATTAAAAGGCTTTAAATGTCTTTTTGGGGCTTTCAGGTGCTCTGTGTAACTTCATTAAAATCTCATTCAAGAATGATTTAAGGTTATAATAAATCAATTGTTTTCGGTTTTCCTGACATAGTTTGTGTTTTCATTTGTATTTTTTAACGTTATACTATATAAATAACTGTAATTTTATACTGATGAATTCTATTTTTAGCGTCAGGTTACTTTTTAGATGTTTAAAAATGCAACCAATAGGGCCCTTCTAGTAATAATATCCTTATGTTTATATTATGCCTGTGATAAAGAGTAATCATAGTCAACCCATCCTAAGTGCTGCACTTTATACTTACTACTTTCTCACTCATATCTACTTCATTCTAACCACATACTTCGTATAATTTTGCTCGTAAAAAATTTCAAATTTTCACTTCGACTTCTACCTACAAATAACAGAACTATGTATTTAAAAAAAACCAAAATTTAAGTTATTTTCGAAATGTTATATTATATTATATTTTAAATATTATATAGTTTACAAATATATTATCATGTAAAAAAATAATTTGTAATTATTATTTGAGAAATAAAATATTTATATATTTATGAATCACTACATTCTGGGTAATGTCGGTGGTTTGCTGTAACAGATCCACTAGAAGCACCTCTCTGAAGACTGTTTTGTTCTGAGATTGAGCTTATCAAAAACGAATTAGTCGTACTTTAAGTAATAGGTAAACATGGCATCCTGAGGATGAGTGAATCGATTGAAGTTATTAAGTTTTTTTTTAAATAATACAATCTAAACATTTTTTCGATTATTATAGTATTTCACACAGTTTGTAATTAGTTGAATCAGTTGACAGCGTGGGAAAATGTGGTTGACGAACCAATGAGGTTTGACTGATATAAAATTGTGGGTATGGTTTAACACCCAGGAATAACTTAATTGGATCCCTCATATTATTTTTAAACGCTGTCAACTAATTTTAACCGTGCGTTTCACCATAATAATGTTAACTCATTTTATTTTTAGTAAAGAGAATTGAGAACGTAGGCTCAGAGATATGTCATTATGTTGAGCCCACAAATATGTAAAATGTCTATCTTTTCCAATGTGGAATTATTTGACATTCCCATCTCTCGGCCTGTATAAAATGTTGCTTGTTGCATCCTTTAATTCACAATGCATATCATTTAATTTTAATTTAAGCATATAATTTTAATAATTGGTTAATCATGAGAAAAGTATTAAAATTTGCTCTACTTTCAGAGCTCTTTTCTTTGTCTCCCTGAACCAAAAGAATTATATTGATCAAGTACATTGGACGGGTATTCAAATTGTGCCAAGGCTAAATAGATACATCCATTTAGCCTTCAGCTCTGTGTCTCTTTCTCCTTTTTATATTTATGTAACAATATGATTATAAGTACAGCATATTGTACGACGTGGATTATCGGTCTGGAGTCTAGTAAATGACTTAGAGATGTGAATCTAAGTTGGTCGTATGGTGCACAAAGGGATAAAAGAGATGGAAACAAAGAGATAGATTCTCTCTATTCACTGTAATCAATCTTTCAGATTTCTCTTTTACCCTGTCACCAAATTCATTTTAGTCTATCTTATGCCATTGTCTAGACTCTAGACCTTCAATATCCTATAATAAACCCTATTTATAGACGTATGGGTATTTAGAGTTAGGTAGTGAGATGAATACTTTAGAATTATAGCTGAGTAAAACACCAAACTCTTTCCACAAATTGTTTATTATTATAAACAGAGCCGGCTTTCGATCTCTCGATCATCATCAGTGCCGGCGAGAAGAAAAGCAGAGACTTTCTGCTATATGACTCTAACTAAAGGGTTTGATTGAAGCCTCTGCTTTTCTTCTCACCGGCACTGATGATGATCGAGAGATCGAAAGCCGGCTCTGTTTATAATAATAAACAATTTGTGGAGAGATTTTGGTGTTTTATTAAGCCATATATACTAACTCGACTGCTCACTTTTATCAGCACTTTAGAATTATTTTTTTGCAAGATTTCAAAATTGAAGTCTATTCGAGGAGTTATATAATTATAGGTGATAAGTTCAAAGTAGTCTTACTAGTTCTTTTACACCCCATATAAGTAGCAATAACCAATACAAATTTAATAATCTTCGGGTATTGCCGAGTATTGTCGAAATCAGTAGGCATAATATCTTGTCACGATCTATTTATTCGTAGGTTCTAATTAAATTAAAAACAGGATTCAAAAACTGAAGCGAAGCTCTTCTCATTTCTTTTGTTATTGATCGACCTCTAAAATTGCTACAGCCAGCGTTAGTTTTGTCATAGCACTCCTGGTTCCCTGAACTCATAAACTCTGTTGCGTATAAAACATTTGCTTCCTACTATTATCGAGAAACGTTTCTTTCTCAAGTTAATTAAGTTCTTTTTTCTGTTGCAGGTACGCTGTGTTGTGTCAGGTGTTTTGAATTTTTAAATTAAATTTTTAAGGTAAAAACAACGTATACATTTTCCCTTCATTGAGTGAGTTTTTTTTTAGTCAGGATGATGCATTGGAATACCTTTCTAAATATCTTATTAAAAATTAATCCAGGAATGAAAATTTTCTTTAAATTATTAAATAGAGTTTAAAATGTTTGTATTTATACCGGGTGAATATTTCAGATACATTTTCACTGACATTGATTTCTAAAAGTACGGCAAAAACATAGCCGTAGACTTTCTAAGACCACCCCCTCCAAGTTAATTGACTCCTGCAACTTTAAATTTGCCATTATTATGTTGCATTATTATTATGTACCACTTTTAGTAAATTTGAAAAATTAAATTAAATTCGGCGAAATAAATAAACATTCGGCGATTTGATTATTTTGAAAACCCCATTGAAGTCTGCAAAATTTGATTCTAATACCACCATATTCCCGTAATTCTCAATGATCACATATTGTTTGACATGTATCATACATTTTTGTCAAAAATACTTGTGGTTTGAACAAAATTCTACACTAAAAAAAATTATATATCTATGTATAAATCTTTTTCGGACTAATTTTTTTGTTATCAGGAAGCCAATAGGAACCGATCCCCCTCACTCCCACCCTCAACTTCCGTCATTCGAACAACCTCACAAGCGTCATTTTCATAATGAAAATTCGCTAAAAAGTGTTATTAGTGTAAACTTTTTTAGGATAATATGCAGTTTTCAAATACAAAATTTTAAAACTCATCATAAATGATAACAATATTACCATGTTTGGGTAATAGTTTCCAACTTAATAACGGTGAATTCGAACTCGCAAGAGGTAATTTATTAGGGGTGGAGATTATTTTCATAAGTCTAGGACCATGCTTTCCCCTTATTTTGAAGGATTTAATGTGCATCTGAAATGTTGCACCCGGTATAAACGTATTCATGGTAATACACATAAAACTTGCCTCATTTTCTCATTATAAAGTTAGTGAAACGTTATTCTTGTCATTTTCCCGGTGACCGAGTTAAGTGATAATAAACATTTTCCTTAAATTGTTAGAGTTTTAAAATATCATTTTTAATACTCAAAAGATATTTCCTTTTTAACCCTTCGTTATAAAGTTGAAATCCTCTTAGACAGTTTTATAGGATGGCCTGGTTGGCTCAGTGCCACAGACTTAACTCCCGGCAAGATGGCCCAAAATATCAAGATCTTTATAGTTTGCGCTTTATCAGTTGCTATTAACAATAATTCTATTGCTGTTTGTATATCGGGTTGACGTATTGCTTAGCTGAAGCACTGCCAAAAAGAAATAGGAAGAAATCGTAAATATTTGTTTCTATTGTTGAAACTTCCTAAAGTATATAAGACTTTATTTTCACAATCAGCATCCAAAACCGTTGGTTGACTTCAGTAATTACTGGATGCACAGCTTGGGTTGTGCAGCAGTTAAGTCATGCTATGTTACTCATTATTTAAAACTATGTAGATAAGGAATATGGTTTAGATAAACACCAGGTAAAAACCGAGAAAACACTTAAAAGTTTTCTTTCGACATAAAAGTTTAAAATTTAGTACGGAATGTAGTAGAGAGTAAAGAATACTTTATTACCATAGTAAAGAATACTATGGTTTAGGCGTGTGGCTAAAGTGTGGGACTACAGATCAGGAAACCCCGTGTCGAGTTTTGGTTTAGGCGTGTGGCTAAAGTGTGGGACTACAATTTACTAAAACTTAACATAAACTGAGTGAAATAAACGCAAATAATGATGTGCCGTTTAATGCATATTGTTTGGAATAAATGTGTGCATTTTCTTTAATAAATTGAGTAATAAGTTATGACGCCAGTGCTCAGGTTTTTTAAAAAATAGGGAGTTATAGCTCATCAGCATTCAAAAGATGACGTAACAAAATGATGAAAACCGCTCAGATTGATTATGAAGTAACCACGGTTCTAGATTGTTATGATGAACGTAATACGTTTCCTGTGCAACATAAAAGTAGCGAGGAGAAGCAATTAAACTTTAGTAATTAAAATTTAATATTCCAATTCTTTATTTTTACTTTTTCTCTTTTACTATCGTAGATATAAGGCGAAGTATTGTGTTCATCCTAACAATTCAAAACATAGGCTTCGTCATAATTTATCTGATTTAAACAGTTATATGACATTCTAAATGGTTTTTATAATGCTGTCTAACATTAACATGCTGTCTATGTGTATGTGGCTACCAACCACATAACATGCTCTCTATGTATATGTGGCTATTGAACACATAACATGCTGTCTATGTGCTAAAGACTTGAAACTTATCAGCTATAGGGCAAGTTATGCTGCCTGGAAAATAATATTTTTTATCCTAAAAAAACCTATTATGCTGAATTGATAAAAGTTTTAAAAATCCGTTTAATATTGACCGATCAAATTGAAATTACCACAAATGTACATTATTAGGTAGCAAATCGATACCCAAAATTTAATTTTAACTGTCGGTGAGTTCTTTTATTTCAGAACTTTGGGATGTTGTTTGTACGTGTCACAATAAGTGCCGTAAATATGAACTGATTTTAATGAAACTTAGTATGCATGTAGAAATGATTAGTTTTCAGAGTTGTGTAGTTTTTGGTTATATTGAGACCAATATTTTTAAATTGGCGGGCAATTTAAAAAATGACCGTAAGCAATGTGTTACATATCGTTTTTAACTTTTAAGAAAAAAATAAAAGTGCATAAAATTATCGAAATAACCGATAATTTGAAAATGACGGCATCCTGAGAATGGGCGAAGCAAGTCTGATGTTGTGAGGAAAAGTACCGAAGGTACCCTGTAGCTGATTTTTACTGGTGCTATCGTCAGTAAAAAACTTTTTTGATTTATTGTGACTTCGGAGTTTGAAATGAAGTTAAGTGAATGTTTTAGCTGTTCGTGTATTTATATACTTAATTATTTCTACTTAAAACTAATTAGAACTTGAAAAGTGGTTATCATTATACTTGACTTTTAAAAAAAATATTTCTTTGCTACCTACTATGTGAAATTTTATTTCAAAGCATTAAATCAATAGTCTTAGTTTATTTCTCAGGTAAATGATATTATTGATTCTGTAGATGATATAATTGTGGCGTCAGTAGAGATCACAAACTGTTCGTGACGTTTCATTGATGTTTCTCCTTTAAACCGGTCTTTGTAAACCATCATTATTTAGCATTGATTGCATAATCTCAATATATCTCTTTTATAACTCTGTTAAAACAGGTGGGCACAAATCATAGGTTATATATCAGAAGTTATATAATTAAAGATCGTGTGTCTTATCTTCACTTTGTCAAGGGTATCATCTATATCGATTTGTTTTGTAGCTTCCCATACATAGTGCGTATGATAGATTCGGCCTCGATTGACGAAGTCTTAGTTTTTTTAAATTTGTTGCTAAAACTAAATAAATATCACTCTGACTCACAAGACTCTCCATGTTCGTATGATACCTGAGACCCAGTGATAGGTAACCTGCTCTCTCAGAGAATAACCAGAGGTTATTACATCTGATCGATCGCAGCAGTGAAAGCGATATCCGCCAGATAGCAAACACATAGCCAATAGAATAATCTCTGAATGAGGTTATTTTACTGATATGGTGATTTGCTGGTCACGGAGACGAGTCACACTAGATAGTGAGAGCAGAAAGTAGTGAGCAAAGGCTTGCAAGGGAGTGTTAAGCGCTCTATTGCCCTGAACGCTATGTCCTAAAGTATCGAATCCGATCCGAACCCCGCTATATCCTCGCTGTGTTATACATATTAATAATCCGTGTAGAGATCATACTTAAAAGGAGCGCAGATTTATTTAATAAGCAAAGTGCACTTTATAGTCCATACTTTCAACAACCTTCATCTCTACCAGTCGATAACAGAGAGAAGAAGAGCATCGTTAGATATAGTATTACATGTGATGAACTAATGGATGTTTCAAGCGAAAACACTCGCCGTCAGACATCCTTCACCTTTACTGTATGTAATAACAAAGAATTTCAATAATACACATATATTAAACTTTGACTATTATAGTGTGGTGTATTAATGCCAGCACACTCTATATATATACACTCACAAATTTTATATCGTTTGATCTACGTTAAGTTGGATATATTTGAACTGACCATTACGTATAACCAAGACATGATCACGACTTTTTTATGCACGAAGATCATAGAACATACTAATATCCGAGATAATGCACTCTTAGAGTATTAAGCACTGTGCATTCGCGGTATTAATATAGCCAATAATTATTAATGACTCAAAGGATAATAATCAATAGGTATCCAGTGTGAGACTAGAGAGTCATAACTAATAACGCCTCTTATATCTTCCAATCCTTCTTCTTTGCACTTTTCAACAGGTAATACAAAATGTAGAACAACTGTCATTTCATTCAAAACCGCTAAATCTCACTAACGCACTTCCATTGATAAGTTATACATAACACCTCATCAAGTATCATATAAGTGTGCTTTTAGTACAGACATAAGCCTAGCTCTTCTGATAAGTAATCATCAGCTTTTTAAAGTAGTAGCTGCTTTGAAAAAACTAATAGCTATTGTTTTGAACTGATAAAAACTGCCACTGTGTTCTAGCGATGGCTAAAGCCTCCACTAAAATCAAAGTGTGAAGTATTCACTGGTGACAAAAACTACCTTTAATTTTGAGAGTCGATTTTGACCCTGAACGTGAAAAAACAAGGCTAATGTAATGCGCCTACATTCAATGAAAGAGATAGTATAGTGTTCTAACCTCTAAAGCTGACCCATGACGTATTGTCCTCGATGATATGTCTTTGGCAGATACATATTTTTTGTTGCGAACGTGTTAAATATAAACAACTGCATAAAAATGTAGAATTAGTGTCTTACTGTTCTGACATTATAAAAGGCTTAAAATCAGATCAACATGAAGTATTAAGATAATGAGCTATTTAGGTGTAGTACCAGTATAAACAAGGCATTCTTAATACTAAATCTAGCGCCAGCCGTTGTACGTAATACGCATCCCGTAGAATTGTTACCTTAGCGCATGTAAACTAGATTATTATTAATAACAGTCGAACTCAACGTAACTGAACAATATAGCTATAAACTGATTTGCATCAGTCACTTAGATTCCGAATCACACAGATTTAGGTAAGGCATATTTTGCGTTCATGGGCTTCCACACAGATCTCAGGGTTCGTACTAACCTGGTCGCATGAACACAATACTTAGGATTTTGGCATTCCCTAGGTATGGACTTATCCTAATTTCACGTGCCGGTTGCTTTCGAAAGGTCGAATAATTTGTAGCAAGATGTACTATGGTTTTTCTTTTAATAATATTAAACTAAATATTAAGTGATATACTACTACATTGTCTCTCTCCGCTACCCCCTCTCTGGCACGCACAACCTCCTATGTCAATTGTCGACTCGTTGTCTATATGCTGTTACTTAGTCAGAGTTGTGAGAGGAGCGTTATAAATATTGACACGAATTATACAATTTTTTGAAACAGTATATAGATTGTATATGTTTTATTTCATAAGGAAATAGGAAAAAAAATGTTTTTCCTTATTATATAGGAGGGAAACAGTCTATTTAATGAATCATACGGATATTCTTACAGTGGAATCAGAGAATGTTTTTATGTAACCGTCGTAGTAACTATATAGAGTCTATTTCGCTGGACAGTAATAAAGAAGGGGATTTCTTGATATGGTGGATACTTCCGATGATAAGAGGTCTCTGATGAGTAAAGATGTCAGGAGTTTAAATAAAAGAGGTCTGACACAATATGAAAGCTCTTAGACTGCGGATATGATATAAATTGCACGACGTTATAATTAGACAATACATTTCTATATCACTTAAAAATATGTACTTTTATAGATACATTATAATACTATTCAGAGGACCGTGTCTCATTGAAATCTGATAAAAGTAGTGTTATACAGTGTGTATAGTAATCATCTTCTACGACAGAGTCCAACTGACACCTTATTGCTCTTACATGTGTCATATCGATGTAACTGACGGTCTGTCGTGCTATGAAGAGTTACTATCCTTAGAGTTAGCAAGGCGTGCGTCAATAAGTTATTCATTCTCACTATAAAATAAATAAAAACTCAGGTGGGGATAGGTATAGAACCTCCGGTAAATTTCCTTTTCTCATCACATGCAGAATCAATCCAAATCAGTTTAAATCCATCAATCAATATTAATATAACACTCACGGTGCTTCAGTCTAATATATATATACTATATATATATTAGTTATACATATATGCGGACCTCTCGTGCGGCAGGAATAATTTTGACGTTATAAACTTAAAAACGATAAAAAATTAGCGTCGTACCAATGTTAGACTCCGGACTCTTTTAGTGAATTCAGTTATTCTAAAAATATCGAAAATTTTACGACTAAGATACATTAAAAATTACTCATAGAGCATATATGTAGACTGGATCTCATATTGCACGTGGAACTTTCGTGACGTCATGGCTTTCACAACAGTCTCTTGTTTAGCATTATCATTCTGTGGTTCATATATGACGTTAGAGAGACATCGCTACGACGTTCGCGACCTGAGTTCACCTCTCTAACGTCTCAGGCTCTGCAATATACCAAGAACATATGAATTTTAGCTATGGTGCGCTGTGTGATATAATAATTATATTGTCTGACCTCAGAGAGCAAACAAAAACCTCAGATACTAGTTGATATAAAGCGCTGTAAAAGGAATGACCACCTTTGACCCAAATTGAACTCAATAGACGGTTAGTCACTGTGTGTTTGTATAACAACCTGGTTGATTCAATATGGTTATAGTTCTCTTCGTAAAGGTGATGTTTGCTACCAAAATCTCAATTATCGTATAAATTTTTTTTTATACCGAGTTCACAGAGACATATAGCGTCTAGTTCACAAATCACAGCGATATCTATTCCATACGGTTCGTTATATAGGACACTCTATAATTTAAGAATAGTACTCTTGGTACACACTCACCTTGTGGTCTTTCTCCTACCCCATCCACTACATATGCAATCATACTTTTCGATTTTAGAAATTTCGTTGAATAACATAATACAAATTTTCTACCCAATATGAGCTCAGTGAATATATAAACTTTTCCTGTAACGTGCCCTGATCTTAATAGAAAAGTATAAGACCCCACGAGCAATAGCCATAGACGCAACCAAAGGGCTGAGATAGCTCCTATTTGTTAATCGATTTAACATAAGACCAGCTGTTAAAGAGAAGGCAATAAAAGAGTCTGCCCTCACACATAAGGGTCGTTTAATTAGTTTCTTCGAGTAGTAACAACAACTTATTTATTATAACTCTCTCCTCGTAATGGTTGTCTCGCGTTAATGTCTCTGTAGGATATTTAATGAATGTATAGACGTAGATCTTTTTAAGAATTCCGCGAGGATGACCAGACATTGTGAGCTAGGATATGCTTTAGTATACTGCCAACCACCGCGCGCGTCTAAAAAAAGACTGTCGCGTGAATTTGCTGGCGTTCGATTTGTACTTGAGTTAAGAGAATTAAGGCTAAGGCTACACCTTTAGCATCTTATTTCTCCTCCCAGACTCTCCCTCATATATGAGTTGCTCATAGCAAATAGTAGTCTTTTTAGAAATTTAATATACTACACAGCTAACGTATGTATTATCATTTGCATTGAGCATCATGTAGTGTTGGGGTGGAGGTAATGGTGCCGTGATAGGCTGAGAATCTATTGCTCTACGAGAGCACAGCGAACACCCCTAGTCAAGATGGACACATAATAAGACACTCACAGCAAGCACAACTATCCGGATGCACGATCATTATAATTTACTCTGATATAGACGAATATCATTGACACACAAATGAGTTATTTCATAATTATATCTATGTTTTAAGTATAGGAATTTAGAGTAGGTCTACTCGCTTAGTAAATAAGTTCGGGCGGGTGCGTGTACACCATCGGTGACATGTATACTCCTAATAATATAATAAATTGATTCAGTACTCAACCTAGTATCTATCATATGCACCGATATATTCTGCTCACACGCTCCCTACAAAATATATTATAATTGCCTCTAATAACCCAATAGTTGGAAACTATTTTTATTCCTATAGACGAAGAACTATACTTTTACTCCTAAGGAAGTGAGAGTAACTTTCTTCCTTGGAGTGAAAAAGTAGCTTCGTACTTCTAAACTAGTCAGAAACTATACACATTATACACCGTCGGAAGATAATGCTATCAAAGCTTACAATATTAATCAGAGATGAAGATATCCACACTCAGCAAAGACATTGTGCACGTGATAACTATAAAGATATATGAGACCTCATAGTACTGGTGCATAAGATACCAACTCAGTAACAGGGTCTACGATGTGCATATACTTACTGTACAAAGACCTACAGTCGCTGGATTAACCCCACCACCATATACATAGACAATAGACTTGTATCAAAACTAATTAGTATAAGACTGAATAGCGACTCTTTCGCTTAACGAATAGATCCTATGTGACCATATACGCACACTGGAACACCATAATAGAATGCGAGTGAGACACTCTTAATAAATGTGCCTTCAGTTAGGGTAATGAGACGTACATCGCTTTCAAGTGGCATAATACTAGATCACCCGGTATATTGCGTACTGCGCTCATTATGTACTCTCAAGTTGGTCTGCTCAATAGCTATCCGCATCACAAATTGAAACCAGCTCAAGACCTGAGAATATCATTATACAACATTTCTCAATACTCAAATCTAGGACACAGCGGTTACAGTTGAACATTGGAGCATAATGCTACAATGATCGTCACAACTTTTAGTGACGCTAGACACTCTTAATTGTCTTTGACGCGCCTTACTTTAATTTGCACTACTCGTTTACAGTCTTGCTATGCTCAAGTAATGTACTGATCAGCGTCTAGGGATTATGGTTTTTACAATCGTATAATATAATGCCTCTATAGATTACTTCGAGCATTACCCTAATAAGTGTAAGTAATAGTCAACTCGATGCAAGCCGATAAACATCATTGAACCTAACTCTGACGTCCTCTACAAATTTCATGCATGTGACTGTATGCACATATGTCCACACACACGACCTATAGCAAAGAAAGTCCAACATTTCACATAAATGTCTCTTCTCACACTGAGTGACACACATTAAATAAAAGAGCTCACTGACGAGAGACTCAATTATAATGTCGAGATAGTTACACAGCCTCATGACTCTAGTAAGTTATATCCTATTAGGATATACCTGTCTGTTCAAAAACTACATCGAGTACAGTAAGTCACAGGTGGGAGCTTCATGATCACAGCAGCAAGTAAGAGAACATGATACAGATATGACACAACTTGGCTAATTGATTACTCTTCTAGCGGTTTGAAGAGACGAACTTAAAATATATACGCATATAATATACATGTGCGTTAAGTGGATTCCGCGAGCCGTGTACTACAGTCTATTGAAGTAGGAGAGTACGTTACTCTCACATCGTTCTCAACTCTCTGTGAGAGCCTGCCGAGCATGACTCTCACAGCACCATCCACAGCGAATACTCTGAACTACTACTTTTAAAAAAACCACAAAGCCGCGTGAGCTGTCTTACACCACTTACGTCTACAATAATGATACCAGATTTAAATCTTCATGGTGATATACACAAAGCCCAGTATACAGAGATATATTTAGATATTAAACACAATATAAGCTGGTTTATCCGTACGCTTTACTATGAGTAGTAATAATAAGAAAAGATAATAAAAAGATGAATTGATACTAGCTATTGTAGTATAGATATTAAAGGATTCATCCGCTAGAACTTCAATACAAAATATATTTGCAAACTCTCCTGTGGTATGACAATAGGATAGTAATAAGTGTACTAGATATTTAGGACACACTGTAATATCTCGGTAAGACTGACACTCGTATCTTAAAAATTGATATATGGAAGCTTGTTCCAAAAGTACGACGTTAACTATCTTATTACTCTATATATTTGGAGAGATTTTTTAAATTTAAAATATTATGAATTTTAGGCAGTATCCTAATTCCATATCGCTTCTTGATTGAGGCACATCTTATATAAATAGTATATAAAGAAATAATATACTAAGGCGCGGCGTTTTCTCACATCTCTAACCTACAGCGCCCAATCCTCTTTAAGTGCCAAAACTCTGTATAAAGAATGCTTGTTGTAGTTTTCCTGTATATTATGAGCAATTTTATTATAATAAATTAGATCGATGCATCTTTATGTGCCCATACTTCTTGAGCATGAAGACGCTGTTTGAAAAATTCCCTATCTGTTACATCTATCTCTGCGTTTTATTGTGGATATACCCGTAGGTTTTTGGTTATAGGAAAAAGTAGCTTGTCGTTATGCATGAGAAAAATATTTCAAAAATCCAAATCAGGAAATAATGAAACCGGTGATATTAACCATAATTTCTTTAATCGTCACAGGGTTGTTTAAGGAGCTTTAAAACTTGTGTGTGTTGGTCGTATCAGAGTGCCCAGTGATTGGTATCTTATATACACGAGAGAGGTTGAAAAATTTGTACAAAAATCAGAGCTCTACTCACGTCAGTTGATGCTATAAGTGAATAATACAAGTTTTTTTATGACGTCATTTATGACACACGAGCCCGACCAATTACCATGACTTATGCTTAACACATCTTAACCGAAATACAATAGAAACAATGCTATGAATATAGTTGGCAAACGATTTGCGACATGTATTCCTCTAATTATTACTCATATCTAATTGAGTGCTAGATTCAGATTCTATATAAGAGAATTTAGCTAAAGAGTCCTTTATGACAAAGCCTTGTTAGTTGAGAGATTGTAGTTCTTCTGAGAATCTTCGATGCAACGCATTACTAGTTATAAATATATGGTATACTCTTATTAATAGTTTTATTTTATCCAAATGAGTTAACCAAATGTCCACTAAAACAGCAAATAGTTCAGAATTATAAACTCACAAGAGTCGGCAATAAAGACTATTTTTTAAATAAAATTATTATCAAAACAAAAAGTCAATGAACTAATTCTCTTAATTGTTTATAAGATGTGCCAACATTAAGGCTCTTAAAATGTTCAAAACCGTAGAAGATACAAACTTTGTGAAGTACTTACAGGAAACAAATTACACAAAGTAAAAGGAACAAAGAATTTTTTTATAAAACTTAATAAAAAAATATATAACAAAATAAGCGCAAACAAATATTTCTTTCGCTCGTTATTCTAATTTTATTTACACGATTCTCCCTTTTACGTTTATTAATTTCCTGTGATAAAAAGTTATGATAAAGTTAAACAAAGTAATAGAGGTGTGTTGGTGGCAGAACTGTAGTGCGTAGTCAGAGTTGAAGTGAAGCCTCCTTTCTAGTCAGCTCTTTCCCTTAAACTTTTTAGATTATTCTCTAACACGAAAAAACAAAGTTAGTTTTCAACCCTGATGTATCTCTAGTACGAGTCAATGGAAACTTCTAATCAGCTAAATTGCATTTTTTATTCTGTTTTTTTGTGTGATCGAAAAAGTTTGTTTTTTTCTGTATTCTTGTTGAAAGCAATCAGTACTCATTAAAGTCAAAGTTGTAAAAGTTCGCTTCAGTGTTTCAAATTAGTGGGAAGCTGAGATCTGGGTTTTTAAACTTGTACTTGACGATGTAGGACAAACAGCAAGAAAGATTTAAGTCGCGTCAAGACATTAAGTAGTCCGTCATACTTTACTTTTTCTCATTTATACTGTTGTTGTATTGAGAAAATAGTATATTAGTATAATATAGAGACCAATCATACAAATCATTCGTAGCAAATCGTATTGTTTGCACTGAAAATTCCCACCGAAAGTGCACCTGAATTATCAGTTTCAGGTGTTTTTAAGACCTTGTGAGAGGTTTATTTTACAAAGTTGTCTGTCTATGTATGTGTGTGTGAGTGTATGAGTGTGTATCTGTGTTATCATCGTAGCTCTCTGTGTATTTATGATCTAGAGTTAAAACTTAGTACGTCAATCTTCAGGTAGAACACCTGAAATAACTATTTTATCTCCTGACGGTGTATAATGTGAAGTTTATTGACTAGTTTTTAGGAAGTAACGAAGCACTTTTCACTCCCAAGGAAGAAAAAGTTACTTCTCACTTCCTTAGGAGTAAAAAGTAAGTTTTCTTCCATAGGAATAAAAATAGTTTCCAACTATTGGGTTATTAGAGCCAATTATATATATTTTTAGGGGAGCGGTATTCTCTTAATTGATACTGGTGACTGATCAATTTTTTATAATATTCCCGAGGGCAGCACCCCCAAAATTTATAAGGGGGCCCTACCAAAAAAAAATTTACTGGCTCAAAATCCGTTTCAGGTAAATTTATTGCTCCAGGTTGTGTGGGGCAATAAATTGTTTGAGGGTCCGACGAATAAAATACAACATAACGTATTAAAATGAAATCAACGTCTGGAGATAAAATATAATCTTGTATGCACCTTGGGTGGGAGTAAAATGCTATTTTCCCCCTAGCAATTACCTCCCTCGACTTCGCATCGGGAGTTAATTGTCATTACTTTCTCGGCTTTGCCCCTGGAGTTAATCTCATAAATTCCTCGACTTCGCCTCGGGAGTTAAATACTTTGGTTCTCTCGGCTTACGCCTTTGGAACCAACTTACTGCTCAGGAAAATAATAGCATTCTTTACTCCCTTCGTGCATAAATAACTATTATGACGTCAATAACCGACAATAATGACAGCATGATATTCGAAAATTTATAAAACGTAAAAAATTGTTTGGGTCTATTTAAAATTTAGCACAATGGCAATCATGTGTAGGACTAACGATTGTCCTAAGTTTCATCGAATGAATTTTATACGAAAATAATCCAATTTCAAGTTTAAAAAAGCCTTTATTTGAGTTTCAATTTGGTTCAAGTGTATTCCTTTAAACACTATTCTACAAATATATCTGTAGTTCTTTTTGGCTCATAAAAGTTAAAGAGCATCAAGCGGATTCAATGCTTGGGTACCCTTACTGTTAAGAATAAAACGAATGATTGTCTGAGGATTTGTAAAGCGAGTCCGAAGACGTGCTGTATTACATTGGGTGGTTTTTATATTTTGAAGACGAGCAAAGCGAGTTCTAAGTAGTGTGGATGAGCGTGGTGAATCTGATGTGATGAGAAAAGGTTTCGAGGTACCTCCAACCTGAGTTTTCTTGTTTAGAAAAATAGTTTTATAACTTTAGAATTACTTATAAACACGAACTGTACCAAAAGTAATGTAAATAGAAATTGGGGTTTTAAAGAGTTATTCACTATAAATCTTTTTATTTGTCATAATAAATCATATTATGCTATAAATAAATTTGAAATTCAACTCGATATTTCCCGTCTAGCCCCTTCCCCTAAACTTTCCAAATTAAATTTTAGCTAAAAACTCAAGAACATTAACTAGAACTTGCATTTAAGAAACTGTTTCCTCCTTTAAAATTTAGAAATAATTTATTACTTCATGTTATAATAATATCTATAATTAGAAAACCAATATGGGGGGTAATTTTTCTTATTTTAGTTTAATAATTTTAAAGAAACAATTTATAAAAAATATAAATTATAATCAATATTAGTCATAGTGTTCTATATTTTTAGATGAGTTATTGTAAAAAGTATACTGGTTGAAATTAAGGATCTTATTTTCTTACGATTAGTTTAATTAATATTATTAATCGTAAAGTTTTAACTTCGAGAAAGATATTTTTAATACAAAACTAATATAAAATTTTTGACTAAACTATTTAAACTAGATAATTTTATGAGGTAATGGTCAGATAAAAATAAAAACACAAAAGTTTGGAATAAAACTACTTCTGAAGAAGGCATAATTTACGGCGGAAAGCTCAAATTTTGTGTCCTGAACACTGAAGCTTAGGCTAAACCAGCAGTGCTTTATTGTATTGTTGGATTTAGTAGCTGTTGTCATGGTGGCAGTTTTTTACATAAGTTTGTTAAATAAAATTAAAATGTTTAGAGTTTTCGTTTTGAATGAAATTAAGGCCCGTATTCAAAGACATCTTCCTAACATTCTCCTTGTTCCTTAAGGAGAATGTTAGGATGAAGTCTTTAAATACGGGCCTAAGTTGTTCTCATTTTTGATACCGGAAAGTAGAGAGGGATAGGAAGCAGGTAGCTCCGTCTCTCACGTTTTGTGTTTTTATTTTTATCTGACCATTACCTCATAAAATTATCTCGATATTTTTAATTGCACGGGAATCTTATCTGCTGTAAAATATATTTTAAATCTATCATTTGATACTACTGAGTTTTGCGAAACACGAATAGTTGACACAATGTCTCTCGCACAATCATACTATATTTTAAATCGTAAACCAAATCTCATTTACTGAAATTCTTTACACATTGTAACTTTTAAATAGTAAGTAAAGATCTCAAATAGTTTATACCTTAAAATTGAATAAAAATCTTAAAAATGTTCATGATGCAGTGAATATATATTTTATAACATAAGTTCTTATATATTTACTTTTCATATGCTTGCTAATCAAGTGACCCCACCCCACACCGCCCTACTTAAGTCTGGCTAACTAAGTGGCACCACTACACTACAACTTATTGACGTCTGCCTTATTAAATGACCCCACCCCTCTGCATCATATTGTCGTCAGGATAATTAAGTGACCCCACCTCACAGCAACCTATTGACGTTTTGCTAACTGATTGACCCCATCCCACTGCAACATATTGACGCCTGGCTAATTAAATGACCCCTCCTCACTGCAACCTATTGACGTTTGCCTAATTAAGTGACCCCACCTCACGGCAACCTATTGACGTTTGCCTAATTGAGTGCCCCTTCCCACTGCAACATATTGACGCCTGGCTAATTAAGTGACCCGCCCTAAGGCATCCGATTAATAAAGTTTGAAGACTTGAAAACTAAATTTTGCTATTGGAAAACTTCTTTTTTTACTGTTAGTTTTTTGTATCTACATTTTTTTACTTTATTATTTTAAAGTAAGATTAGTAATGGTTGTAAAGATGAGTGTTAGGACAGGAGTTAAAAGCTTTTCTAGAAATAGCAAGTATGCGTTGCTCCGTCCTGTCCTGACACTTAAACCAAGTTGTGAAAATTATTGTTTCTAAGAGTTTATCTGCTGGAAGATGGACCCGTAAACATTGCACACTGAATTTTATGTTGAAGCGATGTAAAATGATAAAATGTAAAGTGATGAAAACTGTTAAGTGGTGAAATAATCAGGATTGTAAACTGGCGAATAAGCAGTGCTGTAGGGACTCTAGGCCCTTATAGTGACCCCACTTTAAACCCTTAGAAACAATAATTCTCACAACTTGGTTTAAGTGTCAGGACAGGACCCCTCCTGCCCTGACACAACTATGTGTGTCCTCCCCCCCCCCCACATAGTTGCTATTTCTAGCAAACCTTCTAACGCCTGTCCTAACAATAGTTACGATAATTAGATTGACGATTTTATATAATTTTTTTTTAATAACTTAAACAATATCAATATCAGTCCTCTTAGCTCATCAACTGGGCAGGATGCCCCTTTACGGCCTGGTGGTTTACTTTATGATGTTCTATCGGACCCTAATATCCCTTTTTATGGCTTCAGTTTCCGAACTTGAAGACAAGTATAAATAGGGAAGCACTCGTATCATTTTATTATTTTCTTTGTCCATAATGACTTCTTACATCCCTAAAGATGCCTGGTGACGCAGTAAACACTGGAAGATCTAAATCTTCATGACAAAACCGTATGAACTATACTCAGTTCATAAACATTAATCCTAATCTAAATTTTTAGAAAAGGTATTTATTGTAAGAAGGGTACTGGTTGGGTTCAATAACCATATTTTATTACGATACAAAGTTCACTTTCACGAGATATAGTTTTTATAAAAATTGGCTTAGACTCAAAAATGTTTTTTTCGAGTATAATGTGTGTAGTAACGTTTATTGGTTGATAAGAAATGTAAAAAGTTTATTTTCACTTTTCTTTTTTTTTAAAGAAAATATGTATTCTACAGTTTCCTTGTGATGTAATATTTTCAAATTCTTATTAATCATGATTAAAACTTCTGAACAACATTTTCCGTTTCATTTTGATAGCTGGTTTTGACAGTGAAATAATAATGTTTTAAAAACTAGACTTTAACAGTCGCAAGATTTTATAAAGTTTTATACATTTGATTCTTTTTGTCAAAGTCTTTGTTTAAGTTAAGCTCGGGATATAGAGAAGAAAGGGAATTTCATTTTAGAGCTGTATCAGGGATTTGAGAGTAGAGCTATCTGTAATCCTTACTCACACTATTTGAGACTTGAAAGTCTTAGTGACTTTTCGACCCTTTCCAATCCCTCAGTCTTCCAGTCCTCTGTCTGGCTAATTAACGAAGTTTTAAAACCGGAAAACTAAGTTTTCTTTTGAAAAATGTCTTTACACTGATTTTATGCTTTTATGTATCCACGTTTTTCTTTACTTGTTTACTTGATAAGAATTAAGACACATTAGTATTTTTTTTTAAATATTTTTTTTATTGAATAATATAAACTATATATAATATAAAATAAAACATTAAGACGTTTTTTATATGTATTATATAAATATGTATTATAAGTAATACATAGAAAATAAAATTGTTTTATTCATAACTAATAATTTAAAATAAGAGAAAAAAATGAATGATGATTTTCTGCATATAAAATTAAATGGTTTTTAAATTAAAAATGGTAATAGTTTTAAATTTTGCTTTTTATAAGTAAAGAGGAAGTAAGGAGTAACTTTGAGAAAATATTGCGACAAGCTTATTTCAGATAGAGATACTATTACTAGAGAGGCCCTATCGATTTAATAAATATAAATACAAATATAATTAAAAAAATCATTAGTACGAATATAACACAAAAAGCAATTGATTTATTATTATTATTTAAAGAGACCCACTACTTAAGAGTATTCGGAGAGACATCGAAAGTAAATTAAAGTAATCGATTAAGTAAATTAAAACATCGAACAAAATTAAAACATCGAACAATCGAAGTAACCTGACCACCTTCAATTATAAGTACAATCAAATAATCAGTACAAAATTACAATAAAACGATAAATATACAAATCAAAACGCAATCAATATGCGGGAAGCCAAAATCAATTTATTTATTATGACCTTAATTCACTCTTGAAGGAGGTTTGAATGAGGTTACACTGAGACCCTGAGAGCCCTAAAAAGATGTTTTAAAGCTCTCAATGTATTGAGATAGGCTATGCCTCCTCTAGTATATATCTCTATGTAATTTCAGATATATAGCATTTTATTTCACTATTTAATGTATTTTTCTTAATCGAAGAGTCAGCAACACTTGATACTTGCTGTGGGATATTCATATCCAACAGCAAGTATCAACGGTAGATGATTTTTCGATTGCTTCGTTAACTTGCGGTAAATACATTTTTAATTATTTTCTTAATATTTTTCAATTCAAAATATGATTTACAGTGAATAAATGTTTCTTTGTGATTAAAAGTGTACTTCTCGGTGTTACGATTTTGCTTAATTTTCAAGACATTTCTATAGTGCTCAGTTATACTTACAGTTTAAGGTATCATGAGAGTATTACATGATAATAATACATACTTGTAATAATAATAAATACTTATAAGAACATAAGTATAATGTTCTTACGTCAAAATATTCCTCTTCGCGTTGAGATTTTTCTTACGATTGGCAGGTATTATTTAAACAGTTGTTAATAATTTCATACTATTCAAATATCTTGCTTTGTGTAAATATTATGAATTAGATTTGTGGTTTCATTTGGATAGTTTTGGTGCTCGCTCACGACTCAAGCTCCCTTAGTGTTAAGATTTATCTTTCGATTAGAGGTATTATTTAATTATTTTGTATATTTTCGCTTACGATTAAATTATCCTCCTTAGTATTGATATAGTTCCGTGTTGTCGCTTACGATTTTAGTTCCCTTTAAATCATATCATTCGCATACGATTCAAATATATTCCTGGACGTTGAGATCATAAATGTAACGGTATTATTTAAACAGTTCTTTTTGTCGCTTACAATCAAAAGTATTTTTGAAGTAGAATTCAAAAAATAAGCGTGACAATTAAAATTATTTTATTACTCTGATTTATGTAGTGTTGAAATTTGAGCGGTTGCTCCATCATTTAAACAGTTGTATATTGTCGCTTACAATTGAAATATATTTTTTTGTGTTGAGCTTTTTATGTCGTATTCTCATCATTTGCATAGTTGTAGCGACGAGGTTAAAACGACGAAAATAAATACCTAGCTTAGTATAATAGAAGGAGAAAGAAGAATAAGGAAGATGAATGAAATAAAGAGGAAGAGAATTGTAGAGTGTATGCACCTGAGGGTACATCGGCCTGCTGTATTCTAAATCATAGGGTGGTTAGTCACCATGGGCCTACTAACCACACTGTAGAAATTAACAATAAGTCTATAAGGGCAGTAAGAAGTAGGATGGCTTATCAAGATCACAGAAGATGACACGCAATGTGCGAGTGAAGGGCACTCTGGAATAATCCAGCCCGTAGAGACATGGTGTAATACGCGGGTCGGGGCAACATCACTGCAGACAAATATAGCCCGAAGCAAGCAAAATAACTAAATTAAACATTAAAAAAAACTTGACAACACGGTTACTGGTGACCGATGACAACGATGCCGGCTAGAAACAGGTGATTTTTACAAAAATAAGGCAGTGTTGCCAACAAATAGGATAAATTTATAAGAAGAAGGATTTAATCTATATGAAGATTAAACTGCTGTAAACTATCATGATGTGGTGTGACGAGGCCGTTGCGTTCTGCCTAAAACCCTAACTAAACTAACAATAGAAGGGCGCTAAGTACAAAATAAAGCGGTAATTTAGAGTATTATATCCAATATCACGCATAACACTTAAAGTATCATCTAGTGATATGTTTTTATTACAAATTTCTTGTTATTATATTAATATTACACTAAATTAAAGTTGTAGAATTTATGTTTCTCATAATAATTCATGGAATGGATTTGTTTATTCAAATAATTATTAATTTTAATTATACTATTTAAATAATTAATAAGTTACATTAAATTTACGTCTGTTGAATAAATCATGTCAAAAATTATTAATAATCTTTGATTATTTTACTTTTTAACTTACAATTAATTATTAATTTTGAAAATGTTGAATATTAATTCATGTTTCTACAATTTAACTATTTTAAAAGTTAAATTTGAGACAATTTGTATATTAATCTACGTATTATGAAACATTAAATCATTTCATCGTTTTATAGTATAATTATTATGCAACTTCGACACAGTTAAATTATTGTAATAGCGTTAGATTAATTGATTAACATATTTTTATTACCCATACTCAATAGTAGGCATCAATAGTATATTTGCATTTTTAATATTTAAGTTTACATGACAACATTTCTGAAGAATGCATAAAAATTTATGTAATAAAACTGGGTTTAATAAGAGTTCGGGTCAGAAGTAGTTAGGATAAACCAAGGATCCTAAATTAGGGGGAGGACCATTAAGGAACATTTTTGACTCCATGGAAGTTGTATTAGATAGAGAAATAGGACCAAAATTACTCCTCCTTGGTAATAATAAAAAAAGGCGCTAAACGCAGGTTATGTAGCAAGGTTGTCGAGTTTGCTTCTCAATTTCTTCTGTGCTTCTCGCGATTGTAACATTTCTGGTGCTTGTTAAGTCCTTTGAGCTTATTTAATTTTAAATTTTGCACCATACTTGCCACTTCACTCACCACAGTGAGTGATAATTTAAGCGTGTTTTGTTATAACCTTCTCAAGGAATAAACAATGGGAAACCATTGAAGGTAAGTTCGCCTCTAAAAGATAAAGCGCAGGTCCTTACTTTGAGAGTTTAGAATTTTAGAGTTATAAGAATTGCAAGCTTGCGCAGTTTGTACCAAGCAAGTGCAGTTGGTTTTGTGACGTCTGTTTCGTGTTGAATTCTCTTTTTTTTTGGTTTCGATGGGGTCACTTTTTTGTACGGCAAATCGACTTAGTGCTCATCCCCTTTATTCAAGATCCTTGGGATGAACGTAGCGAATCCGTTTGGAAGAGGAAAAGTTCCGAGGTACCCAGTACCTATTTTTTAAGTTATATTCAAATTATATTTTATTGGCATTTAAACGATTTCTTTGACATAAAATGTATTTTATTGGCCGTAACTTTGGTGTATTAAAATCATTTACTGTTTTGTAGTTTGAGAAACGCCATGACTTAAGTAACAGGAATGCTCAACAATATTCATATCGATATATCAAAATTTTAGTTCAACCCAGTTTTATAATGATTTATTATTAAGTTTACTTGATTGCAGCAAAAATAAATTCTCATAAACCTGCTCTTTAATGGTTTTGTAGGCAAATTATTTACTGTCATCTATATCTTACCGTCTGTAGATAGACTCTGACTGTTTTATGATCACTAAACATTATTATTAAATCAATTTTAGTTTATAACTGTTTGCTACAAAGTTTGTTTTATCACCAAATAAAAAGCTCTATACCTATCTTTTGCTAATTTTAGTTTAATATGAACATAGCTGATTTTGATGTTTAAAGATAAGCTAGCAATTATGAAATCTTTACTGTATATACCAATGAAAGCAACGCTGTTAAATTTATGCTACTACGTTGTGCTGTTTAATTTTTATATGATCTAATAAAACCGTAGTTTTTGATAAAAACTTGTATTTTTTATTGGTTAAACATTAAAGAAAAACGCGGGACCGATTCGGTTTTGGAGAATTCTAGAGGAAAATATATTTAAAGAACTTTTTAATAATAAAATAAAATGGCTTATAGTTCTAAATCTACAATAAATACAGCGTATCAATTAATGTTTTTTTTTTGTAGATTTTAGAACTATAACCATTTTATTCTATTTATTAAAAATATAGAAGTTCTATAAGAGAAGTAGTGAAACCTGTAAGTGAAGTTATTGTTAAATTTAAGAACTGATAAACATTTCTTGAAGATATTTAACTTTAGCGAATTCCGAAGAATAAATAGGCTTATGAGGTTGGGATCAACGTATTCGATACATTCGATAAACATTGAAATTATGCTGATAATAAGATGAAACTTGGTACATATGTTGGTCACATGTATGACTTTATTCGTACTAAACTTCGAACCGATAATCAAATTTTTCCGCGTTTATAAATTTTCAATTTTTTTCTGTCATTACTGCGGGTCAATGAAAAAATCAATTCTGTATAATAAATACCCTGGGAAATACAAATAACACATAAATAAATAGACACACTAACACATACACACAAGACCTTTGGGTGGTAAATACCCTCCAAGAGGTCTTAGGAACCACTGAAAAAGATAGATCAATTCGCATTATGTCCATACACATTAATTTTATTTTATAACTAGTGTATGTGTAACGAAAATTACTTTTACTGGTATTAGGTATAAATGCGTGGATTGGGTATTTATTTTGTTTGTTTTTGAGTTTTATGTATTTAATTTTGTTTTACTTGATAATCTTTATTACATTTATCCCAACGTAAGTGTATTTATCTAAATATACGTATTTACCGCGAGATTTGCTGTTTGTCTGGATATACGCAGGATTTTGTCGTTTTAAATATTTTTGGGAATAGTTGTAATATTTGTGTAAGTGGGAGGGACAGATAATTGTTTTAGAATGTTACCCCAGGGATAGAGGGCTTTTTCGGTGCGGATTTTAGAAATTGAATTAAACCGGAGGGGGGTTTTCAAGTCCTTTAGTATCCCAAGAGGACGAGGGGAATATAATAGTGGGAGGGGGAACCAACAGGCTAAAACCCCAACTAGGTAATGTGTCATAATTTCGGGACATTGTTTTCATTACAACATTGTAACCCAACGTAACTTTAGTTTAATTTTTTTGATGTTTTAAAATGATTTATTATATGGAAACATATATAATGAAGTCACTGTATAAACATAATTTATGTTTTATTCTAACAACGTAATACATTTTTTTGCATATTATACGTATTATTTTTTTACTGAAGTTATAACATATTTTTTGTAAACAAAGCTTTTTTATTAGCGAATTTTCTCAATTTGTGATTAAAATCCCCGGTCTTATCTCGTTGATAAACATGAAAAACAGTGTCTAAGATAACTTGTTAGCACACCCTGAAAATGTATACCATTCCGAAGACGAAAGAGCAAACTGACACATGTTAATTGATTATTGAATAATTAATTGAATAGTTGACATACATAAAAATGTCTTTATCGGAAATCGTAAAATATTATACGATACTTTCTTTACTCTTTAGTTTAAGATTTTCTGACTTAAACTACTCGAGTGCTAAGTCTACCATGTTAGAATTTTATTAAAATAAAAATGTCAGCATGAGGACCTCTCTCTCGGAGGTCCGCAATTCGGGCGAATGAATTTTATTTGAAATGCTTTTTATCTTACTAAAAAATCCATTTTCCTCAAGTTTTCGATTTATGCTTTATAATTATATATCTTAATGAACTAAGGTGAGCGTTAATGGAGTTCTTCTTAATAAAAGAGAAAGAAGTCTCTCCACAAAATATATATTTTTAATAGCAAAGCGCTTTCAACGTAAAAGAGGTCATCATCAGTGCTAGCCTAACAAACAAAATAATACAATAAATCAGAAAATCTATAAAAAGAAAAATAAATAAACATTAAGTAAACCGATTAAAAACACAAGTCAGTAAAAAAAATATAAAAAAATAAAAATAAATTAAAAAGAGACAATAATAAAAATTAAAAAAATACCGTTGAATAAAGAAGAGGGTGATGATGAGTCTTATAGATCAGATATCAAAGATAGACTGTCTGGCGCTGTGTGGGCGCTAGTAAAAGGGCTCTCAGAAGGGCGTTCTTTCTCCCCTCTCATTAATGTTATCATCGCCCAGTGCCTCTTGCTTCTCAAAATTTCCAAATTTTCCAAGAAGTCCATTTCTTCCCTTTACTAACAAAATGGAGGCAGCCAACTTTTTGTGGTCCATCATAATGGTTTCTCTCTTAAATGCTGGTAAAACTTGCTGTCCGACTTGGTAAAACTTGCTGTTTACTGACTTGTGTTTTTAATCGGTTTACTTAATTGTTTATTTATTTTTCTTTTTATAGATTTTCTGATTTATTGTATTATTTTGTTTGTTAGGCTAGCACTGATGATGACTCTTTGTTAGGTTGAAAGCGCTTGTTATTAAGAATATATTTTGTGGAGAGACTTCTTTCTCTTTTATTATATATCTTAATCAAATTGGATTTTTTATCGTACGAACCTTTATGCTAACTCATCAAAACTAACTTTTAAGGATTAATTGACTGTTTAAAAAAAATATAACAACTCAGAACTACTACGCATTTTTTAACTTTTTTTTTATTAAATTCTGGCCTAGATTTTACAGTAAGTTAGGACATTTGTGTATTTTTACGTGCTTCATAGTGTGAGGCACATTAATCACTCAGATAGGAAGAGGAGCTGAGTTATAAAACGAAATCTCTTTAAGTTTCTGACATGATTTAATAGTTAAAACATATTTTTACATCGTTAAATTTTTAGATTAAAGTACATAGGAGTAGACGAACATTTTTATCTTACAACATTGAATTGTGTGGGGTTTAAACAATTTAAAGATGAAGGAATTAAATAGTATTGAAAAACATTGATGCCCCAGTTTGTTATTGCCAACCAATTTTCTATTTAAGATATTTTACTAGATTCAAGTATTTTAAGAAAACTCTTTAAGTACATTATATAATTTTATTATTGTTATAGTGACATGGTGTAGTTTTACGTATAAGATGATAGATAGTATGTTTGAACTATTAGCTAGTTTTCGACTGCAGATAAAAAAGTCTTCTATTCTTTTTCTTCTATAGAAAAAGTTTTCTATTAGCAGTTTTCGGAGGCCGATTGGTGGTATTTGTTGTTACCCCTCCTTTCAGACATAAACTACCCACCTGTCCCCTTCCTTTTACGAACCTAATCTCATCACATTTGCTCATTTCCCATTGGAAATTTGTTATTTGACTCCTCATTATCTTTTCAAAGACTCTTTTCTTACCTATTCCTTCAGATAAGGGTTTTAAAACAAGCTTAAAATTTGTAACCCTATTAGATGCCATTAAGGGGACCTGTAGAATCTCGTAAGGGATCTTAAGAATGCTTTAAAGCTTTTTAATGAAAGCTTCTGATGAAAGCTTTAAGACCTCCTTAAGGTTCAGGTTTGGTCTAAGGTTAATCTGTAGAGAATAGGATAGGAATAGGGAAAAGCCTTAAGGCTATTCCCTTGAGGGGTCCTTTAAAAAACCGATTAGTCTTAATATTAATTTATAAGGAATAGGATAGGAATAGGGAAAAACCTAATGCTACCTAATCTTACCCTAATGATTTTTTTGAGATCCTTAAGGAATAGGGATAATTTTTAAGACTAATCTAAAGGTAATGTGTGTAGAATAAGAGATAAAATTAAAAAAGGATAGGTTAGGGTTGGGTTAGGAAAATCTCGTCGAATCCCAACCTTAGCTTTATTTTGATTTTTCAAACATGACCCGAACACGAGCATAGAAAGGGAGTGGAAGCTCTAAATTCCAAATTATAGCAGTGAAAATGTTTTGTTTAATTTAAACTAAGATAAACCAATATAATTGTATGAGAAACAACTATTCGTGTTTGGCAAAATTCTAGAGCGTCAAAAGGTAAGAGATAAATTAATGTAAATTCTTAATTGATAATTAGGTGAACTCTCGTTTGATATCTATGAGCTGTTTATATTTCATTGTATATTAATTTAAGAGTAAAAAGCTTGTTCTATTCATTTGTTTTTGATATTATCATTTAATAGTTTCATTTGCTTTCAAATATAAACAAAAGAATATTTAACTATAAACCTTTTGTGTATTATTCTTAAAATTTAATTTCTGTCTTTTAAAATGATTTAGTAATTTTGTCGAATTTATGAAAATATTACCTTTTGCTAGTGTAGAGGTTGAATAGAGTAACTATTATGTATTTTTGTCATATGTTTAACTCTTTTTATACTTAAAATTATGCTTTTATTATGTTTAACTATAGCGATAATATTCTAATAGAGTATAGACGTCCACGTATATAAATTTTAAACAAATATTAAATTTCTAAAGAATTCTATTTAAGGTAAGGTATAAAAACCTTCACAAAGCTGTTGTATTTAGCTATAAACATTGTAAATGTTAAAATTAAGAGAAACATGCTGACGAGTATGGTATTTAGCTTCTCTTTATCGAATATCAAACGACATTAAAAATTACTAACTAGGCTTACATCTGTGGTAGCTACACTTATAAGTGTGATATCGTTAAATTACACTCGTATAAAGCTATTATTCAGCATTTTCATATTTTTAGATCTGCTTCTTACGGGTTAATTGAGAGGGGGTGGGGGCAACATTTTTTTGATATTTTTAGCGGTTGTAATGGCCGCCATTTTGAAAAAGCGATGTACATTTGTGTTTTACTCATCAATACCTACAATTTGATACCCTACATGATTTTTTCAAAAAATATTTATTTTTCGTGAATTTGCGCATTCGCTCATAAATCGTCAAATACGCATGCAAAATAGTTTTCTATATTTTTCCTGTTATTGGATAAAAAAGGTACTCATGTGTACCGAATTTCGGAGATGTGGAATCGGATAGACAGACGCTCGACAGAAAGTATAAGGGTTTCGAAGATTATCCTCAAAACCCTAACAAGAAGCCTTGAGCCTCTTAGCCGCACCACGGCGTTGGGGCAAAGGGCCGCTTCGTAGTCTGATATAGGAAAAGGTTGTAGTTCTATATAAAAACTAGTTTTTATAAGTGAATTCTGCCACGATATAAGCAAACTTCCAAATGTATAAGTTAAAAACATTATTTGTTTACATTATGTTATGTATGTCATAACACACATAATAGACCAAATGTTCAATTGGAACTAATGCTAAAATTTAACTTTGTACCTTTGTTTAAAATACATTGTAGTACTCCTATATTAAATTTCGAATCTAGTTAATATAGATTCGAAATTTAGTTGATGTAGATTTGTAAACAACAAATCTATATAACAGTAACTAAATCTAACTAATAACTATAGTATCGTTTATAAATAAATAAATAAATAAATAAATAACCATTTATTGCACATCACACAAATAATTACTTACAATAATAAATTATTACAAATATACTTTATTACTACTTTAACTTACATACTAGTTTTATAAATTTCCCTTAAATAATTCCTGTGCAATTCGGCCTTTATGCCGTGGTGCCTCTTATGAGGTAGAAAAGTGTTAGATACTCCTAATAAATATAAACATAGTAAAACATAGTATCGTTTATAACTAAACTAAATAACTATTTTACTGTACCTAATAATTATATAACGGTTCTTAAGTCGGAGTACCGATTGAAGTCAAGGGGAAGGGGAATAGTTTTAGTTACCTGAAAAGGTAAACAATAGAGTAAATTCATGATGTAATCTCTTATGGAAATGAAGAACTGTTGTTGGGACTCGCTTCTATCAGCTACATGGACCTTATAACATGGGATAAGGGCTCTGATGTTAAAACTGTTTGTCTTTTGACTGCGTTGCCTTGCAGAATCAGCTGTTAAAAATTTCAAATTATTCTAAAAATATCTTCTGGACCAATTACTTTAATATATTCTATTTAGTCTATAGAATAATCTATTCAGAGCCTTGCCTCTTGAATCAATACTAAGCCTATCTGAACTGCTTATGGGTTAGAATGTATGTACTACTTTACACTTGTTATTACCCAGATGAAATCGAGCTGAAGGAAATTTCGGAAAATGGAGAAAGTGTTTAAGAAAGGAAGAGTGGAAATTTTGACTCCACTTAAGAGCCTACATTGAGAAAAGGAGAAGAGGTCTTAGTTGAAGATCTTAAGAACTATTGCAGTTTAGTTAAATCAAGGAAACTGCTCTTATCGTCAACTGTTTGTTCCTCATGTTCCTGATAGAAAACAGAGAAAACTTAATTACACCCAGAAGATCTCCTAGATTTGAGCTAGAGCAAACTCCGTCAGCTCCTACATAAATCATCATGGACGTCATGGAGCCTTTATCCAGACCCAGAAATCCTCTCAACGCTTTCCGAAGAGGGACCACACCACCACAAATTAATGTTCTGATACCAGTGCAACTCACTTTTAAGAAAAAATAATTGTGTGACCAAAAGTGGACGTGTAGTCATGAAGCCACGACTGCAGTAGTACTATTTTTCTAATTTATTTTAAAGTTTTTTATGTATAAAGTTAAATTAAAAAAGCTTTATTTTATAGACTGAAGTGCTTTGCTAAATTTAATTAAAAAGTGTCATTATAATTCCATAAAAGAAAAGAAGTATTATCGAAATTAAAATATTGATCAGTTTAAGTATCTAAAATAATATTGGCAAGACTGAAACTGATAGCAGTCTTTATATTGTATTTCAATGCTTCTTTTTTTATTATTGGAGTCAAAGAAGGAAAAATCATCAAACTCTAAAGTGAACGAGATGAAAAGAGTGTGCCGAGGTGTTGTTTTCATTTATATGTTATGAGTGAGTAGACTTCTAGGTCTCAAGATAACACTGTATAATAAGATTTGCAAATGAGGGTCATGCTACGTGCTAAGTGTCTTCATTCATAAACACTTTCTCAAAGAGAAAAGTAGTTTTCGCTTTATTAATTAATATAAAATAGTTTTTAGTTTTTCTCCACTCCTACTTTAAGTATAAAGTAAAAGTATCTTAATTCAATAAGATTCTTTTGTAAATTGTTTTATCTCAGAAGTTATGTGTTAAGGATAACAAAAGAGTTTTCCTCCAACACTAATACTTGAGAAGATTAGTTGATGCGGAATACACTTAGCATATTCTTTTCTTTTTAAAATATCTGATATTGACAGGTCAATTTCTCTTACAATATTCCCTTCCCAAAATAGTTTACCCTAAAAATATGAACTCCAAGGGCTTAGCTGTCTCAATCAATTTATCCTGGTCAGATGCATGACGCACCGGACCGTAGTATGCTTGTGTCAGGTGTTTATTAAACAAACCGCAAAGAAATAAGTCCATAATTTTTTAATGCCCTTTTCTGTTTTTTACCCCATTTTTCATTCTTTTGTTTATTTTTCTTGTTTTTCTATTGTTTTCTATTTTAATCTGCCAGATGACACTAAGATTTCATTTTATCGCGCTTCTAACTTTTTGACACTTAACATTAACAATATTATAAAAAAAATATGTTGATAACGTCTTGTCTAAATTGCCACCTATTTGTAATTTAATTCATATATGTCAATAAATAATACACGCACACTATTTCATTTACGTTTACTACCTTTGTCATTTAGGTTCGCCCAAATTACGCTAATAGATGCGTATACCTTGGTATTTAATAATAATGCCCGTTCAGATGTATATATATATATATATATATATATTATTATATATATATATATATATATATAATATATATATTATTTTCATAAATATTGGCAGTGTAGTTTTAAACCAATTCTTTATTGTGAATTCTCCATTATAGACCAAGAGCCCACGGTGTTTTGTAATAAAAAAATGTAATGGCTGGAACCGGTCTCAATTTTTCGTAAATACCTTCCTGAACAAGTATCTGCAATTCTGGCCGACTCGTATCGGATGGGTGTCCAGGCAGAACGACTCTAGGTTCAAAGGTCTGCCTGGACACCCATCCGATACGAGTCGGCAGAATTGCAGATCCTTGTTCAGGAAGGTATTTACGAAAAATTAAACCCGTTTCCAGCCATTATACTTTTTATTAACTTCGGTGGTAAGTTTGACCTGTTGTTAATAGTTTTATTTTAACTTTATAAAGTTTATTTAAAATGTAATTTTTTTATTTTTTATTTGCATGTACCATTGAATTTATTCTAAATATATTTCATGTAATAACTCAAATTTCCTGAAGAAGAAGAATGATCAACTCGATGTCATCGTTTTTTTATTAAGTGTATTTAATAAGTTTTTAGAACATCTCTGTTAATTATTTACGTAAATAATAAAAATATTCTATCCTAAATAAAAAAATCAATTATTAATTTAGTTGTGTTTAAAGTTATTCGATTTATATTTTCGTCTGAAAAGTGAAGACTGTGTTATCAGCTGTTTAGCAGGGTTATGTTTGGATATTCTTTGCAAGTAAATTTTAATTTTATGATAAAATCTCTATGTTTTATATAATGATCTATAATTTTATCACTTAAATTAATAAAACAGTTTAATTGCTCACATCTACATTATTTAACACTTATGAGTGATATTGTATGTATAAAAGATGTCGAAGTACTGATAAGGAGATTTTGCCGGAATCAAAGAAATCTAACTTTGAATCTAGTCAAAATTCAAGCCAAAACAAACAAAGTAATAAAAATATGTCTCCACCGGACCCCGGAGATCTAACCGGAGATAATGATAAAATGTTAAATGAGTTCAGTAAAATGTTAGACAAAAAGTTGGACGATAAATTGGCACCGCTTGCTACAAAAGATGATCTGAATTCTTTAGAGTCAAAAATAAATATAGTCGGTAACCATAGCTTAGAGCTTGAACAAACAGTTAATGTTCTAAATAGGAAACAAGAACAATTTGAACTAAAAGAACTTAAAATTGTCAAGAAATTGGAAAGTATAGACAATAATGAAAAAGAAAAATGTGATGTTCGGAGGAATTAACATTAACCAAGAGGAAGAAATCACTGTGAAAACTATTGAAGATTTCTGCAAAGATACACTTAAAATAAATAATATTGAAGGTCAAATAAACAAAGTATATACAATTTACTCTGATATTGAAAATAAGACTGCTACTGTCATGGTTGAGTGCAACTCAGAGGATGTGGCAGACTCTATCGTCTTCTCTAAAAATTTAAAGCTACTTAAAGGGACTAACTTTTTTATAAATAGAGATTATTCAGCTTATACAAGAATAAGAAGAAGCAGTCTACTGGAGATTAATAAGAAAATAAAAGAGGTTACTCCAGCTGATACTAAATCGACTGTTAGGAATGACTACTTATTAATTAAGAATACAAAATTTTTTTGGTGCTTTAACAATGGATTAATAGATAAAGACAATAAAGATGGAATAGCTTGGTTTAGGGAGCAAATAATTTAGATCTAACAGAAACAGTTAATGAGCTTCTAGTGAAGAAAAGAAAAAACTTGAGGACCTTCATTGAAATTATGACTAGAAGTAATCCCAACCTTCTCCAAAACAAAAAAGGTAAAAACAGAATTATTAATTTACGCATTAATATCATTTAACATAGCAGGACTAGAGTCCGTTATCCACGATAAAGATTTTCAGAATATAATAATAGATTATGATGTCATTATTTTACTAGAAACATTTATGACTAGCATTACACAAACTGTAGAAAAACTGTTTAGTGATTTTAAAATATGTTTTGTTCCGGCTGTGAAAAATGCTGTTAAAGATAGAGCAAGTGGTGGATGTGTGTATGCTATTAATAATCAGCTGGTGAGCAATGGCAGCAGCATTCTCTTAATACAAAATACTAAACTGAGTTTTTAAAACTGAAAATTAAACATATTAACATTAATATTTTGCCACTATATTTAAACGGCTCTCACTGGAGGAGGACTAAGTGAAATGTTGCATGCTTTAAGCTCTGTAAAAGAAACAGTTGAGCACTTGATCACGATAGGTGACTGTAATATTAGGATAGGAGAAGAGCAAAGTCTACCTGTGGAGTTGTTTACTGATAACTGTGATACAGTCTCAGCTAACAGGAAATCATACGATAAGGTCATTAATAATTATGGGAAAAAATTTTTGAAAATATGTGAAGATCATAACCTTATAATTTTAAATGGCCGCACCACTGGTGATGAAGTGGGTGAGTATACATACATTGGTGCTCAAGGTTCATCAGTTATTGACATCTGTACTATATCCCTAAATAGTATTAATTATGTAAAAGAGTTCAGGGTACTTCCGGCGCTCTTTTCGGACCACCTTCCTATTTCTTTAACTCTATTTTGACATACTTTCAGATAGTAATGGTGAAGGACGGACTACACCACTTTTACCTAAATTAAAACTACCTAAAACTTTAATTGAAGAATATAAACATAATTTGTCTCAACTTAGTTTGCACTCAGATCTTTCAGGCGACGAGCAGGATATGGTAAATGTTTTAGCTGGTTATATTTACAAATCTATTAATGTAAAGGGGTGTAATAGTCCGATCTCAAGGAAGAAGGAAAGGTTGGTCCCTAAGGAGCCTTGGAGAGATGCTGAACTGGAAAAAATGAGGAAAAGATCATTTAATTTACTTAATTTGACTAGAAAAACAAGCTCAGAGTTAATTAAAAAATCATATCGTATAACAAGAAATAAATACTTTCATAAATGTAAAGAGAAGAAAATTAAATATTATGACCATATTATAGTTTCCTTCTCTAAAGTAAATAATGCCAGAGAATTCTGGGAGATAACTAAAATATTTAAAACTAAAAAATCTATTATTAGTAGTAAAATATCTGTTAAACAATGGAAAGATTATTTTGTAAACTATTAAACCCACCAGTTAATGGTATTATATAACACAAGAACTAGATTTACCTTATAGTGTAGATGAGTTTTTGGATCCACCCTTTAGTCTAAGCGAGTTAGAAATTGTAATTAGTACCACCAAATTAAATAAAGCTCCGGGAATAGACAGAATAACATACGAATTTTATAAAAATGCACCCCCTGAATACTTAAATCTTTTGTTAAAACTTTTTAATAAAATTTGGGCATCTGAAAAAATCCCGGCCAGTTTTAAAAAAGCGGTAATTTTTCCACTTTTTAAAAAAGGCGATAAAAACCAAGTTTCAAGCTACAGAGGAATAAGTTTCATGGACACGGTTAGTAAACTTTTCACAGCTATGATTCTAAATCGTTTGACCAGCTGGGCAGATTCGAGAAACATTTTAACAATTTCAAGCCGGCTTTCGCAAGTCTTATAGCTCTATAGATAACATATTTAATCTTTTAAGTCTTGTTAAAATCCAACTCAGTAAAAAGGGAGGTAAAATTTACGCTTTTTTTGTGGACTTGAAAGCCGCTTTTGATTATGTCATACGCAAAGCCTTATTCTTCAAACTTGGTAAGGAAGGTTTCTCCACCAAAGTCATTAATATAATTAAAAATTTATACACTGATACAGAAGCTGGTGTCTGGTGTTTAAAAGGAAAGTTTATGTCAGAGTTTTTTAAAACTGAGGAAGGGCTAAAACAGGGTTGCTTGTTAAGTGGTTTCTTATTTGCAATTTTTTTAAATGATCTTGTTAAAGAGCTTGAAGGAGGTTTGTTTGTTTTGGACCAGGATCCGTGTCTTCAAGTATGCAGATGACCTTGTAATTGTGGCATCTGAAATTCATGTTTTACAGTGGATGATTAAAAATTTAGAAAGGTATTGTAAACAATGGAACCTGGTCCTAAACTTGGACAAATCAAAAATTATAATTTTTAAAAATGGAGGCAAACGTGCAGCAAAAGAAAAGTGGTTTTACGAAGGCAATAAAATTGAAATTGTAAATAAATACAAATATCTAGGGTTGACTCTTACTCCTCAGTTATCTCTTGATACACATTTGAGCGATAAAATAACAGTATCAAAATTTGCTATTCACACCACTTGGTGTCAGTTACTTGATAACAATGATATCCCTTTCTTTCAGAAAGTTAAAATTTTTAATTCTGTCATTAGATCAATTATGTTACAGTGCCCAGGTGTGGGGCTATGTACACTATAATATCATAGAGAAAATCCAATTGTTTTTTGTCAAAAAAGTGCTTAAACTGCCTCAGTCAACACCTAACTATTTGATTTATATAGAAACAGGGCTAAATGAATTGTACTTATATACTCTAAAACTCCATTTCAATTACATTTTAAAAGTATTAAATCTAACAGATAATAGATTGCCTTTCATTTTGCTAAAGAAACAATTAAGAACAAATGTTTTTGGTTCCCAGAGTGGCAAAGACTTGGTGAGATGTTTGATGTCAAATTTGACAAAACTTTAGCTGATATTAAAGATTGGCCTAGTAAAACTAAAATAATTATTAAAGGTTTAGAAGAAAATTTTAAGAAAAGTTGTCTTGATAAAGCACTTCTGTCACAGTCTAGACAATTATATAAAAAACTGAATTTAGAAATAGGTATTAATTATGTTTACAGTAATTTAAGCTGTCAATCAGTCAGTATTATCTTTCAATCTAGAGGTGAACTCCTTTGTCTAAATAACAGAGTCTGGAAGAATGACGAGGAGTGTCTGTGTAACCTATGCAAATATGGAGTAAAAGAGGATGCTGTTCATTCTTGTCAGTCTGTCCAGCCTTCAGGCCCTTAAGAATTAGATATTTTGAATGTGACCCTTTACCTCCACAATACTTAATTTCATATTTGAATGGTTATGATAACTGGAATGTCTTAATTAGTTTTGTAAAGGAAGCTAAACTGCTTAGAAGTAAACTTTTATAAATATAAATATTTATCATTAATTTGTCATCAAATTTTGTATCCTGAAGTAAATTTAAAAAAAAAAAAAAAAAAAAAAACCCTTCACTATTACAACCTCCTTAATTAAATAAATAAAGTTATATTAAAATAATTATTAAACTATGTATAAGTAACTAAATTTTGTATATTAATATTTATGTGAAATATCTAAATTGACCTAAAAATAATAAATAAATAAAAAGATATGAGTCAAATTGTATATTTAATCAAAGTTTAATTTATGTAGAAGTACTTAATATATAATTTTTGAAATAAATAAATGTATCTTTAAATAAATAAATAAATAGTTGATTTGCTAGTACTACAAAAAATAAAAATAAATAAATAAATAAATAAAATAAAATAAAAAAAAATATATAAATAAATCAATAAAAATAAATAAATAAATAAATTTTTAAATAAATAAATTTATCTTATAAATAAAAAAAAAAAAAAAAAAAAAAGATAATTTTCTTGTACTACTAAAATTTTAAGTTTGTTTTAAACGTCCAGCTGACAGCCCCAGAGGCTAAGCAAAAAGGACTACATGTTGTTAATTAATTATGTATTTTATTTTAAATAAAGCATGTTTGAATTGAACTCAAATTTTCCGTTATAATCTTTTTAATACGTTATTTGCTCAGTTATAAGAGCCGCATGTTTTTAAATTAGTTTAGTTGTAAGATATTTCGTATTGTGTATTAATTGTATTGTAAGTGCTGGCAGAATGGAAGAGGAAACTTTTGTCTCAATTTCGCCAGTTTAAATAAATCAATAAATAAAATAAGTAAAAAAATAAAGTTTGCGATAATTTATTTAAACAATAATCTTGTATAAACTGAAAGCGGAATCTGGGATTCGACCCCTCCTTTGTGTTTGATCTTCTTAGTGTCATAAAATCATCAGTATTTATACTGACCTCTAGGTCAGTATAAATACTGATGCTAGATCGACATCATCCAAAGAGAAGGTCTCGTATCTTCTTAATGGGATTAATTAAAATTTTAATCTATTTTACACCGTCGATTTTTCCTTGGAAATAATCTAAACTTAAAAAAGGTCAATGTCTTTAACCCTTTATTTATTATTAACTTACTTTTATTTATCATTATCTTCTTTGTAACTTATCATTAAATAATTTAGCCTCGTTTAACTTATTATTTAAATCTCTGAAACTTATTATTCTCTCATTCTTAACTAATAAATCCTTCTTAACACAATATAATTGTTTGCAATTCATGTTTTGCAAAACTCGGTAGTATCAAATGATAAATCCTTCTTAATTTGTAATTTACCTCTTCTTAACTAATCATTTACTTCTTTTTTATTCTAAATCTTCGATTATTTTAATTATATGGGATAATAGTAGAATGACAAGTGAACTGACACCCCTTAAAAAAATATAAGGCTAGTTTAGGAAAATCGATTTATAAAAAAGTATTTTTTTTTATTAAAAATTTTTTTTTTTTGAAATGGTTGCAATTTCGTTAAGGTAACAACAGAATGACAAGGTGAATAACAATTTTAAAAATATTGTGTCAACACCATCTGTGTTGTTTTTTTGGTTTTTTTAAAAGAGAAAAATGTTTTTCTTATTTTTCTTTTGTACGATTTCCTTTCCAAAAAAATAACCTTCATCAATGACAGGCAACAAACCTTGCAGTAAGTCAACAATAGCGTAGGCCTAAAGTAGCCCTAGCGGTCAAAAACTTTTTTCGACATCACCCCGCGTTTTGACAGTTTAAATACGTGTTCTTTAAATCACTTATTGATTCTATTCTAATATAATTTGGATCTAGTTTTAAATTGTTTATTTAATCTATACTTCTAAAGTATGTTTTGTATTAACTGAAATCTTATTGATACCTTAAATATTTTAGCAATTTCCATTATTTTTTTTACAACTCAAGTTGAAGTTGAAAACACAAGTTCCTGTCTTTTACCTATAGACCGGAATGTAATGCTTGAATTTGATAAATAAAAGTAAAAGTAATACAGAAAAGAAACCAGATATTTCGCAAGAATTCCTTTTTCCGCTTTCTATTTTCTCTCTCTTTTCCCCTATCATTCTATCTTTCTCTTACTACCCACTCTTCCTCGTGTCTCTATTCTGATTTATTTTTACTTTTATTTCTTTTGGAACCTGTATTTATTTAGTCTTAAGAATTTGCAGTAATATTGTTAACTTACTTTCTTACCTTTGGTCATTTGTTGAAATAGTGTCGCGGGGAATATTGTTTGGCTCAAAACTGATGTAATTCGTATTGTATATTTTAAATTAATTTATTTGGCGTTAGCTATAAATGCGATAGTATACTACAGTGCGCAATAGTATTTTGAATAAAAGGAAAGCTTATTTAAATTTTATTTATTGCTACTGTTAATTTGTGTAAGTTTTGTAATTAAATCGTTGTGTATTTTTAGCTACTTGTTTTAATATTAGTTTATATTTTGTTTTTTATTTTATTATTCCCTCTTGTGTCCTTTATTTATTATTTTATTTTGACTTTTATTTACGGGTAATTATTTTAGGGGTTTCGTTGTTGATTTTGTAACATTTTATGTCCATTTATTTCGTCGAGGTAATGGATTTTAACTTTGAGAGGAGAGCACGATTTCATCAGTTGGTCTCCTAAGCTTACCGAGGGCCCTATTTATTACTTAACTCACTAGATGAAGCCGAGGGGATTAATTACCGATCAGAAGCAATTTTCTTCTGAAGTAAGTTAAAGATTTCACCTCAAGGATTAGGCAATAAATAATTTCTTACATAGTTTGCCTTTTTATTTATATTCAGAAGCTCATTAATATAAACGGTGTTTTCTATATTATTTATGAATATAAGATTATATAAAAATACAATCAAGCTTGAACAAACATTAAAATAAATTAATATAAGGTTAAATTTACAGCTGTCGCTTAGAGGTCAACATTTTTATATGTTTTGATTTTTATGAAAGTAAAGATTTCAGTAACTTTATCCCAAATGTTTCATCTGGAACTTGTAATTTTTTTTATTTTAATTATTTGTTTTCTTTCATGTTATTGCCTGTAGACTTTTTTTTTTTTTTTTTTAGTTTATCAACTAATTTTTCACTAATCACAAGAGTAATTTCAAAAAGTAATTTTTTTATCTGTCCCATTTATGCATTATTTTTATAATAATAAAGCATAATATAAAATTTTTATTATTATTTAAATTAATTTTTATTCTTCTTATTAATATTTTTGCCACATTTTGTAAACAGAAGCGTACTCGTGAATCTTTTAAGTAAATTTATGAGCGAAAAGTCTTATTTAATTAAACGTATAAAATTATTGTACATACCTACTTGATAATAAAGAGTGAGGATTGAACTTGTAACTTGCAATAGGAATGCGAAACTATATAAAGAATTAATAATATCAGGTAGGAGTAAAAAAGACCTGCTTGTTAGACCCAGACAAATTGATTTTTACCTACTTGTCAATAGGCTGGATACCAGAAAGAGAAATAGTCCTGTCAGTATCAGGATATATAATACTGCCTCACTTAGTCGCCTTATTAGTCACATTAATAAAATTCACTGTAATTAATTATATCGTCATCTCTGTTTAAGACGGGCATTTAGACTAAAAATGAATATTTTTTCACTTTAATGCTCATGACATCTTTGTTAAACCGATGGACAATAAATTGACCTATATCACTTTATACTACTGACTTTTGCTTATTTCTTGCTCGATTTTTTTTCATGTTCTTTTATATTTTATATTATTCATTTTCTTAGTTTTTTCCCTTTCCTTACATAGTTAAAAAATAAATTAAATAAGATTTCAAAAGTGTTTTAAACTATGGAGGGAATTGTTTCAATCACGTCACTGTATGTTGAAGTGTTTGATTGACTTGGGTCCTTTTAATCTTACTGTGAACGTAATTTTTATTTACTTACGCCTACAATTATTACTAGTTCATTGGTGATTACAGCCAAGAAATCAATAAAAAGCTTCATAAAATCTAAATAAACCATGAATCAACCATGCTTGTACTTTAACATTACTCAATCTATTTCGTTCCAGTCTACCTAAAGCAATTCTTTTTCAGCATACACCGCAACTTGTCATCCTTGTATCATCTTGCCTTGGTCTTTCCTCTTCTTCTCATAATGATCTGTCGACCAACTGATTTGTCGACGGGACAAAGTGGACCGTATGTGGTATATAGGGTAGCTATAATATCTAAAATTTAATATAACAAAGAACTAGCTAGGCTCCTATAATTTGATCCGTTAAATCAAAATATAGGATAGATTACATACGTAATAAATTTAAAAATAATCGGTTACAGGGTACGCTCGAACTTTACTTTACCACATCGGATTCGCTTAACTTATCCTCTCATCTTTGAACGCTTTGCTCGTTCTCAAAATATGAAAATTACCACATTTATACTACAAACATCTTTAGACTACGCTTGCTCGGTCCTCAGATTGTAATAATAAATTCTTTTTATACCTATCCAGGTTCGACATTGCTTGAATACTGCTTAACTTATATAATCTAAACAAAACATAAATATCCATGCCTTACTAATCTTATTTATTAAATTTTGTTTATTAAATTTCAAATTATTTGGATCATTGTTACAATTACAATTATTTATACAAGTTATTCGATGAAAATTAAATTAATGCTCATGAGATGAAAGTTGACTCATTTAGTCTTGTTACTCATGTTGGTCTTATATGTACCCACATGTGTGCTAAATTTTAAACTACTTTTTATGAATTTGAAAAAATTTTACGCTCGTCATGACGATTTTCATCAATACTCATAGTTAAGAAAACTGACCTTTGTAAAAGAGATTTTTTTAACTATCAAAGCTAAATACAGACTCACGCACATACAGACAAATAACTTTTTAAAAACCACTTAGGAGGTCTTAAAAACCTGAAACACATAATTCAGGTGAAATCCTGGGTTTGGAATTTTGCAAAAACAATATTTTTCCTATATTGCCTAAAGTTTAAGAGCGAAAGTAAAATATTTTCCAATTATTATTTCATATGCTTGTTCTAGCGCAAATCTTAAACTTCATCTGAACCACTAATTGGTGCATTTTTCTGTTTTTTTTCTGGTAAATATGAAAAAAAGTTTAGTTTCATTTTTAGCAGCTTGATTTAATTGAAAAAGTTTACATCGCTAATTAACGCTGTATATAGAAACTACGGTATGTAGTTTCTATACACATTTTTTTGTGTATAGAAACAATAGCGGTTAGAAGTTAGTAGGCTAAATAAGTTCAACAAAATAGATACTTCTCAGTATCTAACACAATGCAGTTTTTCTTTGTCTTTTTCTCTTTAACAATATTTTAATAAAGAATGAAAACTGAAAATAAAATTAAATTAAATAAATACAAAAAGAGTTATTTTGTCGTATTAAACTAATTACATTTAAGATACTTTATTTAGCTTTACTTTTGAAATTTTGTTTTTTTCAAGTTTAAAAATCTCATTTCGAAAATTGATTTATGTTATTAAAATTTATTTAATCAAAACATTACTTTATTTTTGTAAAAATCTTTTTATACATTAATTAATGGTAAGTTATTTATTTTTATTAACTATTGTAAGAAATGTTAGGAAAAAAATTCAATCTGTAGCTAAAACCTAAGTTGGTTTTTGCTCTTATCTGAGAGCAGTCTCAAGAGATATAAATCTCACTGGAGGGAAATTCTTCCCTTTTTAGACTTTCCCTTGTTTACATAGATGGTACTAGGAGGGAAATCTAAAAGATGTTTCTAAAGCTCAGACTCATAATGACACTCACTCGCTTCCTTCGACTCTATTGTTTCGGCTTTTCAGAATCAAGACGGTATAAGGAAAATGAAAATATTTTTTCTTCTTTCAATTATATCCTTAAAATGAAATTTCCTAAGAGGAATGTAAACAAAAGAATCTCACAGTTTTAATTGTTTGCTTTACTTTAGTTTAATATACCTATCTGTTATAAATACGTATGACATGTGTTATTTTTATATTTTTTTTTTATGAAAGTACAGTTTAACTTTTTAAGTAGTATATCTTATTACGTTCCTTATAACTCATTATTTTATCATAATTAGTGTTATTTTATAACACATTTTACATTACTTCAGATTAATAATTAATAAAATTTTTAATTATAAATAAATAAATAAATAAATAACCATTTATTGCTACATTTTTCTTTTGAGTTACATAAATTTTTTGTTTTTACTACATTTGTAGCAAAATCAGCTTTTCGCTGTGGTACTGGCCACGTGTGGAGTTATATTAATTTTTACATATTTATATATTTTTACATACATTTATGTTTACTTATTCATACATATATAGATTATAATCTACATGGACATACATATTCACACTTTATCTGTTATATACATGCAAACACACATCCACATACATATATTTCACTATTATCAATGTATTAGTTAATTTAAATTTATATTAACTTAATTATAATAACTTAATAAATTAAATAATTACATAAATTGATACTTAAAATTAAAACATTGATTATTTTAAATTTTATAATGATAAATACTTAATAAAATGTATTATTTTAATTTAGAGATATATAATTAGTTCCCCTTTCTTTTAACTTTTTAATTTGACTTATCAGAATATTAATAAGCTAAGTTAGTTACTAATATTAATTAATTAGTTATACATATATTTTACACACATATACATGCATACATACACACTCACAAAACATGATTATACATAAATAAACACAATATAAAAAATATAAACATACATAATAAATTAGTATATATTAAATAAAGATATTATTATAGTTTTATATAATTGTTCAATACGACAATAAGATTAATAATTTAATTTAGTAAATGTTAGTATTGCATGCTTCTTTTTTTTTTTTTTTTTTTTTTTTTTTTTTTTTTTTTTAAACTTGATTTTTAATTTCTGTACAACCATTCTTTTATGTATACTTTACTCATCCATTTCCACATATTTCTGTCTTTCGCGACCCTTTGCACACTTCCTCATCTCCTCATCCCAATGTAAACCTGGTCTTCCTATTCTTTTCTTTCTATCTCTTGGGTACCAATTTATTATTTTGTAAGTCCATCTGTTATCTGTTATTCTAGCTATATGGCCAGCCCATCTCCATTTATTTTCCGTCATTACTGCACCTATATATCTTCTAACTTTGTTTCTTTTCTTATTACTTCATTCCTTATTTATCTTTCAGTCTTATTCCTAGCATGCATCTTTCCATTCTTCTTTGAGTTATTCTCATTTTCTTTATCACTTTTTCGCTTAAAGTCCATGTTTCTGTTCCATACAGTAGTACAGCCTCACGCACATATCCCACAACTTTTTCTTTTCATTCATTTCAACTTTGGATTTAAATAGATATTTATACTTGTTAAAAGCTTTCCAACTCTGTGATATTCTCCTACTTATTTCTTTTTCATTTACACCTTCCTCTATATTAATAAGTGATCCCAGGTAAAGATATTCATTTACTTTTTCTATTTCAATTCTTTCAACTTCAATCCTTGTTTCACACGTATCCTCTATGTTCAATGTCATAAATTTAGTTTTTGAAAAATTTTATTTCAAACCGACTTTCTTTACAGCTTCGTTTAATTGATTTATCATTTCTTTGGCTTCTGTTAAACTTTTTGATATTAATACGCTGTCATCTACGAACTCTAGAATATTCAGCCATTCTCCATTAATGCATATGCCATAACCATCCCAATTTAAATCTGATTTTGAATCTTCCGATACTTTAACAAACATTTTTCCGGAAAATACGTCACCTTGTTTAGCTCCTTTATTAATTTTTATCGTTCTTTTTATTTTATTTTCCCTTATTTCTGCCGTTGAATTTTTATAAATGTATTCGAAAATATTAATGTAATCCTCTTCTATGTTACAGTTTCTCAAACCTTGGATAATTTTTTTTGTGTAAATTGAATCGAAAGCTTTTTTTTCGTAGTCTATAAAAATTAGCACTAATGGGAATCCATAATCTTTAGATTTTCTATGAGTTGCTTTAATACTAATATATTATCTAGTTGATCTTCCTTTTATGTATCCTGTTTGATTTGAAGATATTGTTTCATCAACTCTTCTGTTTAGCCTCTTTGCTAATATGGACATGAACACTTTATATATTACAGATAGTAAACTTAATGGTCTATAGTTTTTTAGATCTAATTTGTCACCTTTCTTATACAATAATAGTAACTGAGCCTGTAGCCAAGAATCTGGTGTTTCTTTAAGTTTTAAACATTTATTGAAGAGTTTTGTTAGTTCTGCAGCCAAGGTTTTTCCTCCTGCTTTTAATTCTTCACTAAAAACATAATCATTACCACTTGCTTTACAGTTTTTTAAATTACTAATGGCAAATATAACTTCATCAATAATTATTTCTGGTATTTTATCTAAATTTAAATTTTCTTTTTATCATTTTCATCGTATTTATTTGTTTCATTTTTGTTATTATTATAATTTTGTGTAATATTCTGCTATTAGATTATTATTTCATTTTGTTCAGTTATTGTTTCACCATTGTTGTTTTTCAGAGCTGATATTTTGTTTTTTCCTAAAGATTGATTTTTCCAATACTTTTTTAAACTACTTCCGCTTTTCAGTACATTTTCTAATTCTCTAGTCTTCTTGTTCTTACTCCATTCGATTAGTTCTTTTCTTATTAGCTTACAAATTTCTACATATTCAATCTTATTTTCTAATCTATTTTTAAACTTTTTTCTTTTAATCATAAGTTTTCTTATCTTTTTGGGAATTTATTAGGTTTAATATTTTCTTTTATCTCCTTTTTACTTATTTCAATTTTTGTTTCTATTATACTGTTTTTTATTTTTTGTTTCAATTATGTTTAAATCCATTATTTTCATCATCATCATTTTTATCTACATTTAGTTTAGTTTTCAATATTTCTTCAAATTTTCCTTCTTCATTTTCTTTATATCTATCTAATTTATTATTCTTCTTTTTGTACTTTTTTTTGCTTTTAATTTTAATTTTAGAATACCTTTTACTGCTCTGTGGTCGCTTCCAGTATTAATTCTCTCATCTATTTCAACATCCTCTATTATCTCTTTTTTATTGCTAATTATGAAATCTATTTCATTTTGTACCCTCCCGTTTGGACTTACCCATGTCCATCTTTTTGATATTTGTTTTTCAAAAAATGAATTCATTATGTACAAGTTATTACTATCTGCGAACTCTATAAGTGTTGTTCCTCGACTATTTCGTTGCCCGCATCCATGGACTCCCACTGCATCACAATCTCCGCCTACTCCTATTTTACTATTAAAATCTCCCATGACAATAGTGTATTTACAAGAGTCCTCGTCTATTGCTTTTTGAAGCATATTATAAAATTCTTCAACTTCATTTTCATCAGCAGATGATGTAGGAGCGTATGCTTGAACTATTTGAAGTCTACCCCCTCCTTCGTTCTGATTAAATTTCCATATAGTTTTTGTTATTCTTGATGAATATGTTTTGTATGCAGTGATATTTTTCTCGCTTCTTTTATTTATAATTATTCCAGTTCCACCCTGATGTCCGTTTCCATTTATATAAAACTCAATGTTATTCTTCATACTTAATAGTTGTTTTTCATCTCTTCTTATTTCACTGAGTCCTATTATTACATCCTCTATGTTAGACATTTCCTCTAGTAATTCCTCTACTTTGTAGTTATCCCTAAGGGTAAAATTTAAAATTTTTAATTATTCTTTTTAAATTGTACACAAATTTTTGCAAATCTTTCGTAAGAAAATTACGCCTATTTCGAATGATTAAATACTTAAGTAAGAATCAGTACTAAGTAATCTCACCTGGCTTGCGTTTCGCGCCTGTATGCTAACAAATCCAATTATTCTAATATACATCTGGTATGAAATTCTCTGGTACTCTGCTAGAATCATACTGGCAATTAATATCTATTGAATACGTTATACATCTAGGTTTAGTAATTGAATTCTACCGCGCTCCTAAACTAACGGTGTAAACACTGTAGAAATCAGCTATAAGAGACATTGTTACCAATCCATGCTATTTCCAGGTTCATACCAATCCACATAGAGATATATTACTAGAGGGGCCCTATTGGTTGAATTTTGACACATCGAAAAAATAACCTGACCTCCTTTGACTATCAATATAAAAATAAACAAAACAGAATTACAGTGACTTATATAGTAGATGATTGAAAATATAAATCATAACACAAACAATTTGCAGGAAGTCTAAAACAATTGATTTATTATAACCTTAACTCGCTTTTAGGAGAGATTTCAATGAGGTTACACAGAGCCCCTGAGAGCCCCAAAATGATGTTTTAGGGCTCTTAATGTATTAAGATAAGCCATGTCCCCTCTAGTTACAGGATTGGCATATATCTCTTTGCCAATCCATGCCATTTCTAGGTTCATACCTACCATTGCTATCAATCCATGCCGTTTTCAGGTCATACCTACAATTCATGCCATTTCCAGGTTCATACCTACCAACGTTACCATGCCATTTCCAGGTTCATACCTACCAATCTTACCAATCCTGCCATTTCCAGGTTCATACCTTACCATCTTACAATCCATGCCATTTCCAGGTTCTACCTACCAAACCAATCCATGCCATTGCCAGGTTCATAGGTACCCAATCCATGCCATTTCAGGTTCATACTACCAACGCTACCAATCCATGCCATTTCCAGGTTCATACCTACCAATGTTACCAATTCATGCCATTTCCAGGTTCATACCTACCAATGTTACCAATTCATGCCATTTCCAGGTTCATACCTACCAATCTTACCAATCCATGCCATTTCCAGGTTCATACCTACCAATGTTACCATACCATCCTATCTCCTGGTTCATACCTACCGAACGTGACCAGCATAGCTGACCACACTTTTTCTGAACTCCCGAGTTCATAAGAGAACAGATCTAACCACCTGATGTAGTGAAACAATTCCTTTTTGAGATTTGAATATTTGACAAAAACAGTCCTCTTAAGCCCATTATACTTTCAGCAAATAAATCTCCCTCAATCAACTTTATGAAGTGTGCTTTCATAAACTTTCCAGCTTTAATTTGATTAACGACTAATTAAAAATTAAAATATTAAGATAAACCTAAATAATTATAAATTTAATAAAACTATGAAGATTAAATTCTGACTTTGATGTGGTTTGTTGTTGAAGCTACCCCATTAACTAATTAAATTTTAAAACTTTCAAACCTGATCATAATTACTTTTAGCGAATTTCTATCATGAGAATGAAACTAATGAGCTGTTCGGATGACGGCAGTTGGAGGGGTAGTGGGAAGGAGATCGATTCCGTTTGCCTTTCTCTTTTGAAATTAATTTATAACTACTTAGGTAACTAGTAGTATAAAATTACAATTTTCTGCTGGTTCTTTACATTATTGAATGGTATTTTATGTGAACAAGTTATTGTTAAAGAATAAAACAAATCTTCACTCTGTAAAACAATGTTAAATAATGATGGAAGATAAGGGTCTAAGAGGTAGTTAATTAGTATTCTGTGTTTGTGGCAAGGAGGTCAAAGGTTCAAATCTAGCTGGGGAAAGACTATATTTTCTGTACCGTACACTTGAAATGCCTTGAATTCTAGCCTAGATCATAGGCGGTTTTTTAGGCTGCGGAGTATGGTACCAATTGTTATCGGAACACGTTTCTAGTATTACCAAAAGAGTTGTTTGGCTTTCGCCATTATGTCAAGACGGGACCTGATTTTGAATAGGTTTCTTTATGCGGTTGGAGTCACCCGTGGTGCAGTGGTTAAGGTACACGGCCACTACACAGAATGAATGGACTTTAGTCATGGGTTCAATCCCAGCACGGGCCTCTAGGATTTTTATGAGAGGGATAAAAATTCTGCGTACCACGTCCTTCAGAAGGGACGTCAAGCCGGTGGTCTCGAGCCTGTGTGTTTTCAGGTACTCTTTAAAGATCCCTTACCCTAAATGAAACTGGGTATAGGCAAAATTTAGGACCCTCATTGTAGATTCATTATAATACTATACTGTTTCTGCCTTGTAGTTTAAAGTGTTAGAGGTTTGGTTTAACTTCGAGGGCACGTGTTCTTTCCAGTTTTCACTAGACTATAAGAGTCAGTAAAAATATGTATGATTGCTTGAAAAAGCATGAGAGGAACCATAGAAATTCACGGCTCTTCTGTCTAGATTAGATGAAATATACCGACACTTGAAATTAAAAGGAGTAGAACACTATCTTAGGAAGCTGGCAAAAAGGACCTAACAAAGTGGCCTACTTGCCTGGTAGTTACACTACCACTCTCCCCATATTACTATCACTCATTACTGTGCGAGCTGGGCTTCAGAGCTGCTTGCAAATCTCTGTTGAAAACTCTGGACTAAAAGAATAATTAATAAAGTAAATTTCTTATCTAAAATTAAAATGTTTCAAGAAATGATGCTAAATCTCATATTACTAATCATATTTATCTTAACTTAATTCTATCTCAGCTTAATTTTATCCCAACAATTGAATTCAAGTAATTAATTTATATAAAAGATTTCCTCCAACCCTTAGTTAAAATTATAAATTAATTTCCTCTTCGAATTATTCTGTTAATAACTGAAGAGACTTATGAAAACAAATTAAACGTTGGATTAATTTAGCAATATCAGTGGCAGGCAAATATGCTGTAATTTCTTCTTTGTATAATTGCTAGTATGACAACACCGTTTAGCTGCGATAATATTAAGGGAAAGGAAGAAGTGATTCTTTACCTGGTCCGGAATGTTATGACGCAACAGAATGAATACCGCATAATTAAGATTTTTGAATTGAAAATTACAAAATTGTTTACTCAAGCATTCTGTGTTCTAGACTTGATTATAATTTTTAAGAGATAATTTTAAGTTGACTGGTATAATTAATTTTGTTAACGCTCTATTTGCTTGTAATAACTAAACATTTTTAGTAGAATATTTTAATGATAAATTATTACGTATATGATCTAAAGGTTAATTTGAGTCCACGAAACCGATGCAGCAAATTGATTATGCAAAAAGGGAATTGGTTCCTATCATTACAAAACCGCATGCGTTACCTAAGGCTTGGGGGCCTAGACAAATTGGGTTTTATATCTGGTTATAATTGCTAATAAACTGTTACTTTATTAAAATAACAAATTTAACCAATTTTACCCATAAAACTTGACTAAAATTATTAATTTTATTAAAGCCCTATTGGCTATTAATAACTTAACGTTTTTAAGTAAGACTTTAAAAACATTTTTCCTAAGTATAATTTAAATGAAAAAGACGTTCATCTCCATTTGGTGAATAATGTAGTTTATTGACTAGTTTTTAGGGAGTAAAGAAGGACTTTTCACTCCTAAGGAAGGAAAAGTAACTTTTCACTCCCTTGGGAGTGAAAAGTAACTTTTTCTCCCTGGGAGTAAAAAGTGTTTCCTATTATTGGGTTATTAGAGCCAATTATATCAATTTTTAAGGGAGTGGTATTCTCTAAATTTATCCAGGTGACCGATCAATTTTCGTCATCTGATTCTCTACGTTCATCTTTCGTACTTCGGACTCGCTTCGCTCGTCCTCAGAATAACGATTCGCCAAATTTATACTTTTTTTAATTTATACTTTTAACAAGTTTTCGGACCCTCTTAGCTCGTCCTCATATATTAAATACATTCCTTTCATTCCCAGCGGTCACCCATCTAGACACTGACCACACTCGATGCTGCTTAACTTTTATGATGCAACAAAAATCATGGATATACTTGTTGTATTGCAACGAAACAATTTCTCTATTCAAGAAATTGTAATTTTCATTAGGGATTCAAGAACAAAGAAACACTAGACCCATTTATTATTCTATGGTTATTTTTAGAAATAAACATAGAATTTATTTATTTTTTACTTAGTTAATAAAATCATTTGATGATTAGGCAAAATATCCTTAAAATTATTGATATTGGTAAAACAATTTTCTGGGGGGAGGGGGTCTATTTTTATAAAAGTAATGAAATTTGTTGAACAGTCACGGCATCCGAGGGAACAATTATAATACAATTTTAAATTGTATCGGATTAAATTGTATAATTCTATCGGAGCTAAAATTAAAAATTGTCGTTTACTAAAGGATTGATTTGAAGTTCAGACTGAAATTATCTTAATTTAAATTTTTAACAAATGTCTTTTTCTTTTAGACAAAAGTGTTTGTAGAACGAAAGAATAAATAGTCTCTCCATAGTTAGAGATTTTATTCAAATTAAAGCAGAGCGCTTTCGACCTAACAAGAGGTCATCATCACTGCCGTTGAGCAGATATAAAGTGTTGAAAACGTAGTTTTGAATAAAACAAAATCAAGATGGTTTGAGTAGGCTTGTAACAGGACACATACTGAGTATGTATCTAGAGTATGTGTCTTGCTACAAGCCTACTCAAATCTTGATTTTGTTTTATATTTAAAACTACTTTTTCAACACTTTAATCTCTGCTCCATGGTACTGATGATGACCTCTTGTTAGGTCGAAAGCACTCTGCTTTACTTTGAATAAAATCTTTAACTGTGGAGAGACTTTTTATTCATTCGTTCGTTTACGATGGACTTCATTCATGCTCATATTAAAACAAAAGGTTAGTGAAATGAATTTGAATGAGCACTAGTGGAGTTGTTCATAATGAAAGGAACGAAGAAAGAGTCTCTCCACAAACAATAATTTATTCAAAGCGCTTTCAACCTAACATGAGGCCATCATCAGTGCCAGATATAATAAAAAGAATAACGGCTAAGAGATGGCACTGATGATGGCCTCATGTTAGGTTGAAAGCGCTTTGAATAAATTAATTGTTTTGTGGAGAGACTCTCTTTCTTCGTTCCTTTCAAAAGTGTTAGTGTTTTTGTAGTTATAATGTCATTTAACTTCATCACCTAAAAGGGGAATAAACCGCTACAATATGAATATATAGTAAGTTATTAGTAACATTGTTGTTTCAAGTATTGGTGTTAATTCAGTTTTATTTGCCTGAGAGGTTGTTAAGAGAAACAATACAGTGAAAGTACTCAATCACAGACAGGGGCAGTGATTGAATTATTTCAAGAATATAATTCGATCACAATTTTTTTTTACTTTTACTCATTTATACCGTATAGGAAAAGTATTGCGTTTGAATGAAATTTTCTTCATTCATTAGCAAATTTTGGAGCTTGGGTATTTTTTACTAGTTTAACACATTCATTTAAGTACAATGCATATTAAAATAAAAATACAAACTTACACCATATGTTTTTGAATTTCTATTTATGATAATTACCTTTTACCATGTGTGTTACGACAAGAGAGGCGAATAAAAGCTCCTAGAATATTAGTTTTGTTTTTGGAAAGTTGCCCTTATTTGAGTTGGGATTTAGGAGTTGAGGATCCTTGAAATGAATACTTGGTTTAATTGGAGATTTGAGGGAATGCTTCCTTTCAAGGTGATTAGCTTAAGCTTCTTAAGAGCCTTCTTCTGTTGTAAATATTTTAAATTTGTTTTATCATTCTTCTTTATTTTCATTATTGCAGTATTATATTTAAATTTCCTATTTTTACTTTTCATTATTTATACCGTCGGTGTATAGGAAAAGTATTTTGTTTGAGAAAAAAAATCCGAAACCGTAATTTTACAGAAATTATCCGTTTTAGATCTTTTTAAGACTTTCTAAGTAGCTTTCTCAAAATTGTCTGTCAATTTCTGTGTGTGTCTGTAATCATCATAGCTTCTAGTGTATTTATGCTACAGTTGAAACTTTTTACAAAACTCAGTCTATAGGTGTAGTTATGTTATTCGAATAAAAATTGCCATTAACTCGAGATATTGACTGTAAAAATTAAAAAAAAAAAATCATAAAACGCAGAAAATGTAGCGATTAATATGAGAGTTGGTATGCAAATGGCCATGTATAGACTAACATATGTGCAAAGTTTTATCTTAGTATAAGCATTAGTTCGATTTTTATTAAATGACTTGTGCATGTTTTTATAAAATTGTAAACATCGGACAATTTTTGTCTATTTTAAAACAATTGACAATTTCAACTTCAATCTATTTGAGTATAAATGCGATGCAAATGTATACCTTTACGTAATTAATAAGTTTCGTTTCAATACGACCGGTACATACATGGTTTTTTTTGGATCATAAAGGTAAGCAGCAGCGAAAATGTCAGTGTCTGGATGGGTGACCGCTGGGAATGAAACGGATATATTAACTATTTGAGAACGAGCGATGTGAATGCGAAGACGTATAGCAGTATATATTTAACTACTTGTATATTCTGTGTGCGAGCGAATTGAGTCCCGAGCAGGGACTATGATTGTACCCCGTATCCATTTTTTAATTTTTTATTTAAAATACATATGCTAAGTCATTATTGCGGGTTAATGACTTCATAAAAAAATCATGTTCCAGATAGCGCAACTACACCTATAGATTGATTTTTGTACAAAGTTTCAACTCTCTAGCTCTAATAACCTGAAAGCTATGTTGATAACAGACACACCACACACACCTACACACAGATATTAAGACAGACAACTTCATGAAAACTACTTAGGAGGTTTTAAAAACACCTGAACAACTCTAAGAGGCAAAGCACTCTCTTAACCTATTTTATTAGAATTATATAAATTGTGTGATTTTATGTATTGGACACTCTGTTTGTATTCAGTAGTTATGTATAACAAAATATATGGAACAATAGATAAAACCATTGTTTTATCTATTGTTTTTAGGGGTTTCAAATCTTGTTCTGTGTACTATTGTAAAACTAAATAACTATTTGGGTATTAGCTTGGATTTAACCTTTTAACTGGTGTAACATCTGTCGAGTTAAATGTTAAAACTCGGACAAACTGGAGCGACAAACTTTTCTGTTTGTGATATTTAGGAGTAAAGACATTTTAACACTAATTGTCACTCGTTTAATACTATACGTACTGTTTTAATTTGTTTTCAGACTTATTGTGTTACAATTGATATAATGTACAACTAGTAAATTGTAAATTAAATTTATTTTGCCTTAATATATGCTGTAGAAGATATATTGCTTGGCACAACTTATTAGTATTTTTACCACCGAGAGAACGATCGAAATTTATCGGGTCCTATAGAACGTCTATGACCAAAAACCTCTGATGTTCATTCATACTAACAACGGATTAACTCCACCCCCCCCCCCTCTCAATGACAAACTTTTCTGTGTGAGTGTATATGTTTGTTTGTGTATGTGTGTGTGTGTCTGTTATCATCTTAGCTCCTAGTATGTTTTTTTTGGCTTTATTATTTGAAGCCAGAATTTCACCCCTGCTCCCAGGTCTGATTACAGGGCATGACAGCCTTTTTTTATTAAGTCACATCTTACAAAACATTTTACAGCTATTATTTTTTTAAAGAAAAAAGGAAGAAATAAAAGTGTAGTAGAAATAGAGTAAGGAAGTACCTGGGGCCAACAACTCCAGTGTTTTACCTACTTATCTTAATTGGCAAAGCAGTTTTACTTTTATATCAAACACCATAAATATGGATACTCGACGAATTAAGTAGTGGCCTAAAAGCTCCACTTAGGTACTTCCTTAAGCATAAGAGGTGTAAGGAAAATAAAAGCAAACAAAATATGTAAATAAGTAAATAAAGTCGAATTACGAAATTAAGAAACATTAAAAATGTGAAAATAATTCACATTAAAAAAATATAAAAAAATGCGATTACACCACACAATTTTCTATTGGTATCTCTAATCAAAGTCTATTATATCTCCTAGTATGCTTATTTACATACTAGGTAAAGATTTGACGCTTTTGAAAAGAAAATCAATTTGTGCTGCCCAGAATTCTTTAATGATGTCATCAACTGTCCGTAATAATATGCAAAAATTTGAAAATGGATAAATAAATTATTGGATCAATATGATATTTAGCATGTTTCTAGTGCTATAATAGACTTACAAATGAACCTGTTTTGCCTTTTTATCAGCGTTAGTTCAATTTTTGTATAGAATGGTATGTATAAAAACAGTTTCCAACATCTAGCTGTTGCCTGTAAATAAAAATTTAAGTATGTTACCTACAGATGTTTGCTGTTTATATTCATATATCCTAGAAGCTGATAGTGATCTCTGCAACCTTCCTTACTCTACCTTATATCCCCTTATTTGTTTAGAAACAATTGTAGAACATCCAAGATTGCGTTGTATCGTTAAAACGTTATTATGCTAACTTATAGTATAATAGAGTATGCAGAGAGTAAACATGAAGTATGTTAAACATACCTATTTTCCTGTTCGTTACGAAATGTTAACGAACACAAGTTGCTCTTTGTATCATGTTTCTCTACTACCGTATCTTTACAATAGTTCGTAAATATAGAAGTGTGTAATAGTAAATTGTTTCAAATACGAGCTAAACTTAAATCAATTTTATGGTTTACCAATTTATATCAAACGGTTTTAGTGTACCCGTATTTAACAAATGTAATAAAACTGTATAACTAATAAAACAAATTTAATATAATATACAAATATAAAGAATATAACAAATTTTATTCGTACATCAAAATGTCTGTTAGGTTATAACATGGCAACGGCTGAACAGATTTTGATAATTGTTTTTATCAAAAAGTTTCATCTTCAGGGCTTGTCTAGACTACTTAAAACTTTTAATAGGAAACTTAAAGGTTCGGAAAAATTACGCATATGAGTGAATATTATGGTATTTTATCGTTTTTACAAATCAAGGTGTAATTAAAATCAGTTTCTTACTCAATATTGCATAGAAAAAAGAAGATAGATTAGGTGTGTAGGTTAGATGTAGTTTCTTTCTTTAAGTATTGATTTATTAATAAGATACCACGGAAAAGAAGAAGAAATCCGATAGGATTACTTCAGCTATGGTAATAAGATTACGAAAATTTGATGAAAGCGATCAGCAAACTACTCATCGAAGAGAAACTGATTAAATCCTTATCTCTGTTTTAAGAGTTTTCAAAAGCTCTCAAGATATAAAAGCGCCTAGATGATGATAGAATCTGTATCTAAATATAATACAATCCGTACAAATATTATGTTATGGAATAAAATTCGTTTTCATTAATTATAGAATAGTTTACTTCTACGCTTGAGTAAATAACAAATACTTGTATTTGTATTAAGTAAATATTCAATAGTTAAACTAATAAACATAACGGCTTTATGCGGTGTATTAATATTAAAGATACAAACACCATCTTGTCTTTGTCACTGTCTAAAGAGTTTATTAAAAATAATTAGATCTAGTTTTAGCCATATTACCATAAACAGTGCCTGATAAACGAAAACTAATAATACATATAGTATAGTAATATAGTATAATATAACATGTATTGTATAAACGTTCTATGAGCGTAATTGTACCAAGAAAATAATAGGGAATGCGCCTATCTTACCTTACCCACGTAAAAACTGTCGACGACAATGTTAACGCCAATTACCCTACTCACTCATACAATGTTAACGCAACTGTATCCTTCTTATTGCCTGGTTATAAGGATATAGTGCAAGATTTTAGTTCTTTCTTATAGTTTAGAGGGTGAATTTTACGTGTTTAATATTACTCTTACCTTGATAGAAAGATTTAAGTTATAGATTCTAAAAAAATACAAAACATTCAGTATTTTGGCATTTTGAGAACATACGTTATCATATGTTTTAACAATCATATGTTAAATTTAGAGGCAAAAATTAAGGTCTTCTCTAATACTTTTAAATTCCAATGGATTAATATTGTCACCACAACCATCCCATTGTCTATGTCCATGAAAAACGGTGGTGACGCGACTTTTCCTTTAAGTTACCTCAGAAATTCTTAATTAAAACAATTAACAATCTTATAGTCCAGGATATATGACCTTATACCTTTTGTTAGCACGTTCTTACTCATTTTCCAAATAATATTTTGACAAATTATTTACTTTACGGAAAACTTATTTTTTTCTTATTTTTTCATTTTAAATTAATCTAAAACATCTTTCTTTGATAAGACTAATTCTAGAAGTATGAATCCAAGAATGTTACTTTTGACAGATAATTTTATTATTATTACATACTTTTCATCTCATTATAGATGACAAAAGGGGTTTGTAGATGATGGAGTTTGCCCTCATCAATCATAGTGACGTCAGAAGGGTGATGCTCGGTCTAGTCGACGTTACCCCTGTCACCATGAAATGCTCTTCGTCTGTTCATTATCAAACAGAGTGCTTAAAATTTTCTCATTAACTTGAAAGCAAAAGAAAAGAAGTTGTTGAAAAGCAGTGGAAATGTTCATTTATCTATCAACCCATCATCAGTCACTGATAAGAAGAAAGAGCTGAAAAAAATAAAATGATCCATCCTCTTTTTTATAAAAAGGAAACTTCTTTTAACCCTTATTTTTCTTATTAGAGGTCTTTTTGTGTAAAAAAATCCCACAGACATAGAAGTCAGTCGTTTTGATTTTCGTTTAGTGTCTTTTTGGTCTATTGATGTCTTCAAAAGACGAAAAAGGGGTTTTTACTGTGCACAAGATTATTGACAAAGTGGGCTTGACGTTTTACATAACATCATTATTTTCAGGAATAATACATTTTGTTGTTAAACTTCTCCAGAGCTTTGTATGGTAAGAGATTGTGGTTTTATCCTGAGAGATATTGTATCAATATGTAGATATTCCTGTTAATTATAGAACATAAAAAATGTATGAATCACACGTTTGAAAATATTTGAAAAACCATATACGGGTAACTAGGAATTTTTGCGCTACGCCACCTTACCTGTTCAGACTCGCTTTGCTTTTCCTCAGAGCAAAGAGACTACCTAATTTATTTTTCAGTTCGTCCTCGAAATCTGTTTGCTTGTCCCATACAGATAAAAAAATCGTTTTATTCTAAGTAGCCACATATTCACGTACTAACATACCCCTATTGATGCTGCTTATGACAAGAGTTCTAGCAAAACCTTAGATATACTGTCGTGTTTTAATGAAACTTTGTATACTTGTTCTCTATACTCTATAAAGGGATGCAGTCGTAAAAATTTCAACTCAATTGAATTATTTTTTATTGATATCAATGTTGCAAGAAACGCACACATATCATTCGATAAAACGTGAACTAATGCTGATAAAAAATGAAACTTGACAGACTTGTTAGTATGATAGTAAGACTACCTTGAAAATTTGACCGTGTTTTAAAAATTTGTGGAATTCATTCTGTGTCAACACTAGAATTGCGTTGATAAAAGACACACATACAGAACAGAAAGCGCGTTAAAAACCTCTCGGACGGGTTTAAAATGCCTGAAACAGATAATTTAGCCCAAATATTCTGTGACACGGAAGGATCACGCAATGATAGGTTTATCAATTATTTTCTTTGATGTATAGTAAGTATGTACATATGTACATCTTGGATGTATTCAGATCTGGTGAAAGAATAAATTGGTAAATTGGTGATTTAATTTAAATTTGTGCCAAAACAATAAAACTTTTAGGAAGACAGGACTATTCAGTTATTAATGTCTATTAGCAATAAATGTTTCACTTAAATGATTCACTTAAAAGTTAAAAAAATACATCTTGTACAGACTCTCATATCTAATAGAAAACATACACTCACTTCTCTTCTTCTTTACATCTCAACGGTAGTTATTTTAATTATTTTATTTATTAGGTTTTTGTATTTTATTTTGTCTCCTTTCTATACTTTTGCTTATCATTGTTAAGTAATTTTTTGTGTTTTACTCATTTTATTTGCTTGTTTGTTATGTTTTGCACTGATGATGACCTCTAGTTAGATTGAAAGCGCTTTGCCAATAAAGTTTTATTTTGTGGAGAGACTTCTTTTCTTTCATTATTTATAATGAACTTCATTCACGCTCACTCTAAGGATCTAGTACAGAATTGTAACTGTGTATTTTAGTGCATTTTCGCAAAGATTCCGTTCTTTACCAGGTTTTGCTTTCTCTTGGCATACCCGTTATGTGTTTTGCCGTAGCAACAAATTTATAACAAACTTTTATCATTAAATGCCCACGTTTTAACTTATATACTGACTCCGAAAATCAGTCACTTGTACAGTTCTTATGAATAGTCATAATAATAATTCCACCATTTTTTGCATAAAAATTTCTAAAAAATCTCATATTTTTCTTAGGCATTTTAGTTATAATTTTATGAAAATCAGCTGTTAAGCCCTAATGAATTGTGTTTCAAAACTTAATTTAATTGCATTTGAGAACAGTTTTAATCGTATGAATCAATACTTCTTAGCTTGAATACATTAGGAGCTACGATGATAACAGAAACACACACATACAGACAGACAAATTTGTGAAAACCACTCACAAGCCATAAAAACACCTGAAACGGATAATTCTAGTTTCATCCCGGTTTCAGATTTTTTTACAAACACAGTACTTCTCTACTAATATACACGGATTTTAATGCAATTTTCGGGGAAAGACAGTAACATTTAGGCGAATTTCCCATTCATTCCTCAACATAATACTGCAGGAACCGCCATAGGGCGGATCAGAATGGCGGACGTCTAAACAATAGTATTCGATGAGTTTCTACATGTTATAAATTTTCTCAAAGGGCTTGCCAAACAGGCAATAATTTGAAATAGGTATTTTTGTATTTATAACATCCTAAACCAGTTATTTCTTGATAAGTCGTATCTTTTTCAAGGTACGACTACCTCGTCAAGACTTTAAATAAATTTAATTAATTTTGAAATGGACCTACAAATGTTGATAGCTTCTTTCACATTTAAAACTGAGCAAAATTTCCGATTAATTAGTTGTTTTTGTTCTCTTATTTTCGACTCCACGGTGTCGATGAGTTGTGACAAACTGGGGGTAGAGGCGGTGATTTTGTAAGGAGGAGTGATGTCCCCCCTTCACGTTCAATTTAAATTCTTCCACAGTTTCTTGGATTCCCAAGATTTCTTCTTTATAATATCAAGTTGTTTTTATGTGCTATTTTGGGAATAGATATTCTAGTTCTTGCTGTCTAGTCAAATTAAATTTACTTTAGGCTTAAAGGTTGAATTTAAGATTAAGAAAGACTGTATTTATGCCAAAACAAATTTAGAAATTTATTAGTTTCTATCAGACTTAAAAGTAATGTTCTAGAACTTCCCTTCTTATCTACTCAAATCCTTTTCTTTTATCTTATCTGGAGAAATCTAAATCATATTCTTTTTGTTCACAGGTATGTTCAGTAACAGGTGTAATTCAATACAAATGTAAAAGGTTAGATTTTTTGTTTCTTTCAATTTGTTGTTTCAATTTTGTTGTGGTAGCTATAAATTTTAATTTATGGTCATACCAAATGAAATTCTTACCTTTAATTTTAAAAAAGGTAAGAAAAAGGCCCATAGAAAGTTAAATTTTAATCATTCGCTATTGAATATAGGGCTCCGCCTAACTTTTATGATGCCAAAAAACCATGTTTATACTTGTTTTATAAACAATAAACTTGTCTATTCCGTAAAGGTTTATACTTGTAACGACTTTCAACTCAAGTAGATCATTTTCCGTGTTTACTGTTATTTGAAAAACGTACAAGTCATTCGAATAAAAATTGAACTAATACTGATTATGAGATGAAACTTGGCACATATATTAGTCTTATACCTGGCTATATGCGTGCTAAATCTCAATCCGAACGCAACATTTTTCCGCGTTTTATAATTTTCTAAATTTTCTCTGACCCATTTTTTCAAATTTATGACGTCATAAAAAATTATTTTCTGAATAACAACACATCAACGGTAGACTGATTTTCGTACCAAGTTTCAACTCTCTTGCAAAACTTCACTATGAGCAAGATATTAGCAGACACACTAACATATACAAACACATACACACACGCTTAGAAAACTTTGTGAAAAACACTCAGGAAGACTTGAAAACACCTGAAACGGATAATTCCGGTGACATCTCGGTTCTGGAATTTTTGTAAACACAATAATTTTCCTTTATCCCTACGGTATAAATGAGGAGAAGTAAAAATAATGTCTTATAAGAGAAAGAATTGATTAGATTCTGGAATTAATCCAACCCGGCCCACCAAAATAACGTCACTTAAAACTTTAAGAAATAATAAAAAAACTATCAATATTTTGTGAGGAGTTCAATGTCTTTAATAATTTTTTTCAAAGAAAAATATTTGTTCAAAAATTAAACTTCAAAAAGCGTTTTGAAGTTTTCTGAATAGAAAGAGATCTTTTCCACATCCGTATGGTGTCTCAGTTCTTAAATATATTTAATAAATGTGCGCATTTCTTTCTAGACACTTTTTGTAAATTGACTATTACAGATAAATATATTTTATTAAAACTCGTACAAAATTCAACATTAGGAGAGGAATATTAAAAACCAGGTGGTTGTGACGTCATTAACCCGGTTTACTGAGTCAGGAAATTTTATTAAAAAAATCGGTTTAATTTTATGTAAACATTGTTTGTCAAGAAAAAGTTCTTCATCGAATGAAACCGGTATGGAGACAATGCGACCACTCTAAGTGACCAAAAAGACAAAAAACCCAAAAAATTACCTGCGTTTTTGAATTACCATTTTAAAAAATGGCAGAAGCCGACCGCTAATTCTAAATAATTTTACCCTTTAAATGTTGAAACTGCAAATTTAGAAATCGTTTTATTTAAAGTATAAACCATTTGTATGAATGAAGACTATTTGAATCTAAATTATGTGAAATCTAGTGTAGCTAGTAACGCGTAGCTTTACTTAAAATTACTTTATTTCTGTAACACGTTTTTCTTACGTTTTGATAAATTCAAACCTTTTCCTTTAAGACTTTGATAAAATGCTTTATTCCGTGTCACCTATTTACCAACATTACCCCTCCCCCACACACCCAAATCTTCCTAATAGTATAAATAAAAACAGAATAGTAGCTATGTTTTGTGCTCGCTGCTGTTTTCAAAGTAAAAATAATTCTGTCACTTCACGAATACATTTGTCTGTTTTATGTTGGGGGGGAAAAGTGGTAATATTACCGCACTGGAATATAATATTTATAGTCAGTAAAGAAGTAAGGCATTAAAGTGATTCATTTTTCTAAAACACTTTGCCCAGTATTGCTTGAAGGGGGAAGGAAAACTCGAGAAAAATAGGCTTGTTTTTTCTTAAAGTGCGTTATGAATAATGGTTCTTTAATGCATAAATGTCATTGCGCTTGAGTATGACTGATGTTTATCCTTGATTTGAAAGTGGTATATTTGCTTAGAATCTTGTATTATGCATATTTATGTGTTGTCAGTTTACTCTAAATTCTATTCACATATATATTATTAAGTTCAGTCATAAGATTCTGCCGGTCTGCGCTGATCTCAGCGCAAATCTGCGCCTTAAACCCATCGAAAATTACTTTCCAATTAAAATTTCTGAAGGACTGAAGTCTTCATTAATTAACATAGAATTTAAAAACTAAAGTTTTATTGAAAATTCATTGTCCAACTGTCTTTCTGGCTTTCGGTTATTTTAAGCTTCCTGGTTCGTACAATGACCTCAAAATTCTGTTCGTCAAAGACATTGTTTCCTCTTGATACGATTTCTTTCATTCCAAATTTGATTCACATCCTAATCCTCTAGTCCAAACCTTACATTCCAGAACCATTCCTTCCAATCCTCCACGACGTCTTCGACGACACCTGCCGCGCGACCTTCTGTTATAACCAATATCAACCTTAATGTAAAAACGCAAAACATTTCAGAAAATTCAACCCAAATTTTCAAGCCAATTTTTTATATTATAGGTAAAATGTCAACATTTTCCTTACCACGCCAAGGAGTATCACCACTGGGTAATTCCTCCTATCAAACCTGCCTAGTCATTTTAACCAGTATGAGCAGTATGTCAATTACATTTATTGTAGACAATAATCAATAAAGTTAAAAAAATAAAAAAGGTTATTTCTGAGGGTTTTTGGTCATTTTAATTACATTCGTTTTTTTTTTAATTTTAATGTTAGGACTCGCTTCACTCGTCCTAAGATTTTCATGACTAACCAAAGCTTAAGGTGGTATTACCATAAGAGTCGCACTACAAAAAATTAACGTAAAAGCTGAAATATAAATAGCAATGGAAATTCAAGCACTAATTGTGTGTTTTGCTATCTCACAATATGCTGAACTTTGAAAAGTTGTAGAATAGTTAGAATTTATAGGCCAGAATTATTTTAGGGCACAGAAGACACAAGATTTCATTAGATTAAATAAACTATATTTCACTACTTACACGTAGCATATTCATGAATTTATTTTTAAATTTTAAAGTAGGATTTAATTTACTAATATTTTAGTAAGTTTATTTATTTTATTTTCTCTGTAATACTTTAGTCTTTCTTGATTTACATTGTATTTTTACTTGTATTCCACAATATTTGTTTTTAGATTTTGACTTTATAAATAAATTATTTACTAATCAACTTAAAATAGTTCCACTTGACGTTATGTATAGAATTTTCTTTGCATGAATTAGCTTGTAAGTAGTTCTCTTCTCATTATAATTTTCTACTCTTATACCATTATTATTTATATTTCTGTGGAATGATTATATTATATTGATTTCTTTTTCTATGTTTTAGCATTTAGCATTAATATGCTACGTGTAATCTAATGAAAGACTTTCCTTCTGTGACCTAAAATAATTCTCATCTAGTATTATGAAGACACTCACAAGCATCAATAATTTATAGGCCGTTAAAATTTTAAATCCTAACAGTCAATATTTTCAAAATGGCGACTAATATCTAAATGAAGTTTTGTAAAATTTTTTACCTCTTAGAAGTGTACATTTGTGTCAAATGTCAATTTGATCGGTCAGATTTTATTAATTTTTTTTACATTTTTTTTACATTTGGTTACTCCGCAAATAAGTTTATCATATCTGTAAAATAACATCTTCCTGACATGATAACTAGATTAAGTCTGATTGTTGTGCAAAACCTCAACTCTCTAGTATAAACAAAGCAGATTAAGACCACTCAGAACGTCATAAAAATGCTTGATAGATGGATAATTGTGATGAAACCCCGGTTTTGGATCTTTTAGGTGAACACAATACGTTTCCTTATGTTACCTACGGTAATAGGCGAAGAAAAATAAAATTATAAATTTAGAGACTAAGCTTTTATTTTTTATAAAATTCTTGTTCCTGCCAAATTGGTTAATCCGTTCTGCTTTTGGTTTGTTTGCAAGAGGAAGATTCATATAGTTTATATTATATACAAACCGATTTACATAAAACTTTTTTTTTCAAATTTAATGATCTTTATAACTTATACTATTTATTGTTATTATGCAAACAAACTTTGCTATTTATATTATATAAAAGTTTACAATTTATATATTTTTTTATATTTCTAATACTGCTACCACAATATTTTTCCCATATTTAAGAAGAAGCAAACTTTGCTATTCTTATTTCGTTCTCAGTTGCTTCTTTTTTTACAGAATGAGAGCAGGTTATGTCTTCATTTGTTGATAATAAAAAATGAATGAGTATTTTGTCATGTTAAAACATAACCATATACTTTGTGAACATAAAAGAAAACATAAGTTAAAAGAAAATCTTACACTCTGCTTCACGTTAAACATTGCTACCAGCATAGCGGGCTTTTTGTTGCGGTTTTACTAACTTGTGGCTTTTACAGAGTTGACCTAAATAATAGTTTACGATTGTTTTCTTTCTTTCTAAGAGCGTGATATATTTTTAACTATCCTTTGTTTTATGCCTTGTTTTTAATGTAATTTATACAGGTTTTGTTAAATAATGAAATTAAGTATTTGGTCGAAATACTTTTTTTTGGGTTCAGCTAGCTTAGGATAAAGGTGTAGATTTTTAGGAGTGTAGCAATAAATGTTTTATTATGTCAACTTGCAATTTGAGGTGGTTACACCTTTTTAGTAATTCCTAAATGTGTACACCTTGTTCGAGTTATGTTATGAAAAATTTAAGGAGGAACCGGTGAGAAAAATATTTTATTGTTTTTAGTGTAAGCTTATACTTCTTAAACCACGGATGGCTGCCCTGTTTTTTTTTTCGTTGGATTTAACCTTAAAAATTTTATTACTAGAGAAGCCCTATTGGTTGAATTTTGTAACATAAAATAAGTATTATTATAATAAATAAATACAAAATTACTGGATCTTATATAATAATCCAGCGTTAGAAGACAAAACACAAACAATTTGCTGAGAGCTGACAGCAACTCATTTATTATATCCTTATATTACATAATTATATAACCTTAACACACTCATAGAATTGGTTACAATGAGGTTACACAGAGCCCGTAAGATGTTTCAAGTCTCTCAATGTATTGACACAGGCTATGTCCTACTAGTAGTATATTTCTCTGGCTTTAACTAACATTTAAACTATCTTATTTGGCACAATTTGAATATTCATACATACTACGACATTAGTGGTGGTATAGCAATTGGGGGAGATGATTGATCACCTTCCAAGGAGGCTACGTGATAGTAATTACGGGAAGTTATAAATCACCTAGCATGTAGGCCAGGTTGTTGCCTAAATATTATCCCTTAAACGCTAAACGAATTTAGTGATAGTGATAGTAATTACGGGCAGTGATATATCACCTAGCTAGTATGCTACGTTTTTGTCAACTCTCTAACAGAAGATAGTGTCGAAGATTACTAATAGACTTTATTTTAAGTTTTTAACAGCTTCAATTAGATATAACACGTGCCCAACTGCCAGACTTCAGTTCAGAAGTACACTGACAGACTGAAGTGTTTGCTCTCGATCAATAAGGAAGAAACATACATACTTTATACAAGCTACTTTTTAGGATCCTAAATTCCGTTAACCCCGGAAGTTAACCGTTTCATTTATTTTTTTAGGTGACCCAGAGACCCCTTAGTCAGTTGGCGATCATTTACTTTTGTAATTTATTAATATTGTCAATTATTATGTTTTGATTTATAAAACAAAGTGGTCGTCTACTCTAAAAATGTACCCCTTTACTTGACATTGCACAGGCTAGGAACCACCGGCTTAACGTCCTTTTCAAAGAACGACACATAAAAGGATTTCTATTCCCTGTTTGATAATTCAAGAGGCCCCGACCAGGATCGAACCCGGACTCACTAGTTGGCCATCTTTTTTACTAACGAGTTTTGATTGCATAGATCCTTGATTGCTTAAAAATTATAAGTACTAAAGTCATACCTTATCTAAACCTAGGATAGAACAACTAATTTTAAAAAATTCATGCTACACATGTTCAGCGAGGAAAACTTTTTCATTTATCTTGGCATTAGAAAAGGGGAAAGTTGTGAAAATTATTTTGTCTAGAGATTTTCTTCTGTACCGCATTGTGAAAAGTTTTTATATGAATATTTTAATGTAACGCCGGTTTTAAAAGTTTTAGGAATCAGACAATTTATATCGCGTCTCAAGTTGGTTAGGCGCCTCTATAATTTGTTCGAAGACATCTTAATGTTAAGAGTTAAAAGAAAAATAAATTTCCTGAAAAACTTTTTTAAAGAGATGGTTTTCAATACCTTGCAAGTTATTAAAATCTTATTGATTTTTTTCTTTGTTAATTTCAATGAGATACGGTGGAGGATTTTGTATTTTGCTTCAGTAGATCTTGGTAAAAACTACAAGAGCAAAGTTTACTCTGTATCAAATCAATATCATATTTTCAATGAAATAATGGGCTTATGAGGTTAAGGTCATGAGAGAGGAGGTGGCTTTTTTAAAATTGTGCTTACTAATAAAGAATATATGAACACACACACAGACATTTATATATAAATCTATATGCATATAAAATAATAAAAAAGAATCAGCCTCAGAATATAACTTACGAACGAATCAGGATATAGCTAATAAAAAACACCTCACTTCTCACGCGCCAACGTTAAGTATTATATTAAGTACACCACTGAAATACCTTTACTAAAAAAGTCCTAGTCTTGCATCCATTACTAGTATCCCTGATACTAAACATCTCCATCCACTTTAATTTTTCTTCATTATCCTTCTTACAAACACCTCTACGTTATCAAAATCAAAAGCATACTTCTTATCCAAAGCATGACAAGCGAGCGCAGTAGTATACCTTTCCCTTACATATATTAACTCTATGTTTGTCAGCCCTCGTCTTAATATATCTAGTTGTATGATCAATATGAGCAGTATCACAGTCATTGCAATTAGCTTTATAAACAACATTGGACTGGAGTTGTTGAGGGACTTGATCTTTAAGGGAGGTAGTGGTGTACTTAATACTTCATATTATAGATTGCTTAACTTATTTAAAACTTAGAGTTTATCCGGTTTTCTCTTTTTCCTTATTTCATTTATTTCCGAGGTTTCGCTCTTGATTGCTACCATTTTGCTACGGTTCTTGCTGTGTTGTAACAATTATGGTATCCGTCCTTGTGGTCTTTTTGTTCCTTTTTACTAAGGTTTTATTTTATTCATTTACCTCCTTACAGTTTTTCTTATGAAGAAAAGGAAACTGCTCGTGTCTGTCGTGTTGTTGCTTTATAGGCATAATGCGCTTGACCAGGTTTTTTAAGTAACTTTTTTTTTGTTTTTATTAAAATGTATGCCTTGTTTTTAGCTTTTACTGTTTTTAAATGTCTTTTTATTTAATTTTACTTACATTGTATTTTTTTGTTTTTTATGACCATCTGTTTAACTTAGTTCTGTGTTAGTGCTCTGTGACGTGTTGCTAAATAAATTTAACGACTTGAATATTCTTAGGACGAGCGAAGCCAGTTCAAATTAGGGTGGATGAGCGTTGTGAATACGAAGTAATGAGGAGGTACTGCGTACCTGATTGTTTTTTGAATCTTTTCTTGTGTTGACAATAGAACATTGGGCCAATAAAACAGAATCTAATGAGACTCTGCCATTGTTACAAACCAAACCGTCCGACAATTTACTGTGATAGTGATCCCTCATGGTCCCCAAATACAGCTATCCGTGACCCTAGAAGGTATCACTATCAATCTCAAGGGTAAAATTCAGTGATATCATTTTTCAGGAAAACAATAAAGTTTCACGTTGTGCAAAACTCACAAAATACAGTGTTGTTGTTTTTTTTGTGTTAATACACTAAAACTGAGCAAGAACTGGATGAGAATTAAGTTTTGTTTCAGCCCGGATATACAACCTTAGTATCTCATCTTACAAACTACCTCAAAACAAAAGTTACGATACAAGCAAGAGAAAATTAGAGCTAAAAGAGCAGCGAACGGGAAAATTGCTCTTTTTGTTTTTAAGAGAAGATTCTAATGATAAGGGTGTGGAATTAAAAATTGCGGACACACCTAATCGTATTTTTTGGGGATGGTTTAAAAATTTAAATTAAATGTTTTTGGCAACATTAAAATCTTATTTACCTATACCTTATTTATTGAAATTATCATTTTATTTATACCTATCGATTTATGATTTTTTCGCTAATATTTTTTTTTCAGTTCATTATTTCCAATATCCCTTCTCTTTTTACTTTTCCTCATTTATATCGTAAGTAAATAGGAAAATTATTGTTTGCGAAAATTTCAAAACTGAGATTTCACTTAAAGTATCCGTTTCAGGCGTTTTTATGTCACCCTCTCTTTTTTTTGTAAAAAAATAGCATAAGATGGTTCCTCTATGAATTTATGCTCTTTGGTAACACTTTACCTATAATCGGCGATTTTATGAGGGTGAGTCGACCAAATGGAGATAAGTTAGGAAATAGGGTATAGTCAATATGTAGTTTTTTGTCGGTAATGACTTTGCGAACCACCCTTTCTTTATTGCTGTGTTATTCCCTGCATGAAATTTCCGTAGAAGTACAATTCAAACAATTTAAACTGAGAGCCTGAAGTAAACTGAGTAGGTTTACGGCGCTTAAATTAAATTCCAATCCAAGAGATCATGAAATACAATTTCACACATCGGTGTAATAATCATTAATTACAAGTTTACCAAACTCCAAGTAGAGATTAAGGAGGCAACAGAATAGAATGTTAAGTGATTAAGTAATTTAAGTAAATTCAATTTTGAGTTATTCTCTCGCTTTACATTTAATATTTTTGATTAACCCTGAATTGTTGTATGTTTGAATTAATTTTGTAATGATGAATTGAAAAATTTATCAAATTTTTTTATGATTCCTTTATTTAAAAAATAGATAATCACAAAATCAAAAAATATAGAAAGGTTAACCCACATAATAGGAAGAAAACTCCAGTGCTATGTGGGTATACATATTTAACTAAAATATTCTTGTAATTATTATTATTAATAATATATTATAAAGCATGCAAATTGTTAAATTAAGATAAATAAAAGGATTACATGTAAAATAAAAATTGTGTTGTTAGTACATTAAGTTAAGTAAAAAATAAGAAAGATGAAACATTAAATTAAAGTTAATAACTATAAAATAAATATAAAATTCTTCTATTTTTAAGGTTTTATACAAGATGTATGACAATGCAAAATATATTCAAAGTAAAGGTTTCACAACTCTATTAATTTTTTTTAATACATTTAATTGCTTTTGCGTGTCGAATAGATGTTAATTTCAATGTAGAATCAAAGATAATTTTTGGTAATATTTTACTATTTTAGTTCAGGTTTTTTATTTGCCTTATCGTGCAAAATAAACTGTCGAAGACGTTTTTTTAGTGAGTCAGGTTTGTTAGTAGGTGTGTTTTTAAACATGGTAAGTAGCTTTGGTGTTAGTTTGTTTACAAGTTCAGGTCCAGTGTAAGTCCAGTAGTTCTGTCTTGTTGAGGTGTTGGTTTTTGGAGTCAAGTACATCATTTTAGTCTGATTTCTCGTGCCTTTAGTATGATTAATTTCTATTACTTTGTGTCTGTTTTTGAAAGTCATTAGTATAGAGTTTAGGTCATATATTTGGTTAACAGTTAGTACGTTTAATTGTTCAAACAGGTCTTTGCTTGGTGAGCGTCGAGGTTTTTTTAGTATAGTTCTTAGTATGGATTTTTGTGTATTGATACAGATTTTTTCAGAGTTTTACTCGCAGATCCCCATGCTATTATGCCGTATTGTATGATAGAATTTGCTAGTCCGTAGTAAAGGTTTGTGCGTTGCTGTAAAGTCAAGAATCCAGTAGTTCTAGAAAATATATAGATAAGTGTCTGAGTCTCAGAGTAAGTTGTTCGATGTGTTTTTTCCATGTCAAGCAGTCGTCTATGATTATTCCAAGTTAGTGTGCTGAACTCTTTCTAAGGAAGGACAAGAGCAAGGTAGAGGGTAGGTACTGTGGCATGTATTAGAATTACTATATATTATATGTATAGTTCTTGACTAAACGTAATCCTTGGCATACGCCCTTGTTACATGTTAAATTCCTAAGATGATTTCTTGTGAACTTTGACCAAGATGTAATTTTGCTAACAATTATCATACAAATATTCTTGAGGTAGTATGAAGAGTCCTAAACCTATTAGGATTAAAACTTCAACCACATCTGTAGTTAGCACAGGTTATTGAGATAATTTCATTGCGGTCGCGGGATGGTCTTGATTTTATCAATTTCTGTTGAATTTTCGAACCAATATTCCAAATAGTATTCAGTCTAAGAATATTTGTACATTACTAACACCAGGGCTTTTATAACTGTTTGGAACAAAGTTGACAAAGTTGTATCTTAATTTTAAGGTCAAGAATAATGAAAACTCCAGTCCCTTATTGTTAATTTTTTGAATAGTTCAACAATGTAACAACGTTTTTCTGAGAGAAGTTCAGCATCATCAGGTAATGTAGAACCACTAAAATCCACAAATACCTGAGTAAAAAATTAAAAATAATACATACCAGAGGTAAACTAACAGATCCCCGAGAAAACATCAGGTATATAAATGAATGATATTTAACAGAAATCTGTTTGTAAACTGTATAAAAAAAGTTACAGGTGAAAAGGTTAGAATGGGAGAGACTCCCTAGGGACTAAAGTAGGATTTGTATTTGCTGACAGGGGTACTGTATTTGTAGAGGGTCTTTTAAAATTTAGGATATTGGAGTAAATGCTATTTATATTGTTTGTATCTTGTATTATTCCTGGTTTTTGAGTTAGTTGTAATGTAAAAACTTTACATAAAACTACGCAAAAATGCGTAGTTTATTCAATTTCCGGATGTCGAAATGAGCTTTGGTTTGCAAAACGTTGTTATAATGTATCACTGTTGCATTTACAATTAGAGACTGCTGTAAAAGATCCATAGTTCAAGATCTTTATTTATTTAATATTTATTAAGAGCGCTTTCAACCTAACAAGAAAGCGCTTAGCTTTATTATAAATAAATATCTTGAACTCTGGAGAGACTTTATTTTTTCTTTCTATTATTTTTTTATGATCTAAGTTTTAAAATTATTTCCAATAGAATTTCTATCATTCCAATAAGGTTCTCTTGAAACGCTTCTGGTCAGACGGCAATGTAGGGATTGAGCAAACCAGCAGCTCCTCAATGTTTTTTAATGTTGCTCAAAAAATATAATTTAAATTTTTAACTCATACAAAACATTATGATTAGTTGTCCCTGCAGTTCAAAACTATAACATAGTTTGTATAACTACTTTAATTAGTTTTATACAACTATAACAAGTCATTATAAAAACTTGTAACTAATTATCTAAAAGTATGTAGAATTTATATGAAACAGCCAAGTTAAAGCTTTCAAACGCCACCAAAATAAAAATTATAGCCCACGCAGAATTTTATAGAGACAGCCATTTTTTAGTCAAAGAAAATATGAAAAATCACATTCTTCGGAAAATTTACCTCTCTACTGCGGCAATATGGCTGCACCATATGAGCTTATAGTTATAATTTTGTTCCGAGTTCTCCCTATAGAGAGCCTCATTTGATGATTCATCGTTACTTGGATGTAGAGGTATTAGTTTAGCATAAGAGTCTTCAGGATAAAGGATCGTGCCATCCTCCTACTAATCGGTATCTTCTTCTTCTTTTTTTAACTCTAAAAAAGTTTTTGCTTCGTGGCTTGGCCATAGTTCATGTGTGGACGTTTTGAGCTAAATTTACCTCAATCTCATCTCTTTTCACTTTGTTGACGACGTATAATTCTTTCTCGTTTTGAATATGATGAGCCTTAATACTTTGTGGAAACATTTTTATAGCGCTGTTCTGCTGACTAGGACTTGAATCAGAAAACAGTTTTTCTAGCCCTCTTATGCCTTTACACTTGGTTCTTTCAATCTTTTGAAGCAGCAATAATTCGTTTGGGTTTTCCTAACAAGGTCCCTTGTTTTTCTGTCTAGAAAAAGCGCATTAATTCAAGTATTAATATATATAAATTCAAGTAGAAAATCCTCATTAGCTATAAAGAAAACTTTGTGAAAACCTCTCAGGTGGTCTTAAAATTCAGGTGAAATCCTGGTATCGGATTTTTCACCTACACAATACTTTTCCTGTATACCTATAGTATAAAGAAGGAAAAGTAAAACTACACTGTATTATGTGAGGTATGCGTACAACATGAAACAATTGTTTTCCTGAAAAATGGCATTGTTGTATTTTTCACTTAAAATTAATAGTGATTACCTAGGATCACGGATCTACCCTTGAGCTCGTGTGGAACACTTGATTCAATGCTTACTTAAGAAACCAACAAAACAATTTTATTTTTATCTATCGCCTTGTTAAGTGAAAATTTTCTTTAACACTTACTTCCCTAAAATTGAAATAAAAGTGACAAAAACGTAACCACATTGTTATAAACTTTACGTTTCTCTGTTTTACAACATGAAAGTGGATTTCGAATTAGAAATGGTTTTTTTTGCGAAAATGTACTGTTAGTGAACTGGGTTAAGGTAAGGTTTTATACGTGTTTAGAATACACAAGTACTTTTTTATTAATACGGTAAAATCTTACGTCTTAATGTTATATATGTCGCCTGACAACTGTTGATTTATAATATCATATTATATTTTTCTCTATACAATCCTTTTAAAGTAAAAATTTAACTTTATTCTTGAAGTAATGTTGATTATTATTTATTATATAGGGCTGTAGAGATGGTTGAAGTTAATAGTGATTTCGAAGTTTAACTAGACGTAACTCCAACCTACTTTAACTCTTAAGTTTCTCTTAAAGAAATGATATATTCTATGTTGGGTAAGTTTGTTATCAGTTTGTTGACACGATCGACTTATTTAAACTTTTTTTTCAAAAATCCTCTCTCTTTAAATAAAGAAAACCAATCCTTATAAGTTTTTTTCTTACTTAGTATCGACTCTAATACTAACTTTTTGCGAATTTTCTTTGGACAAAATTCACTATGAGATTGTCGTCAAGGCGGGAGTTTGTTTCAATGTATTTATATAATGTATAACATAATATAACATAATAGCTTAATTTATATAACAATTAAATTATGCGCATTGTCTTTGAAAAATACAGAACAAATTTGTTGTACCTAATGTTATTTGTCCCCCAGTGTTATTACATACATATACTGTAAAATGATATACGTCGCAATCTCTCATCTTGACTGAACATAGAAGAATTCTTAGTCTAGCGAATTAAATATAACCTAGTAGAGGCATCTGTGTCACAGGGTCTAGAATAACCTGTTATGACACTTCTGTCATGATTTTACTAGGGTATGCTTTGAATTGTTTTAATTCAACGTCTTAATAATTTTATTTGATTAAAAACGGTTTATGCTTATTTTTGCGAATGTTTTTTGGATAAAGGGAATGTGAAATAAATAAACGCCGTATTTAGCATAAGCTTGACTAATTTTAGAAGTTTAACTTTCTTCTAAAATTATTCTGTTCGGTAATATAATTACTCAATTAATATAAAAGGCCAAAAAGCAATTTATAGTTGAATGGACTTTAAAACGTATGTTTTTCATTATTATGAATTAAATATATTTGATCAAAGACGGTTGATTAAATTCATTAAAAAATGTAAAAAATGTATTTTTAGATTATTTTTAGTTGATTTTGAAAAGTATAAATGTAACAAAAGAGAGGAAAATTTAAAAAAATCTACGGAGAGTTTTAAAACTTACTTTTTCATACTTCTAGGAACAAGCTTAATAAAAACTTCGAAAATTAACAATAATAAAAACGAAAAATAATCCAAGTAAGTGTATCCCTTATATTCAATATTATTTATTCATAGTTTAACTTCAGGGTGGTTAAACGCGACGGACCAATTTATGTATTTTAAGGCTATTAATAATTGACAAAAATACGGCTAGTATAAAAAATAATATATTGCCATTAAGTATACAAAATATACAATAGCTTGAGGTCAAATATATTTCAAAAAAATACGTCAAATAATTAGAATAAACCAACAATGCATGACGTAATTATAAAATTTATTTAATAACTGATAAATTTTAAATAGGTTTTTTGATGAGCAACTATTTGCATTTTAATTTAAAACATTTTATTTCAGGAATAGCTTTAATATCTTGTGGAAAAGAGTTGTACAACTTGCTACTACTATAATAACTTGCTGATACACCCACATTTTTAATTAAAAAATATTATCTGTTCGAAGAAAAGTTTACAAAAAGAAAATGATTTTATATATATAATATTATATATTATTATATTATATATATATATATATTATAATATATATATATATATATATATATATATATGCCCCTGAGTAATTTAAACTAAATTTATATTTTGTAATTTTTGTTGGTTATTCTTAACAATGTCTACGGGTTTTGTCAGATGACTAATGTAGCAGCATTAGTCATCCAGCAAGGTCAGAACTTGGATGGGTGACGTATGTGTCAAATGTACGTCTGAGGATAGCGAAGTGAATCTAAATACCTACTGCTATATAAATTAGATGATTTTTTTTTATTCTAACGAGACTAGCGAAGAAAGTCCGAGGTGGTAAAGATGAGCAAAATAACCCGATGCGGTGAGAAAAGTTTTGAGGTACCCCTTACCCTTTCTTTTGTTTCAATTTATAGTTATTCGTTTGAAGATAGTAAGTTTCTTCTTTAGTATCTAAAAGTCGAGTTGGTTGGATTTTCTTCGGGTCTCACTTATCACTTGGGCTCCAGAGATAAAATCATCTTCAAGATAATAAAAACGACCTAGTTCCTTCTATCCCTTGAGACCCGAGAAGATAGCGAAGTTAGGAGATAAAACAACTTATAAATGACAAGTATTTAAGAATTTATTCCATTTTATTTATTCTCTTTTAGTCATTTATTAATTTAAACGTTTTTTGCATTTTTTATAATTATTAATACTCTTCTAGCATATTTATTACTAAGTTAATTATTATTTAAATTCACACCCTCGCTCTTGTTGTGTTATAATAAAGACTTCTTTAATCTTCTCTATCAAAAATAAATTTATTATATTAGTCAATTAAAAAAAAAGTTAATTTTATTTAAGACTGTAATTAAAGTTATATAATTTAAAAAGCAATTAAACAAGAATCTTTTAGGGTTCTTTTTCTTGGCATGGTTTCTGAAGAACACCAACCTTTAGAAATTATTTAATTCCATAGATTTTCACTTCAGTCTAAAATTACTTACCAATTATTCTATTTAATTCAAAATAGTCTTAAAATTCATATATTTACCTGGCTCGCAAATTTTATATCCAATCAACCTCTCTGATGTTACAAAAACAAAGAAGGAAGTATTCAAAACATATGCGAAAAACGCGCTTGGAATGATCTTTAAAAAAACCCATCTATGCTTTCAATTTAGTGTATCTACTGCACGTCTTTGATATACAGGCAAATTTACCTCGAAATGTTACTCCCTCTAGAATACTCCCTAAGAATTTACGCAAATTTCCTTTGTATCAACTCGCTGATGGTATATGTATTGATACACACACATTTTTGATTAAAAAAAAATATGTATCTGTTCGAGATGAAGTTTACAATATAAATAAATATATATAATATATATTATATATATATATATATATAATATATATATATATATTATATATAAACTTCTTGTTCTTTTTTATAACTTACGTAGAAAAGACTTACTATTTTTAGCTATGCTAAGTAAATAAAATGCTGCATGGTTCTTAATCTGATTTGATTTGTTTTTTACCTTTTTTATCTTATTTTCATTCAATTTAGTTCGAAATGTAGAACTAGAGTTAAAAAAGTTCAGAGAGAGCCTGCCTACATTGTATTTGGATCCCGAAGCGTTCAGGAATGAAATTGGGTGACGATTTCGTTTTGAAAATCCTGTTTTTCATGTTGAGGTAAATTTAGGGGATAAAATGTTGCAGTATGTTTTGGAAAAACAAAAAACAATACCTGGATAATAATTGAATTTCTTGAATAAAGGGAAGAGAGGAAAACTGATAGAAAAATATTTCTTTAAAGAAAGTAAAGGATATTGAATTGTAAGAATGATTCTACTCAGGTAGCTAAATATATTTACTGATCTAGAAATTTCTTTTAGATTGTACATCTTCTAGTCTACCCACTAGTAGAAACTATGATATATAGTATAGTCTCGATTATAATTCGTTATACAATATTCGCATGATGTCGCGGAGACGCAAGATTATTATTATTTATTTATATTTATGTAAAATAAAATCATTCGCTTGTGAGACAGCGTATCAAATAGTAGTTTTATTATAGCTATAGTAAACTTAGAATAACAGAGGTGGACGCGGAGAATATTTTTAAAATGTCTTAACATTTTAAATAGACTTTGGTTTGAATGCAAAGTGGAAAAATATGGACTTATGAAACTACACACTGAGCCTTGATGGACAAGGCTCATACACAATTTTGACCTGTGGGGCAAGTCTGATGCAGCTAATTTGACTATTTATTATTCAGGATAGAAATTTAGGTTTAGAACATTATAGTAAAAAATCAAAAAATATTTTAAAGTAGATAGTTATAGAGACTGAAAAATAAGATATTGGTTATCTTGAAATATCTAAGAAAATTAAAGAGGGTTACAAAGTATTATTGGATGCATCGGAATTCGTGTTTAATGTCAATAGTGAAATAGACTGGATTTTGGAATTTAAGGTATATCAGGATGCGCGAGTTGAAATACATTTTGAAGATTTCTTCTTAAGTGTTGTAACTGACGATCTTATTGATGTTGATAATAATTGAGGATAATAAAACAAACAAATAAATTTCTTTGTGTCCAAATCAAACGTAATATTTTATACCATTTTTTTTCTTGTTTTAACTTATCAGTATATAAAGATTCTCTGATATAGATTTTGCTCACCATATAGTTGAAAATAGTTAGTGTACTGGTATTACTAATTACCAGGATTTGTTTTAATTGAACCCGAGACCAAAGTTAAGGAGCAATGGAATTTCGACTGTTAAGTTTTTTATGTGTTATGCTTGGGTAGACTTACTTTTTTCCGTTACTAACCGTGTTAATTTTAAAAAAAATTAAGGGAATATTAGATTTAAAATAATTACTTACTCACTAAACTGGTATCACATCCTGTAATCTTGCCTTCTCCGTGAATTTTATTTAAAAAATATAAATAAAACAAATTTATTTATTTGCAAATAAACTGAATTCTTTTGAAATATTGCCTTTTCGATTTCTTTAAAAAGATTTATCCTTCTCTATTCTCATTTTTGAAATGTTTTTAAAAATTATTTTTAGTGTTTGTTTCCTTATTTTTATACTCTTTGGTTTATATTTTTTTGGGTTTAAAAATACGTTTTCCCCGTAAACTTTTCACGTGTTAATTTATACTTTGTTTCTTTATTTATATTTAATTATTCACAGCTTTAAAATTTAAAAATTAATTACTTAAAAAATTTCTTTCTACTTTATCCGCTTGAATAATTATTATCATTCAAAAGGTAAATATCTAAATAAACAGTTTTTCTATTTTTTGTTTATCTTTTGAGGAAAAATTTAAAGATTTTTCCCGGGTAAAAAACTATTCCCAAAACAACTTTATAATGCCTCATTTAATTTTTAAGGGTCAAAACTCGCGTAAAAACTTTTTAAAAAAGAATAAACTAAAAATAAATTGCTTCTTAGCAAGTTATATAATTATAAGTGGACGTTAAATTTATTTTATTGGTTTAATTATTTGTGGTAATTTTAGAGGGGTGAGATCACCTAGCAACAACGTGGCCTACGTTGTTAGGCCCTTTTAGCTAGTTCCCTTAGATAGAAGGTAGTGTACTACCTCATGAGTCCTAATGCAGATTTTTGCGTCTAATCTTCAAAAACCATAAGGCCGAGACGTATATGTTTTATATAAATTACTATTGAGGGTCCTAACGTTTGGATAAACCCAGATTCTTTTTGAGCTACGAGTACCCCAATAACAGAATAAGGTATCTGGAACCCTAAGATACCAGATCCTATCTTTTACAAGTACCTGTCATCGCACTACCGCTTAACGCTCCATTTGATAGATGGCACGTGAAAGGATTTCTATCCCTCGAATAAATATCCTAAAGGTCCTGACCGGGATTGAACCCGGACTATCTGGGTGGCAGACGCTCGTGCTATCACACCACCGGGGCCTCCTAAGCTAATTTTTCAAAACCTCCAGAAAGTCCTCCTACAGGCCACAGTTTATGACCATACCTTGATACTTTTGAGTTTTGAAAACCTCTTCATCTAAACTTTGGATGAGGGCCTCGGCCTCATTGTCTAGGATTGATTACCGTAGCTCATCTTCCATTTGTTGAATGATAAAATTAAATGTATTTCTCTTTATTTCTAACTTTTCCAAGGAATAATGTTCTTTTATTTCTTGTATTGTTACTTGTTTGTTATGTTTTGGTAGTCTCTAGCGAGGTTGATAGCGCTTCGTCAATGAAGTTTTATTTTACCTAAAAGATTTATGTAGGTTTCTGCTTGTAATAGGATCTTATTTCTTTTTGCTTTTTATCTCTGATCTCAAATGACAAAGAACTTAAATCAATAATGTTGGTTACCAGCAATGATCCAATATCCTTTATTTCGTTAATAGACAAACCTTCAAAGAAGGCCATAAGGAGGCTTTAAGGTCTCTTTTAGTTAAGAATATAGGTAATCCTACGCATTTTAAGCTTGTTTCAGGAACCATTAAGGGACCTAAAGCAAGCTTTAATGAAAAACCTTTGAGGAACTTCTTCAAAAACCCATAAGTGCTCCTTAAGGAGTGTCTCAAGAGTTCCTTAAGGGTTCACCCTTAAGGCTTGATTTAGGACCCCTTAATGATTCTTATGGAATAGGTAAAGAAAATCACACTAATACGAGTCTAAGTGTCCTCACATCCATGTGTATTTGTTTTAGGGGGGACATAAGAGGGAGATTATGGTTGTAGAGAGGAGAGGGGTGTATTATTATAAGTTTGGAATTAAAGTAATTTTAGGCAGGGTATTATTATTAGTTTAAAATGTTTTCAGAGTAATAAAATAAATCTCCCCTCTGGTGTCAAAAATTTATTTAAAATAAAGCATAACCGGCTTTCCACCAACTAAAGGTCATCATCAGGGTCTAACAAACAAATAAATAAAAGAAATTACAAAATGGTAAAAACAAAAATCTAAAACTAAGTTAAAAATATAAAAACACAAAAACAAAAAAACGCATTAAAACAATAAAAAGGTAAAACATACCGGTGAGGTGTTAGGAAGCTATGTTTTGAGTATTACTTCTTACTGTTGACTGTTATTAGACTAACCTTGTCGTATTTTATTACTCTGATTATGATGAACTCTTCTAGTCCTTATTTTTAAATTCTAAAATGTTTTAGTATAATTTGTTTTAAAGTAAATCTTAGGTATTCTAGTATTATGCAGTTTACTATGTAAAGGTCTTGCGTGTCTTGGCCGTGTTCACTTGAGCTGATAGAAGGTTAATAAAAGCTTTTTTTATTGAATCTAATTTACCTTAATGCTGAGTTATTTGATTGTATTTGCATACCTGTTATAATGAGTTAAAACAGGTATTAAAGGTACCCACCAGATGGTGGGTAACTGTGAAACCTCAATTCTACCTTCTTACTCTCTATCTTTTACGAAACCCGCCTATTGGTTGGTTTAGCCTCAGTTCGCCTGTTACCTCATAAACAAAATATGATAAAAAGAGGTTGCTAAACTATTTGATTAGCTTATTTTAACCGCGGAATCATTGTTGCTAAAAAGATGTTCCTGTGTGGTTGTATTCCCTAGATAGGTTGTTATAAAAACAACTTATTTATTAAGGTTATGCTAGATAACATAATCCTCCTCGTATAATAGCAACTAACTGTTTATATAAAATAACGAAAAATCCCTAATGTACCTTAACCCTTTTCTCCTTCCCCCCTCTCACCCGGCTATCTTTTTTCCTTATTTCCTAATTTATTACTATATATTTTTGATAACATAAAGTTATATATATATATATATAATATATATATGTGTGTGTGTGTGTGTGTGTGTGTGTGTGTGTGTGTGTGTGTGTGTGAAACATATTTAGAGGATAGAATCATAGAATAGAATTCTATCATTATAATAAAAGTTTTAGTAATAATATCTTACTTGCAATGAAAGTAAACAAACTTATTTAGAGGATAGAATCATAGAATAGAATTCTATCATTATCATAAAAGTTATAGTAAAAATATCTTACTTGCAATGAAAGTAAACAAACATATTTAGAGGATAGAATCATAGAATAGAATTCAATCTTTATAATAAACGTTTTAGTAAAAATATCTTACTTGCAATGAAAGTGAACAAACATATTTAGAGGATAGAATAGAATTCTATCAAATTTTTAGTGTAATATCCTTACTTACAATGACATTAGAGGAAAGTATGTATAGAATAGAATTTATAGAAGGAATTAAATGGATATATAGGAGAAAAATGAGAACCTTTATCATACTCACCTAATTAAAAAGCTATTCATGCTTTAACATTTCAAGGGTTTTAATTACTAAAATTGTTGTCGAATTTTCGTGGCGTTATTACAATTATAAAAAATTGCTTTATTTGCTAAAATCACATACTTTCAATAGATGTCCATATAATTTATGAATTTCTATTTGTGCTTTTATTTATAATCCATAAATTGCCTTTTAATACATTACTGATTTTAAATATTAATTTTATTTTTATATAATAATTTTATTTTAAATAAAAACTGTGGCATATGAATGGTAAAAATAATACTTCTTTACGACATAGTGCATACATACATTATGCAGATAATAAAATTATACATAATATAATTATAATTATTCTTATAATTATAATATTATAATACATTTTTTGCCAAAATATCAATAGTTGCACAAAACATCCCAGTTGACACAACTGGGAACTGTTCTATTATTCGACATTCTTTATCATTGATGGCTCGACATAATGTCCCACTCTGTTTCGTTACTTCTAACTCATTAGGGCGCCCACAGAGCCTGAACTTACTCTGACCTTCAATCAATTCCGAAGAATAAAATGCGAAATACATACCAGAGACGAACTGTGCTCTCTTACCGCCATCATGCTTGGCAAGCAAAAGGTGTAGGTAGCATAGCACTTTGCTTGCTATACGTATTGAAACAAACACTTTCGATACGTATTAATTGTTTATTGTGATCACTTTTTTGCTACGCTTGATAACAAGTTTATACCGGGGATTAAATAAACTGACTGAATCAATTATCAGTTTTAAAACTGGGGTTAATATAAACTAAATGAATTAAACTTCAGTTAACATTTATTGTGATGTTTCTCTAACGAAGAGAAACATTTGAGAAACTAACAGAAATCACTTAGGGGTTAACCACTTAATATTAAACCTCGTTAATACAATAATTATTGTAATACAGTTATTATACGTATTTTAAACTTGGCTTGGTAATTACTTAACAACCCCCTTAATGGGAGTTAATTTAAATATTAATTCTGTAAGTTTTACAATGTACTTTTTTTAAGTGAAATTCGAAAGAAAAACCCTTTATATACTTGGGATTAAGGTATATTTATGTCTTCCTTTTTAAAAGTTAGGAAGATGAGGTGAAGTTATGGAAAGTTTTAAAAAATAAAACATCTAGAATGCGGTATTGTAGGTCGTAAAGATAAAACAAGGTGGGTAAATTAGAAGGTTTTTCTGGGTTGAAGATGAAAATTACGATGCTGGCTTTACTGCTAGTTTTTCATATCTAACGACTTCTTCATACCCGTCTTCCTTAATCTGTTTACTAAATGGTTTTTAATCTTAATAAGTATGTGTTTAATCCAAAACAACAAACTAAATCTGTTTTTATTGTGAAACAGTTATTTTTATTCAGTATTTCCGGTTAGCGCAACTAGACCTAAATAATGATTTTTGTGCTAAGTTTCAATTCTATAGCATAAATACACTGGGAGCTAGTTGATAATAGACACACAAGTACAGACAGAAAACTTTGTTAAAAACCCTCGGGAGGTTTTAAAACGAATCTGAAACGAATAATCGCGTGAATTCTCGGTTTCGGATTATTAGTGCAAACAATACTTTTTCATACAGCTACAATATTATTAAGAAAAAGTAAAAAAACACTTGAAACACACCTCTGCAGTCCCATCTTTCTAAGCACCCTGTTCCAATTATTCATTATGGTATTTGCTTGCTTATCTTAATCACGATCTTCCACTAGGTCTGACTCCTGCAGGTTTTACTTTGGTCACCTCTTTTAATAAACCATAATTTTCTGTTCTCTTTTCATATTCTTTATCATCATTTTCTCTTTCGAGAAAATAATTTTCTCTTTTCATGACATGTCCACAGGACATCAGTCACTGACCAATGTTGTTTTAGTCAATGCTGTTTTAATTATTATCTATTTTAGTTTAATTAGTAAAAATCTGGAATAGAACATATTCGTACGACTCCATATCCACTGTTATATTTTTCGTAAAATATGTTTCTATGTAGCTGCCTGATAATATCTTAATTTATGCTGTTGGTTTTTTAATGTTTCTAAATATAAACGTAACTAAGCAAACACTTAATATTGTTTACTTAAGATTGGTAATGAATGATTAGGGTTTAATTGTAAGTAAACTCATTTAAAGGGAAGATAAGTTCTTGTTATTACTTGGATTTAATTGGTTGTTACTAGGCAAGAAAATTATTCCCTTTAAAGAGTTAAATAAACAAATGCTTTTTAAAAGTGTTATTACTCTATCACGCAATATTATCTCTATATATTTGTTTTAGGGCAGCTGTAAATTGTCTACTCTTTAGTCTTAAAAATATCAGTAAAGAACGATTTTATTGCTTAGCCGATAAAACAATTAAAATGTTAATAATCTCCTGAAATGTTAATAATCTTCCTCGGTAGAGCCTCAGGAGCCTCCTCCTTTGTGTCTGCATTTGAAGGATACATAAACTTGAGGTGCAAAACTTTTTTTCCGTCTCTTGTTGCTTACATTACTATTAAAGTAGAGTTGTGTGAGTTTTTTGTTTATGATTATTACGTTATGTTGGCGTTAAATTATTAAATATTTGTTGTTTATGATTATTACGTTTTGTTGGTGTTAAATTGCTAAATATATATTAATAGGTTAACAACTGCTGCAGCACCAGAGGCTGGGTCTTAACAGCTTTCGCATGTTGATCTGAGTCTGATATAAGAAATAACAAATTACACCTTTATAAAGGCTGTATATTACTAGAATATGTACTTTTCTGTACATCAGAATTTATTAACTAGCTCTGTGATAAATTTTCTTTAGCAGCACTTCTGATTTTATACAACTTAAATTTCTATTATATTTTATAAAATAGCGTAACGTTTTATTTTAATATATATTTTGCCTTTATCAATGACTTTATTGCAATTATATATTGCGATTTTGTATTTACTTTAGGTACAAGTACAAGTAAAACCATAAAATTATTTTAGCCTTACGATATTCAAAATTGAAATTGTATTTTAAAAAAATGTTAAAATGTTAGATGAAATATAACATGAGTAAGTTTTAATTTTTCATTTAAGTTATTCTTGTCATACAATAAGAAACTATTGGTCCAAGAGCCAGGCCTAAAATTTGTAACTTACTTTTAACTACTTCATACCAATTTGTTCTGAAAATATACCTTAAATTATGAAGGAAACCATAGTCTGCTTATCCAGAGTGAAGCCCTTCATATGAATGCGATCGCTCAATAATTAGAAAATCGCATAAATTCCAGTTTTTTTTCCAATAATTAGTTTCCCTGTGGGTCGTATGTAAAACACGCAGACTATGTTTTTTCTTCATAATTTAAGGTATATTTTCAGAAAAATTTGGTAAAGAAGTACAAAATTAATTACATTCTTTCTTTAAGGTCCTGCTCCTGGACTGTATATATTACTCTCCAGGAAAGATGAAATGGTTCAAATGAATTAAAGAGATACTTGACCACGCGGTATTATCGAGACTAATATATATATATATATAATATATATATATTATATATATATATATATATATATATATATATATATATATATATATATATATATATATATATATATATATCGTGTGTGTGTGTTGAGTTAAGTTCCTTCTCAACATGTAAAAAAGATTGTTGTCAATCAATATGGATTTATAATTTTCTGTTTTTTATGTATGTGTTTTTACGTTCTTTATAAATCGTATATATAATATATATATATATAATATATATATATATATATATATATATATATATATATATATATTATAGTTTATATTATTTTTTTTGGTATTACTGTAAAGTGTTAGTGAATATGATTAAAATGTTTATTTTATTCTTATTCTAAAGTATGTTAAAGACTTTCTAAAAAAAACGAGAAGGAGAATTTATTAAAACCACTTTTTTCAAAGGGGGGAAATCCGGGTGAAAAGAGGAAAATAAATGGTTAAAAGAACAAAAATGATTTATCATTATAAAATATATACTTGGTAAGAATGAAGTTGTAATAATTCACACTAAGGCAGATTACTTGGCCTCCTTTGCCCTGTTACTTGTTTGTGGGATAGCTTTCCTTGCTATAGGGGAATGTAGAGCGCTTAGTAGGTGGTTTTTCATTGGAACTAAATGCACTTACTCAGTTTCAAGAGATTTCTTACTACCAGGAAGGTATGTAATGTAGATTTTTATGTTTTATTCATACCTCTATTTCAACTATAAATGGTTATAATTTATTAAGTGCTATTGACTCTTTAGCACGTATGAACCTTTTATATAACTGCCGACTGTAGATATGTGTCACGTTAATAAATAACTATTAAGTAGAGGGAAAATATACTGGGGAAAAAGAAATACATAAAAGGCTCGTGTAAAAATTCCCTAGCCACATTTGTGGGAGTGAAACATTAGATTCATCATCTACAATAACGTGGTCACCACCGGAAGACCTCAATCTTCTTGACATTAACTGTGGAAGCCTACGCAATTTACTATATGTTACGATTTTAAGGTAAACATTAAAGTTTTTAAGGCTGTACTCCTGGTACTATTTCTGTCGAGTTTCTCTAAGTCCGTTTAGAAATAGTCCCTTATGGTTGTTGTTTTGTTTTATTTCCTGCTTCATTTTATTTAAAATTACATGCTTTTTGTTTAAATCCCATGTATTTAGTGGGTTTTCGCAATTTGAAAATCCGCAGGCCACACCGAGCTTGCACGCTGTAGCCTCTTGGAGGCCATTCATTATAGTCTGACTAATTGGAAGCTATCTAGAGTAGAGGTTGGGGATTTCTAACTACCTTCCTAACTCCTGCGACCCTTTAGCATTGAAGTTCAACGACATTTAGGTATACATAGTTATAGAATTATATTTATATGTATACCATTCTCCACTTAAGATGACGGTTCTATTGAGCTGAATCCGATCTCAATCGATTTAGCTTACCGTCATCCATAACATGTTTCAATGCCATTGCTTCCTAACCTCCCCAACATCTTGGCATATGCCAAGTTTCGATTTGATTTGAAAATACCTTATTGAGTTATCGTGCGCCATACACAAAGCTAGATGGTATGATTGTGTATATATATATTCATATAAAAATTGTGAAGACGCGTATCACTCATGTGATTATGTATCACTCACTCCTCTCCATCCGTCATCCAAACAACCTCTTAAGCGTTATTTTCTGATAAAAATCCGCTTAAATTGCCAATTTACGAAAAAGTTAATTCCGCTATTAGATATTTTTATAAAGATTTTTCTTAATCTTAAAATATTCTGATATCCATTGATTCAACCAACTTTTTGATGTTAAAGCCTCTAAAGTTTTCCTTTTCCCTTCAAAAGAAAATTATACACTTAACAATCAATAACTCATGTTATTTAGACACAAAATAACAATTTTCTTTCGTGTTGATCTAAAAATATTTTCTCTCTCAAACCTAATAACAATAATTTTGTCTAAAAAATGACCTATATTTACTTTTCTTTTGTATACTTTTTAAGGCATTTTCATTCCTTTTAGGTATCTATTTGTATTTTTTTAGATAAAAATAAGATAGTAATATTATGCATAATTTAGTTAGCGTGATAAATTATCTTGATACAGTTTATCTAATTTTTATTTTATTTTTATTGATGTAAAAATAAAAATATAATTTATTTGTTGATATAAAAAATAGACGGCTAGTAAAAAAGTAAAAAAATAGCTATTTCGTGTTTTAAACTGCATTGAATTTTTTAATTGTTTGTTGTTAATCGATTTTTACCAATACATATTTGTTATATTTATTGTTTGACATAATTAATTACAAAAAAATGAGGATTGACAATTGATTGGCATTTCTTCACTAGTTATTTTCTAATTTTATCATATTTAAAGGCCCATTTTAGCGAATTTTCAGAGAAGAAATGAGCTTATGAGATTGGTGTCATGGTGTTTGTGTAAGAGATAATAATATTACTATACTATCTTGATTTTTAAGGCATTAACAGGACAGCTGTCAGCTGTTGAGATTTTATTAGAATAATCTGTTTTAGGCGTTTTAAAACGTTCTATGTGGTTTTTAGCACGACATCTCTGTCTCTGTTTTGGTATAGATGTGTCACGCATAACTGCCGCAGCGTTTATGATGCCGTTTTATTCTTATACTACCTTAAGGTTTCGCCGAAATCGAATAATTCCGAGTTACCGTATATCTGGTTTCTTTTTTTCGGCTTATCATAGTTGGCAAGACTGATTTTGCCTATCTTTGTAATTTTAAATTCAATAAAAATTACATTTGTTGATTTAATATACGACTACATGCGTGTCAAGTTATCAAATCGTCCAAACGTGTTTATGAATTTTTAAATTTTAAATAGTCATTAATAACTAACTAATATAATCCTTTTCTAAAAACAATAAAATTAGTTTTACTTACTTCTATTTTTTCCTTAATTTAAAATATAATAAAACTGAAAAACGTTAATCTTTTTAATTTTTTTTCTGTTCTTTAATTATTCTCTTATTACTTTTATTTTTTAATAATGCTGAGCAAATGTTTGTTATTTTATTAATATTTTTTTAAAAATGTTTTATACTATATATTTTCAATTATAATAATATTTTTCCTCTTATAATTAACAAAAGATTATGTTAACTCTTATTTATTTTATTTTATTTATTAACAACATTACACTTATTTTTAAGTTTGTATAAATGATTTTTATTAAGTAATTTATTCATTGCTCCGGTGGCACCTGTTTATTTCATCTCGTAAATTTTTTTATTCAATTATTTTACGAGTATTTTTTTGTTTTAACTTATTTTTTCAACAAATGTTATGTTAATAATTTTATTTATTTTATTATAGGGTTAGTAGACTGGTGCAGTGAATTAATAAATTATAATTATAATACAATTTTACAGTTTATAATGTTTTCCTTATTGCTATATTTTATTACAAATATTAAACATTTATTGTTATTGGAATAATATCGTGTTGTACTAATAAATAAATAAAAAAATAAATTATATCTGATTGAAAATTGAGATCGTAATAAACTTTTTATTTATTTATAATTTATATGTACTTAGATATGTTCTTTAAATAAATCACTTTTTTACCATTCATCTTTTTTAAACTTCTATAAAGAATTGTTTAAATTTCAAAAATAAGTAGTTTAAATATCTATGAAGTTTTTGATGTCTTCGCCATGTATCTCTCTAAATAGTTGTGAATATTTACTCTTATATCTTAATATTTTTTATCTTAATATTTGGGGTATTATATATTATATTATTGTATTTATCTTCAATAACTTTTTATATTTCACTTTCTTTCCCGTATTATTTACAATATTATTTAGTTTTATTTTATATTTATAATTTTAATCTTATTTTACTTACTGCTCCACTACGAAACACAAATTGTCTTGTCTTAATGTCAAAATCATTAACCTTTATATTACAATAATTAGTGTCTCATTTACGATTTCATTTATACAAATTACCTTTCAAGCCATTTATAGCTTTTAAGTTAGATAACATTTTTAATTACTATTGAGGCATATGTGATAAACTGCTTTCTAAACGGGTTAAGTTTAAAAAAAATATTATGAATAATAGAAATATAAATTTATTTGTTTATACATTATTGATAATATTTGCAGCTTTTCCCCCACAATTGCTTTTTGCACTTCTTAAAGTTTATCTTCCTTGAATGACTTTTCGCCTTTATTCTTCATGGCACTATTTTTACTTACTGTCTCTTATCGCATTTCCTTTCAAGAATCTACTATAAAACATCAACAAAAAAGTTTAATGTTTTACTGCTTAGACCATTAGGCATTAACCGAAAAATTTGAGCAAAAAAACGCAAAAACCCCAAAGAAATATTTTGAGTCTACCCAGATAGCGGACCTTCGTGTAAGAAATATTTTGTATTTAAACTTCAATGTTAAAACACTGTTAACTTTAAAATACTAACTGTTAAAGGAAAAAAATAAAAAAATAAATGTTGAATTATGTTTTAACTTGTTAAAGAGATAATTTACTTTTTTATTGCAATGTTTAGGTTGTATTAATTAATTTTGTGACAAGAGATTTTCATTACGAATTTATAATTTAAGATTCCTGGAATATTAAATTTATCAATGCAATAGTTAGTTATTACATTTTTTGTGTTATACGTTTTATATGTGACGTAATATGGTATAATATTTTCCGGATTTCCTTGAAATCCGGAAAAAATCATCAAAAATGAGCATTATATGAGCGTTAATAATGGATGTGAAGCGTGGATTTTCAAATTGTGGCCTTAGTTGGTATTAACAGAGCGCATTTCCTTTCAAAAAATCTGTAAAACATTGAGTAATAAGTAGTAAGGAAAATTTTCTGCGCAAAAACAGGCACATCAAAGGAAATTCGTCCGGACCTCTGCGCAAAAATGTTTCTTATTTATTCGCTTGCGGACCTCTGCGCAAAAATGTTTCTTATTTAATTCGCTTGCGGACCTCTGCGCAAAAATGTTTCTTATTTAATTCGCTTCTCCATTTAATTCGCTTGCGGACCTCTGCGCAAAAATGTTTCTTATTTAATTAAGCCCAAACTTTCCTGAACACCTTTGCTTGGAGAATTACCATTTTTGTTTCTTTAAAATTTATCTATTGCATAAATATATTTTTAACAACAATAAATACCACAATTATTTATTCTATTGTGGTTGACAATATATTAATTTCTTTTAATTCTAGTGTGTTTTTTTTAATTAAACATCATGGTGAATCTATACCACAAAATCTCCGTCAAAACAACAAATGAGTTCTTTACCTCATTAGACAAGATTTGTATCCTATATTACATACATATTACATATCCTATATTTGTAGTTTATAGTAATTTCATACTATATTAAAAATAACCTTTGTAATAGTTAGTAGAACCATAGTTTTCACGTTGTTTAATAGTTTTGAATATGACTCGACAAGAATACTACGGCAGGTATTAAATTATAGTGCACTGTAAAGCACTAAATAATTTCATCTCTGATTCCGTCTTCAAAGTTTCTCAATTAATATTCATTTATTTTACCTAGATATTGTTTTAGTCTGGTTTTCAATCTTATAAAACCAACAACTAAAGTTAACGTTCGCACTTGCCTTTGATTTGAACTCGGTTGTAGTTGGCTTTTGACTCTTTCTTGATTTGCATACTACAGTGTTCATTCTCTATTTACGTTACTTAAAATTTGAGCAAGAATTGTTGGATTTTGTTACTAAAAACGTATATTTATTAGCGATCAATAAGGTAACTATTAGTCTGTAAACAGCTCTGATGATGACGTAAAGTCGAAACCGGTCTGTTATACTTTTTATACGATTGTGGTTGACAATATATTAATTGTTTTTTTAAACATCCTGGTGAGTCTATACCACAAAATCTCCGTCAAAATTACTAATGATTTAACTATTTACTTACTTACCTGCTTAATTAATTTGATTGTGTTGGAATAAAAAATTATTTTATCTGCTCAGGCAGATGAAATAAATAGTCAAAAATAACTAGACTTAAGGTGCCGTTTTAGCATATTTTCTATGGAAAGATTCGTTAATGAGATAGGCGCCATGGCGGAAGTCAAACCTCGGACCACGACAAACCGTTTCTAGGGTTCCTGATGACGAAAAAATAGGTTTTGCGAAACCTCTATGATATATATATATATATATATATATATATATATATATATATATATATATATATATATATATATATATATATATATATATAATATATATATAATTATATATATATATATATATATATATATATATATATATATATATATATATATATATATAATATATATATAATATAATAATATATATATATATATATATAACTCTATAATAGATATAACTCTATCGAAAACCAGGTTATTGTAACGTCATTAACTCGGTTTGCTGAATCAGCAAATTTTCAAAAAATTAGTAAAATTTAAGGTTAATATTATTCGCCGTGAAACAAGCCCTTATTCTTCTGAATCGAATGAAACCGATCCGAAGTCGATACGACCGCACTAAGAAGTCGTAAAACAACATAGTAAATTACTGGAAACCATAATTAAACTATTTTTTTTGTAAATATAAATAAATTTCAAGTAGGATGTCGTTTTAAATGTTTTTGGGGTTCTGAATCGATTAAAACCGGTCGGATACGACCTAAGTAACCATGAAGCAAAAACAACCTGAAATATGGCCAGTAAACAACATATTTCAAAGAGGAAGTAGTTTACGATGTTTTTCGGCGTGTATGTTGAATGAATATGGTCCGGTGTCGATACGAGGACTCAAAGTACTCAAAGCTAGAGTACCTGGGTTCGAATCATAACCCAGTTAAGTAATTATTAACCCAGGTAAGTTTCGAAGTATAAAAATTTGTTGAACGTCGAAAAGCATAAAAAAAATTAAAATTTGTAGATCAAGTTGTAGATCGTTGAAGAGAATTAGACTGTTAATTATCAAATGATTCAATGTATCGCTTTTTCTAGAGAACTATTGAGAATCAACCTATGCTTACATGACATTTTTTGTTCATCCTGGTCCATAGAATCAAGATTTTTATTTTGTCCCATTAAGATTAAGTCACCCTGTATAATATTTTTAATACAGCGACCTGTATCTAAATGAAATTTTGTTGATCGATTAACCACCTATAGATGTACATTTGTGTTCAATGTCAACTTGAATGTTTAAATTTTCGATTTTTAAAGATTTTAAAATTTTTTATGACTCAGCAAAATAGGTTATCGTAGTTTGAAAACTATCATCTTCCAGGCAGCACAAGTAGACCTTAAGTCTTATTTTGCGCAATTTTTAACTCTCTAGCGTAAACTTAGTAAACGCTATGCGTGACACGCACACACACACAGCATGAGGAAAACCACTCAGAACGCCATGAAAATGTCTGAGCCTCGGTTTTGAATTTTTAGGTCAAACACAACTCATTTCTCATACCTACGGTTGTAGAAGAAGAAAAGTAAAAACTTTTTTTTAATTAATATTCTATATGACCGGCAACTTTGAATAACTTTGAATCTTTAATTTCTGGTATTCTCAATTTTCGAATAAAGAGGTATCGATTCTCTAAAAAACTTTCAGCGTTTGCATAATCGATAGTATCGTTTTCTTTTTTCCTCTTAATTTTTTACACATTTACTGCTCCTGAATTATAACATCAGTGTATGAGAAAATTATAGTGTTGAAACCTAAAATCCGAAACTGGTATTTTACATGTGTATAACTCTGTTATTATTGTAGCACCTAGTGTTCTATGTTAGTTAACAAGCGTTGAAATATGTATAACAACATTAGGTTGTCGTATCTCAAGCTGATAGAGTTTTTAAGGTGATAGCCGAATGACATATTTTTGTTTTATATAAACGTTCAAAATTTGGCACGATTATATCCATTTATTTAATAAATAAATATATTAAGTTCTAATTCAATTCGTTTAGCATATCTATGTATTCGTTAGATTACTAATGTTAAACAGCAATGAGTGAGGACTGTACCTGGATAGGTGACACCCTGATATAATAAAAAGTTCTTAATGTATATCGAGCGAAGCGAGTCCAAATGCATGCAATATAGGTTTTGAATTATTTTATTCTGAAAAGTAACGAGGCAATTCCAATTTTGTGAGCATGAGCTTATCAAATATAATAATGTCAGGGGAGGTATCTCGCACCAAATTGTTTCATATATTTTCTTATTTAAATAAAAATATTACGCTTCAAACTATATTGGATTTCATGCATTTTAAATTTTCTATATTTAGGAAATAAAAATAAATATTTTAATATATTTATTTTATCATTTCTTAAAATACTTAAAATCTTTAAATTTTTTGTCAGAAGTTTTTCACAAAAGGAAAAAAAATAACTTTATACTTTTTAGTGAATTTCCTTTGATCAAAATTCGCAGACAGGATAAGCTTCATGACAGAAGTTGAACCTCAGACCATGAACAAAATACTTATTATATATATATATATATATATATATATATATATATATATATATATAAACAACTTAATTTATGTGGGGGGAAGATTAGTTTTTAAAGTATTCTAGGGCCCTGTGAGTTGAATAAAAATAGTATTGTCGGAGTCGATACGAGCACTTAAAGTACTCAAAGCCAGGGTACCTTTGTTTAAATCCTAGTACAAACGATTTCTAAGCTTATGGGCAATTTTTTTTGGAATTCCAACACTTAACTATCCAGTTCTTGCTGAAGATTTGGTTTATGCTTTATAACAGTTTATAACGGTTTATATAATTGAGCAGTTACTCAATCAAGCACTACTCTTAACTCTGTATTTTTCAAAAGAAATGCGCAAAAACCATTAAAAATAAACACTAACTGCAATTTATGGTGTGCACTGCCAATTATAGAGGCATATTTTTGTGGTTATCCATCTGGATAATTTTGCGCATTTCTATTAAAAAAGGCAGAAAAAACGAGTAGTGCTTGATAATTAAGTAACTGCTTAAGTTATAAGACATAAACCGGAACTATAAGCAGGAAATGGATTGTTAGACACAGAAAGAAAATTCGCACGGCATGCGGACCCCTGCGCCAGAATGTTTTTTACCTTTTTCTCTTTTCATTATATAATCTGGAATTTACTTAAAAAAAGCAAAGAAAAATAAAAGAAAATATACCTTTATCGATTTTTAAAGTAAATATATTATTTTTTACTTAACGGAAACATGCCTTACAAGTGTTTATTATTATGTTATGTATTCATACAAATAACACAAAGCATATATTTTTCACGTATTTGATGTTTATGCATGTATATATTATTTTATGTTCTTTTTAATAATATTTTATTTGATTTGCAATAACCATTTTATTCCTAAATTTTATGATCAAGGATTTAGAACGCTAATTCATTAAGGTATTAAAATTTTCCTAAAAAGATTTTTTTATTCCTCTTTTTCCGTATAATTAAAAGATAACACAGATAGCAATGCTGTTTAATTTTCTTTGTTTATTTATCTTTTTACTTTAATTTCAAAAGATAAAAGACAATTACCATAATTCCTTAATTTTTTCCCTCACAATAGTTTGTTTTGCTAAATTAAATTAGTATTTGAATACTTTAATAGTAAACTTTAAAACTAAAAGTATTTCAAGAGAAACTATAATTGGGAAAGTTTATTAAAAAATTCTGGGGTAGTGGTTCTCATACCGGACGAATTTATTTTGGAATGCTTGATTAATCTATTTCTTGTTTAGGTTTTTGTTTAAGCTCCAGTGGTGTTACTTCATTCTTGTATGTTTTCTAAAATTTATTAAATGCGTTGTTGTTTATAACGCTATTTGACATTTGATTTGCATATCATTTTCGCACTTATTTACGGTCAATTGTGATCTCATGTTTGCGAATTTCTTTTACACATAATTCCGGAAAATTTGACAAACAAGCAAATATACTATTGCTTATTAGTGACGTTAGCGCCAGTGGATTCCATATTATAAGAATTTAAATAAAGGTCTATCCACAAATGTAGTTTTAAGCATATAATGATAGTAAAACCGGCTTTCAAGCAAATAAAGGTCATCCTCAGTACTGGTGAGAAGAAATTATTTTTTCTTTTTTTCAAAAAGAAAACATAATTTCTTCTCACCGGTACTATCATTATATGCTTAAAACTACATTTGTGGATAGACCTTTATTTGAATCCTTACTATTGCTTAGATTATGAAGCATAACTTAAAGAAGAAAAGATTGTAATTGAGTAATTTTCATTTTGAAAGCATGTGCAGAATTATATTCTAGTCATAAGACGAACAAATTGGGTACGGGGAAGCTCGAGACTTTTCCTCATCTCATCGGATTCGCTACGCTCATTCTTCCTATTTTGGACTCGCTTCGTACGTCCTCAAAATATGCTAGTCCTTAAATATATACTGAAACTCATCTTCGGACTCGCTTCGCTCATTCTTAGAATGTATCCATTTCATTCCCAGCAGTCATCCATCCAAGCACTGACAACGCTCATTGCTGCTTGAATTTTATGATCCTACAAAAATCATGGCTATTCTTGTCCTATTGAAACGATACTTAGTGAATAAATTCATTACGTTAAGGTATCCACTTTTACCAATTTTCAACCCAATTGGATTATTTTTCGTTATTTTTTAACGTACACAAGTCATTTGATAAAAATTGAACTAATGCTAAAAATGAGATGAAACGTGGAACATATGTCAGTCTTGTACATGGCCCCGTGGTTTGGTTCGTATTGACCTTGTTTTGGTTACATTTAACTTAATGACTTCTTAAACACAAAGAAATACAGCATAGTAGTTTAATATTGTGATTTTATTCTAGTGACGGACCTCTGAATTTGATTTTGGCCAGACCCCCCTCCCCTTGCCGTACTAACAGGTCGATCCTGTTACTAATTTTTTAATAGTAATTGGCTAAAAAATAATATAACCAAAGGAATTTATATATATATATATATATATATATATATAATATATATATATATTTGATAAATATTTTTTTATGAAATAAAATAAATTATTTAATTTTTATCATATTTAAAGGACAAAATTTATTTTCATGTATAAACTGTTAGTATTTGCATTTTAATTAAAATATAAATATTCCTTCTTTCCCTTTTTAGCGACTTTATTTTTAAAAATTGGTAATGTGATAAGCCACATGGCGGAAGTCGAAACATTGGCATCTGCCCAAAATCCGTTTCACAGACCCCTTATCTCAAAAATACGTCTTGCGACTTGATAACTAATAAAGAAAATCGAATGTCAGCTAGCCGACTGAAATATTACATATATTATTTCTACGTAATAATAGAAAAGTGGTGCCAATTATTTCGTAACATAATTAATTTGCATTGTTTTTATAAATGCAACCTTATTATTGTTATAAAATCGTCTTAGATTTACAGTAGTCTCCGATAGTTATAATCTCTAGCACTTGGAATGCTCTATTTATTACTAGTCCTATAGGGTCATTGCGAATATAAATTATATTTAGCAGGTTTATCTCCGACTAGTATCGATGTCTAGAACAGATATATGGTATCAGTGTGATTACACCGTCAGATACATAGAGATATATACTAGAGGGGGCAAAGCCTATCTCATTACGTTGAGAGTCCTGAAACATCTTTTTGGGGCTCTCAGGGGCCCTATGTAACCTTATTAAAACCTCCATTAAGAGTGAGTTAAGGTTTTAATTAATAACTTTATTTCGGTTGCCAGCACATTTTTTGTGTTTTGATTTGTACTTTTAACGTTCTCCTATATAAGTTACTGTAATTTTGTACTCATTATTTGATTATATTTTTAGCGAAGGTGGTCAGGTTACTTTTTTGATGTTTCAAAATTCAACCAATAGGGTAATAATATCAACCCCTCTAGTAATAATATTTCAAAATTCAACCAATAGGGCCCCTCTAGTAATATATCTCTATGGTTGGATATGTTATACAGCTAATTCTTGTATAGATTGTTTTATTCAATAACTAATTAACGTAGGTATGGCACTAGTAAACCAATGCAAAAAAACTTTTATCTCAACACTGCAGCCCTTTACCCTAGGGTCGCATCATAACTCTCGAGCCTTCCCATAACCAATATATCCTAGTATTTGTATGCATAGTGAGGGATGCTGCCGCGACTATTTTGAAATAGAGCTCTTTGAACTTTTATTACTAGGATGACCTGTATTCCCATCCCATGACACCAATTCTTACGCTACAGAAATATTAATATACACTGCTCTGAAAAAAATCCTGCAACGCGTACCTCGAACTTTTCCTCAGCACATCGGATTCCCTATGCTTATTCTTACTACTTCAGACTCGCTTCACCGATTCCTTGACTGTACATTAGCTTTATTCCTAGCAGTTACCCAACCATACACTTTGATATATCAAACCCATCCAGCGGGGTTTGATACACTTGTTTATATCCTAGTTATTCGATAAAAATTTACCTATTGCTGATAATGAGTTAAATTTGGCACATATGTTGGTCTTATAAACATCTAAACTTTTATTTTAGCACTACTAGGCCTAAAATTTGTTTTTTTAACAATTTTCTACTCTCTAGCATGCATACCCTAACAATGATAACAGATACACTGACACGAGTAAACCCTTAAAAAAATACACACGCTCATTCCCATACTAACAGACAGCTTTATAAAAACCACCCAAGAGGTCTTAAAAACACCTGAAACCGATAATTCAGGTTATATCCCGGTTTATTATTTTTTTTAAAGAAATAAAATACAATATTAAAACACTGAAAGCTATTTTTCTTCATATTATATATCCTAAAGAGTTTAACAGTAAAAATATAAAAATTATATTAGGAAATAAATCGTAATATGTGTATTAAAAATAATATCATATTTATGAGAAATGTCGAAAAATATTGTGCATTAAAAAAGTTATTTTATTAATAGTTTTTGCCCATATTTATTATGAAATAAATTTAAAAATGTCACCAGATGGGGCAAGAATAATAAAGAAGTTTATTAAAAAATGACTATATTTCGCCTGTAAATCCTGGCTTATTCATGTCAATAAACTTTAAAATTATGACAAAAGAGTTAAAAACTTAGCTAAAAGTTCAATGATATAAGATGGTAACTACACGAAATCAATTAAAATTGTAAGAAACATTATAGTAATCACAAAATCAAAGTTATAACTAAAATTTACATGTGAAGCAAGTAAAATTCGCACGTGAAGCATTTTTATTGTAAAATAAATAAATAAATTAATAAACAATTTTTTGCATTAAATTTTCTACAAGATACATTTTTTTTTACTTAGCAACTTACATGCAAAATCGGCAACTATCCGTGGTGCTCTTTTTAAAAGAGAGATTGGATGGTACATCCTAAAACTTAACCTAATTTATAATTATTTAAATATTAAATTTTTAGATTATTTAAACTAACATAAATAACTAATAAGCAACAAAAAAAATAACATAAACACTAAATCATACATACATACTTATCATATATATATATATATATATATATATATATATATATATTATATATATATATATATATATATATAGATAGATTCTTCATACACAACACACACTACTATATATATATATATATATATATATATAATATATATATATATATATATATATATATATATATATATATATACATGTACATACATGTACATGTACATATACACATACATACACACACACATTTATTGTAATTTGTATTATTTGAATAAACATGTTTAAAAACTAACTAACTATCTAAAATTTGCATAATACATATACTTTGTTTACATGCAGGGTTTCGCAGGGGGTTCGACCCCGTGTTCAACCGGACTCTACTTTGTCTAGTCCGCTATTTTGATCCGCCCCAACGATTTAATGAAAAATGTATGGCACTTTGTCCTAAATACCCTCAACAATAACTCAAAATTTTAAGCCATTATTGAATTAGTTCTGATAATAAAATTTTTCGTAGTCCTTTAACAATAATTGACTGGACGTACATTTGATCTCCGAGCTTCCTCGCTTAACGAAATTGACTCCCCTTCAAATTTTATCATTTAAATTCAAAAAGTCATATATAATTCAAAAAGTCAAAGTTTATCTATTGTTTTGTATCGAAATCATTATTTGTAATTTTCCAAAAGGAGGAAAATTGACGAATAAATAATGCACATGAAGAAGTTAGAAATAAAACAGTTTTCATTTGACAGATAAATTATACAGCCATGATCGAAGAGAAACGTTTACTTGTAAAATATAAAAATCGGGTACTGGGTACCTCTGAACATTTTCTCACCACATCAAATTCGCTACGCTCAATCCGCTTCGGACTCACTTCGCTCACCCTCAAAAAAATCCCCAAATGAACTGCTGCACGTCTTCAGACAATATATATTTGATTTATTTCAAGCATTCACCCCCCCCCCCCCCTATGCACTAACCTCGCTCAATGCTGCATAAATTTAAAGTTTCGACAAAAACCGTGGATATACTTGATAAAAATACTGCTTACTAAGAAAATTAGTATACTTATTTACTACATAACGGGATAAACCTCAACATAGTTTTAACCTAATTAGATTATTTTACGATTTTTTACTAGGTTTTAAAAAACCGCAGTACAAGTCATTCGATAAAAATTGAACTAATCCTAACGATGAGATGAAACTTAGCACCTATATGTTCGTGTTATATAGAAACATTTTTCGAGTTATTGTGAATTTTCGAAATCTCTGCATAGTCATTATTTCCAGTTTATGACGTCATAAAACATAAAACTTAGATTTTTTTTTCGAACACAATAATTTTCCTATATACCTACGGTATAAATAAGTAGAGTGAAAAAAACGATTTACAGCTATGATTATATTATTTGTTGTATTAATCAATAAAACTGTTTTTAAAAAGAAGCTTTTAAGGGCAGGAGCTGATCGTTGGATATCTTATTTGTTTTTTAACCAAAGAGAACTTTTAAGAGGATAACGTTTTCCTTTTATTTTTATTTTGTTTTCTTGGATTGCGTCCAATTAAAACCAAGTAAAGTAAGTAAGGCCTATCTTATGAGACTTTGTTTGTCATTTGATATAACTTCTTCAAACAGTAAAAACTAGTAGGCTTACATACTAACTTTTCCGAAATCATAAAAACCTATTTCAAATTCACTAACTTGATGACGTCATACGTTTGATTTATTTTATTAGGTGCTTATATATAATATATATATATATAATATATATAATATATATATTATATATATATTATATTTCGGACATATTTTTGTTATCAGGAAGCCAATAGGAACCGATCTTCCATACTCCCACTCTCAACTTCTGTCATTCGAACAACTTCATAAGCGTAATTTCCATAATGAAAATTCGCTAAAAGTAAAATAAAATTAAAATGCATGTGTGAATTTTTTATTTATTCTTTTTATATAAATCAATATAATTTAATGCAATAATGTAACATTTAATGTTTATTTTAATATTAATGGATGTATGTGAGTGTATGTTTATATATTAACATAAGCAATAGGGCTTATGCAGATGAAGACAGCTAGGTCCTGACGGCTTGTGATTCAGGCCATGAAGTCCAGCTAAATGTGTTACTACACCAGGAAAAATAGCAGTTATTTTTTTTTTGCTTATTTATAAAAAAAAAATATTTATGTAATTATATCGTTCAGAACACTAAATTGTTAAATGTAGCCAATTATTTACAAATTTTATCACGATGGCTCCTCATGAAGATGAGTAAATCAGGGTGATGTATTTGAAATGTACCACCTGTATTCAATGTAAAACTTTATTATCAGCATAGGTTCCGCTTTTATATTTTCACATGTATACCTTTGTGTAAACAAATTGTGCTTTCTTCTTATAATTCGCTTACATCGTGTCAGTATGCTACTTGCTAAACAACTGATACTGGACAACAACGCTACGGAACAACAACCATGTAACCGCGAAGCGGCCCTTAGTGCCGACACCGCGTGGCGGCATAGAGGCCTAGGAATTATTAATAGTAAACTTAATAAAACTACCTTCAAAAGTATTATTATGAGTAATTTACATGATCCTTAAGGATTAAATAATTTAATGTTATCGTGCAAAGAGGCCTGGTTAAGGCCTTAAACAAAGGTGGGGGGGGGGGGTAAACACAAGGCAGAACTGTAAATTATTAATGATTAAACAAAGAGTTAGTGTTGAATCATGGAATAACCTTCTTCTAGGTTGCAACCTTTGCGGGGGGCTGAATCCATTAACTGATTTAACAATGATAAAGATAAGAGTTATTCCTACGCTTCTCTTCTTCGTTAACATAAATACCTCTTGTATTCATTTATGTAATAATTTATTTATATTTGTTTTACTTTCTCTCACCTACTATCTATGTTTTTTTTAAAGTATTGCGTACAACCTTAAAATTTTGGAACATAAATTGTATGTTGAAATCGTGTGTCTTTGTTATCAACGTAGCACCCCTTGTGTATATTTAAGATCTGAGAGTTTAGTTAAAAAATCAACTTGAAATATGATAAGCAAGACATTTGTCTCTGGATATTTTTCTCATTAGACCGATATTTTAGCCGGAATAAGTTCTTAAAGTCAAAAATAGACATATTAAATTAAAATTGGAGCTTAAATGTTGATATTAGAAAGAATATGCCAAGGGTAAAAATACCTTATTTTTGGCTTTACAACACTAATACATTACCTTTCCTTCATTTTAATGTATTTATAGTCTGTGATGCTAGTAGATTTAAGAAAATAGTGAACCCCTTGAATTTGTTTATAAAGTCAGATTTTTTTAAAATTAGTGTTACCAATAATTTAAGTTGTAAAACTATATTTTTAAACTAAATTAAGGGATGTAAACTAACGTAAGAGATTTTATACGTTTATTGTACATTTTTGTTTCGTTATTTTAGTTAATAAATTTTTATTTTATTCTTTGACACACTGATGATGACCGTTAAGGTTGAAAGCTGGTTTTGTTTTGTAAAAATAAATTATGAAAGACTAATGTTATTTATTTATAAACTTATTCTACTTCTCAGTAATTATCGGTTCAATTTTTTGTATTTTACATCAGAATTTTTAATTCATAGCCTATTTTGTTAAAAATATTATTATATTCTTAATAAAAGTTAAAAAATAAAAACTCAAATTAATTGTCCATTGAGTAACTTATACTTAGTCTCAAGCAGTCAAAAAGACATTTTCATAAATCATTAACAATTTATGACGTATGGATCTCGATGAGTCTTAAAAGTTGACCATTAAGACTTAGGTGTTGTCTAAAATAAAAGTTTGTTATATTAAAAGCATATTCTGAGCTGTAAGCACTTAGGAAAATAATTTTTAAACCAACCCCCTACTTTAATTCTAACACGGATTAAGATCTGACGTAGTTTATGACTCCTTCTGATATAAGATTATTCTAAATTTAAAGTTTAGTTCAGATTCTTTAAGTAGCTTTCGATTTATAACCAACCAAAATTTCAACTTAGTCGTATACTTTTAGTATATATATATATATATCACAAGTGAAAATATACTAATACACGTAAAATTTGTTGTAAAAGTTCTTAATTTTTTACTCAAGTTTAAATGTGCCAAATAGGAACTAAAATTTTGAAGTCCAAGAAATATTGTCAATCAAAGTTTTAAAATCAATATTCATTGCTTAAATTTAGCGCCTTAGGGAAATAAAATTTTAAGAGAGTGACATTAGCGTCGAATTTTAACTCGATTTATTAAATTTTTAAAAGCTTCTGATGACTAAGCAAAAAAAGTTAACAATTAATTTTCTACAATTTAATTTTCATTTTCTTGACAGCATAATTAGCAGCATGACAGATTCAGATTTTCTTGTCTTAACATAGCCGGAGTTACGCGTGAAATAATCACACATTGACACACACACCGATTTCATGGTAAAATCCATTTAACGTCTATAAAACGCCAATAGCAGACAATTCTGATTAAATATCGGTTTTGATTTTTATAGGTGAATAGTTTACTTTTTTCAATATACATGCGGTAGTAGGTGGGTAAAAGTAAGAATATAATATTGTTATAGATTGGACAATGAGTTCCAAGTTGTTGCAACTTTTTCTTGTGTATTTGTCTTCATCAATATGAATTGTTTGGATAGGAATAATAAATAAAACATAAAGTTAGTTAGATTTTGTCAGATTTTCTGAAATCCCGGGGGAGCGTATGTTTTCTGTAACTAGGGAGCTCACACAGAGCCAAACCTGAGACTGGTCTGTATTAAAGTTTCAACAACTATGTCGAACTAGGGGAGCACAAATTGAGTTAAAACCCTAGCCCAGGAGGAGTTGATTTCGGCGATAATTTATAGTTCTAACAAGTTTTATATTAACTTAACGAATTTTTATTTGTTTTTAAATATTATCTCATCTCGTTTTTGCGAATTCCCTTTGAAAAGTTTCTAATAATGAGACGGGTGTCACGGCGGGAGTCGGAACAGCTTCCAAAACCAACCTTGGGAAGGACACGTACCCTATTCAAAATCAGGTTTGAGCTACGTCGTTAAGCTGATTTGCTGATTCAAAAGTCAGTTAAAATTAACATTTTTTTCCAAGAAAAAATAATTTCTTATGTTTATATGGATTAATTGAATAGAACCGGTTCGGTGTCAATACGACCTCTCTAGAAAGGAAGTACGTATTTCAAAGGAAACTCGGCCGGCATGCGGACCTCCGCGCCAGAATTTTTATGCATAGGGTGGACCAAATGTCTTCCTCCTGAATTGAATTTTGAACAGCCGACACAAATTAATGAACTTGAGATAGATTTTCACTTGTTAGAGATCGCTTGGTGGTATTTTTAACTTCGGATATCTCATACTACACCAAATTTAGTGAAAAATAAAAAAAATTGGAGTGTGCACTTGTTTGTGCTTTTTGGTTTCTAGGGATAAATTCAAGACATTTGAATTGCAAAGTTTTGTCTAAGACTGATATTTTGGCGAGAATAAGTTTTCACAGTGTAAAATCTGGACATTTTAACTCAAAATTGAAGCTTAAATATCGACGTTAGAAATAATTTAGCTAGGAGAAAAAATATCTTATTTTTGGGCTGAAGGACACAACTCATTTAATACATTTTTAATTGAAAATAAGAGGCCTTTGGCCTCTTTGCCGCTCCGTGCAAAGAGTTGGCACTGACCTTTTAATTATCAGTACAAAATTATAGTAACTTATATAGGAGAACGTTAAAAGTACAAATAAAAACAAAAACAACGTGCGGGAAACCGAAATAAATTTATTAATTAAAACATTAACTTATTTTTGAAGGAGGTTTCAATGAGGTTGCACAGAGCCCCAAGAAGATATTTCAGGCCTCTAAATGTATTTTAATTGCCTATGCCGCCTCAAGTATATATCTATGTATATGTGCTTCTGAGAATTAGATTATTATGTTGATCCTTGAAAATATAAAATTCGAAAGCTCAGTACAATTAGTGTTATTTATTATTTTGGACTAATTCCTCCTCAAAACCATTAATAATTTAAAATAAAGGTCCCAATACAGTTTTTTTCGTAACAAATAGTGAAATAAAAATATTGTTTGTAATAAAAATGACCCTTTTTAGAGAATTAAATAAAAATTAAATAGCAAACAATGCCTACTTTTACTTTAAAGTACTTTTAGTACTTTAGAGAATATTTATTATGTAGAAGTTCTTTTTAGTTTATTAAATATTTGTTTATTCAACTTAATTTTATTTCATTGAGGCTAAAAATGTATTGCGGAATAAAATTAATTAAAAAGTTAATTTAGCAGGAATTGTTTGAAAACTGAGTGAAATCCTTAGTTAAGTACTTTTAATTAAACTAGGAACCCTTGACAGGAGGGGGGGGGGGTCAGCCAGGTGGTTTCTTTTTCACAACAGTACATTTTATCTATTGCTCTTTTACCTCTGGAGCTACGATGCAAAGAGACTGATACTACTAGAGGGAGGACACAAAAGCTCTTGTCATGGCCAGGTGGTTTGGTGCCACGGTACCATGGTGACATAATTTTTTAAACTGTATGATTTCACGGTAATATTACTTTATTTTTAATTATTTTGTCTAATTAAATCAAATAATTTTTAATTAGTGTCTATCACATATATTTTTTAATTGTTGTACAAGTGATATTATGTTGCATCACTAGAAATATCCGCCGATTGTAGGAGGCAGTTTAAATTTTATGTGCAGATTGGGGTTGTAGAGGGGTGGGGATAGTCTGGAGGGATTATCCTATAGTCGCACAACAAGATTCTTTGCTATTCTACACAAGTCCTCCCTCTAGAAGAATAAGTCTTGTTGCTACGCGTTGTAATGAGGAAGTTTCGGACACTTTCTTTTTTAATCAAATGTTTACTTTAATATCTACAGATCCAAAAAATCGAATAAAGTTTTTGGTCTGCAGTTATGAGTTGATGGATGTTCGTGCTCTTTACTGGAGAACACATTACCAGTCAAACAGCCGAATAGTTTAGAATGAAACATGCTAAGTCATATTTCATGAAAAACTGATTAGATTTTAGGCAATTCTTAATTGTCGTCTTGAAATAAAATAAAAATATTTCTGGAAAGCACAAATAGACCTATTACAAAGATTTATTTTTATATCCGGTTTGAATTTTCTAGCATTAGTACAGTGATTGCAGGCTTAAATACTGATACAGTCACTCACACATACAGATATGGTAAAAACAAATCAAGACATTTTAAAATGAATGGATGAATGAATGAATCTAAAATGAATGATTCTGATCATTCATTGCTCAAAATCAATGAATGATTTATTCACTGCGTGTGAGTGCAAATACTAATATAAAGAAGAGAAGTAAAAACATCAGTGGTTAAAGGTCTTGAAAAAATCTAGCTCATATCTCGGGATATCAAAAATCATAATACACACATGTTGCACTGCGTCAGCCTTATTAATCTCTTATTAAAAAGCTGATGGTCGCATCTTATTTATTCGAAACATCATTTAACTTTATCTCATTTTATTTTATATATACGATATAAATGAGGAAAATTAACAACAAAAACTAGTCAAATTTGTTCAAATGTAGTGACAATGGAGCAGATAACCTGCTCCTATAAAATATTTCTAAAACAAAAAAAAAAATACTAACGTTTACAAAGAACCCATGTCATGATTTTTGTTTAGAGTTCTGTTCAGTCCGCCATATTTATCGTGTATGGCAAGATTTGCTTTATTATTTTTTTATTTATGTATTATTTATTTATAATTTACGGCGTGAGCCATTATACAAAAATCAAGAAACAAAAATGTACAAAATTAATATCAAAAATAAAATAAGTTACCATAGAAATTAATATAATATAACCAAAGATAGTAAAAATTGACAAGGCTAAAATAATAAAAATAAAATATTACATTCATAAAGGAGGAAATTAAATAAAAAAACAGCTATAGCATCAAAGTAATAGTGATAAACGTGTAATTATGATGGTGGGAAAGATAACAAAAATATGGTAAAAGATACAAATAATAACAAATAATAAACGTTAAATAAAAGATAATAATCTTTAATATAAGTGTACATTATATATTATAATATATATAATCATCACGTAAAAGTGTAGAAAACTAAAAATAATATGGAACTCAGATGCGCAACAAATACTTCTCGTTCACTATTTTATTTCAAAGTAAATTTTGACGGCAATTATTGAGACACGTGGTAACATACGCTCCGGCGTACACTCCAAACACCTCCTGTAACTACTTATTAATGTTTGTTTTAAAAAATGATTGTATCAGATGGCTTTAATAGATCAGAAAATATTATCTGCGTCTTATTTGCCATAACAACAATAATATATCTTTTATTTTTCGTCCCCAGTACTTATCTTTTAGAAATAGTGACAGATAATAAAGATAAATATTTGATGCCGTCTTTCTTTATATTTATAACGTCTTCTTGTGCAAAAAGTACTTTTTCACTTTTTTAGTCCAAAATAGAAAATAGCTCTCAAGAGACCACTTTAGACTCTTTCAACAATATGTTGGGAAACTTTAAAGAGGGACCAAAAGTCCTTTACAAGTTTCAAAGGAGTTTTCAGATTATTTCGGCTTGATTTTTCAAGTTGACCACCAGAATAAAATGTGTAGAACTAGGAAAAATCTGTTAGAGGAAAAAGGGGTGAAGATGGATGTTCCCTTGATTAAATGTCTCTTTGGGAGCTAGTGGATTGCTTGGGGGCAGTTTAGGGGCGGTTTGGAGGCAAGTCGGAGGGAGGTAGTTTGTACTTTAGATATACTATTGACTCTTTTACTACCTTCTACCTTGGACGATTCGATATATCTCGATATTGCTTTTTTTATATCCTTTACTTTTCTTTTTCTTCTGAGCCTATTTAGATTGCAGTGGAAGTATAATTTTTCTTTTAAAAGTTTGACAAAAGTGAGAATTAAAAATGCATTTACACACTGTAAAAGTGATCTGTTTTATAGTGAAGTGGTGTGCTTAGGTTTGATTTTTCTTCCTTGTGTGTAAGTGGATTTGCAAAGAGACTTTACTACTTGAGGGAGGACTAACGTGGTTTGGAACCACAACACTGGTCTGACCAGCGTCCAATTACATTGCATTATTTGTACTTCAAAATACGGGGGTTAAGAGGTGTCTATTGTACTTGAAGGATTTACCGTTTCGATAACTAATGGAAATAATCTCACTACCGGACCCCTGTGCTTTACGTCCCGTGTCCTCTAGTAGTATAAGCCTCTTTGGGTATTGGAAATGAAAATGTGGACGACTGAACTGTCTACCTGTCTAAATCACATATTTGTCGTAAATCAAAAAATATTACTTATAATTCAGTTTCAATTTAAAGTTACTCAGCGTTTGATTTCTGTTGACTTCCAATACCTAATCCAATTTCTACCAAAACCAAATATTTAAATACATTCATACTCTTTAATTCTTTAGCCACTATGCATGGTTGAGGTCTATTGTAGTAAATCCCATTTATTTTATATTTTCCTTTAGAACTAACATTTTTTACGCTGCAAACTTAATCCCTGAAGCGATGTGTCCATCTCAATGCTATTCCAATACCCTTCCTAAAAGACAAGTCTACATTATGTGTGTTCCTTTATTTTCCGTATCATATCATCAGTATAAAATAACTTCATATACATATTAGGAAAGGACAAAATTTCAAATTAAATACGAACAACCAAGATATTTTAAATTAATATTGAAGCCTATAATCTAATACGTTTTATCTACCTATTCCTTTAGGAAACCTTATAGTCCCAAGAGCCAGGCCTAAAAAAGAAAGTCAACGAATTTCATAAATTAATCATTTTTTAGTGTTTTTGAAAGAGCCATAACTTTAGTTGTAGTTATTCAATTTTTATAAAACAACACTTGTTGTATTGAAAATTTTATCAGCTTTAAAAAATGTTCTCTTCATGTTTTGCACAAGACTCACAGGGAACCCCTTATTTCAAAAAAAACTGAAATTTGTGCGATTTTCTTAAATTTTGATCAAATAAAGGGCTTTACTCTGAATAGGCAGACTATGTTTTCTCTTCATAATTTAAGGTATATTTTCAGAAAATTTGGTTTGAAGTAGTACAAAATAAGGTCCAGCTCCTGGACTATTTAGGCGACCTAATGGAAGCCTTAAAAAGACCTTAAGGAATACATACACACGTACACACACACATACATATACACGTCGAACACACACCTACATACAGACAGACGACAACATTATGAAAACCACTCAGGAGGTCTTTTGGATGGATTCCCGGTTTTTGATGACCAAGCATATTTCCAAAATAAAATTTAAAGTATTTAAAACTCCACGATAACCCCGTTCGTTGACTAGACTAATATAAGAGGATTTGAAAAGAACCAACGAAAAAAAATTTAATAATGTAAATTTAATTATAAATTAAAGCCGTCTAGTTGTAAACAAACTAACTCTTTTTTATCCTCTTAGACAATCTTAATAAAATTGTGTTGAGATTCTTAAATTAAGTATTCAATAATTGTTGAGATAGCTCAAGTATTATAAATTATTTTTAAGGCAACATTTTTCCTCTCTCCTCCAGTGAGGGTCTTAGGCTGGATGTTATAGATCATAGTTTAACACAAAAAATTGGTTTGGCAAGAAGCCTAAAGTATAACTTATTCTTCTACATATTACAAGATATTTTTACTCCCACTGCATAAATTTGGAGTAAAGTAGTATTTATTGGTTTACACATTTGGCTCCTTATTTTATTATTATAGTTTAATGTGATAATTTATGAAGGTTTTAAGCTTTAGAGTTATTACAAGGTTAATTTTTGATTTATACTGTTTTTATTTTAGCGAATTTTCGGCATAAAATGACGCTTTTGAGATTGTTGAGACGATAGAATTAGAGAAAGAGATAGATTCTGCTTTGCCTCCTAATTCGCGATATAATATATATATATATATATATATATATATATTATATATATATATATATATATATATATATATATATATATATATATATATATATATATACACACACGGCAGTGGAATAAATCATTCATTGATTTTGAGCAATCAATGAACAAAATCATTGATTTTAGATTCATTCATTCATCCATTCATTTTAAAATGTCCTGATTTGTTTTTACGAGTTATGTTAGATAAGTCTTAAAAATTATTTTTATGCATTTCCTAGGTATTGATTATAATATCAAATACCTTTTAATGACAATACTTATTGATTTAGTTCTTCTTTAAAAGAATTCTTGTAACACAAAGTACAGGAAAATGTGGTGTCAGGGAAACTTTCTTTATAACTTTTTCACTACTTGAGATTTGCTTTGATTGTTTTTAAAATAGAGAAAATTACCTACCTATGCATTGAGTTAGTTTGTTGGACATGTCGTTCAACAGTCACCTAAGCCAACTTCCGCGTTACTGATGATGTTATTATCTTTAAAAGTAAACTTCAGGAGAACTTACGTTATTAAATCAGTTTTCTAGTTGTAATGATTGCGTTTAAATTGAATTTTAAAAAAATAAGAATGATCATAAAGATGTAAGATTTGTTGAGAATTCCTTACTTAGCAATCTCAATTATTTTTTTTACCAGAATGTGAACAATAATGTACCCAGGCATATAGGCTTTAAAATATAATAAAATAATAAAGTAGAGAGCCATTTCTGTGGACGATTAAATTTATTCCTACATCAGCAAAAAAATATTTTACGATTAAACTGTTATGAAATGAAAGTCTCGGAAATCTTTATCCCGAAGAAATGATAATAAAAGCACCACTAAGGTCTTATCCCGTACAATCCGAAATCAATAACGACTTTTTCACCCTTTCTAAATATTTTATAAAAATAAATATTATTTGCCTCTACGTAAAATAATTTTAGCACGGTGTTCCGCATGTCGGGTGAATTTACATTGGAATGCGCGTTTCCGTGCTTAACAGTCCATTCTTTGCTTAAGAATCCGGTTTATGCTTTATAACTTGAGCAGTTTCTCACTTATCAAGCATTACTCGAAACTCATTTTTTTTGTGTTTTGCAAAAGAAATGAAACATAAATATCAAGTTTAAAGGTTTTAGCGGATTTCCTTTGATGAATAAAAAAAGGATTACGAATAGTACTTGACAATTGAGTATCTGCTAAAGTAATAAGCGAATTTTTTCAAAAAGAAATTCGTTAAAAGCATGTTTAAAAATTACATTTTTCTGTTAAATTACTGGGAAATCGGGCTTTTATTTTCTCAGAAATGTTTGCTTTTTACTAAAACTAGGCTTTATTGTATACGTTAGGAGCTTTATGAAGTACATAAACACTTTGAGATGGTAGTGAGCTGAAAAAGCTGTTAGTCATAGAACGAGGCGTTAACAAACATATTGCGTTTAAAATTATTGGAGCATGACTTATTGTAAAATAAATTATAAACAATACATTATAAACATAAATAAGCAACGTTTTCTAATTCAAGTACAATACTACATATTGCACTAGCAAAATATGCGGTCTTTTACTAAAACATGTAAACGCATATCTATAATATGTCAAACGCAAACAAAGAAACTCGGGAATTCTGCCTTGGTGCTTTATTTGCGTATTATATTGCTAACGCTGTTATAGATAACACTATTACTGATAACACATATAACACCGTTACTGATAACATATATAATTATTTATCTATATACCAAATTTAAAGTGTCTACGATTGCTGGAAGTACCTTAGAATTTTGATGAGTAAGTGAGTGTCAAAACTGCTTAACTTTGAGCCATTATATCTAAACACCTGTGAGTAGTGGATAAAGATATGAAATTTGATTGAACGGGTCAGCTCATCAAGATCTGTTAGTTAATACTAAAATTAAACTTGTATGGCCTAAGTAAAAAGATACAAGGAGGTGAACATAGCCTCGAGATGCTTCCTGTAAAGGATGGTACACTAAAGACCGCTAGACTTGGTGGAGGAACTGCCGTGCCCCCAGATTATTATTTAAAAAGTTTCTGTCACCATGTTTGTATCATTAGACTAGTTGTCTTACTATTAAGTCAAGATTACCTTAAATCTTTTCTTGCCTTGAATTGATATCTCAAAATTTGTTATAGTACTCATGTTATGTAATATATTGTTATATTGCTGCCCATAGCATAAGAAAAGAAAGAGGGAAACCAACTTTAAATTTTTTGTATCGTGATAGATTAACTTAAGAACAAGTTTATTTTCCTGTTCGTAGAAATAGGATGATGGTTCCTCTTTTAACGTATTTTTCCTCTGTGGATATAATATTGAGGAAAATCAGTATTTAATATATATTTTGATATTTGTGATTTTATTGTGATCAAATATGCCCTAAAGGCGCACATTTATAACAGCATTATCTGATAAAAGTATCTTATTTATGGTAAACCTTATTTTTACTTTCTCTGGCATTACTATAATAAAACTGCACCTTATATCACTGTCTGTTTGACAACAGTGGAAATATTTACGCTTCTAAAGTGTTTGTAGTTTAATGAACCTTGAATATTTTAAGAAGTAAATCCAGTCGCGCTTAACGAATCCTACCTTATAGACCAAGAGCCCAGGGGTGTTTTGTTAATAAAAAGTGTAATGGCTGGAACCGGTCTCAATTTTTCGTAAATATCTTCCTGAACAAGGATCTGCAATTCTACCGACTCCTATCGGATGGGCGTCCTAGGCAGAACGCACTTTATAGGTCAAATTTACCACCCAATTAACAAACAGTGTAATGGCTGAAACCGGTCTCAATTTTTCGTAAATACCTTCCCATCCGATACGAGTCGGCAGAATTGCAGATCCTTGTTCAGGAAGGTATTTACGGAAAATTGAGACCGGTTCCAGCCTTTACACTTTTTATTAACAAAACACCCCTGAGCTCTTGGTGTATTATCTTGATGTTAAATAATACGTCATAGGAGTTAACCTTCAAAGTTGTGTTTGTTTACATAACAAAGTAATTGAAAGGTTTTAACTCATAACCAACAATAATAAATCTTATTTGTTACTTTTATTTCCTTATAAGCCAAAATTAATTTTATTTCGTCACCCTCCCTAAACGTATTACGTAACACTATAACACTAAATTATTACGATGAAAAGAAAGAGGAAGATATGTTTCCAGTAATTCATAGACATTTTAGAGCTTGGTTATATATATTTTCCCCCTTTTTTGTGATACTTCATTTTAAAAAAGAGTCCATCTATATTTTGATATTCTATGATATACCTATTCCTGATACATACCTCACTATTCAATGGTACCTCCAGATACAAAATACAATTTTTTACTTTACCCCAAGTAGTAACCTTTTATCATTTCATACTTTTCAATATATTCTATTCATATTTATGTTCAGATGAAAAGCTACCGGCTTGATCGAAATAAAGCTACCGTAAAATTCGAAATTTCCTCATTTGAATAATGTTGTTTCATTTTATTAATGTAAATGTCTTACGAAGTCTGAGAATTACAAAAAGAAATGTTAAATTTAAGATTCAATGAAGCACATGAACTGTTTAGTTTGAAAAATATTTTTGGAATTATTATGGTTTATATTCGCTGATATTACCCGCTGTTTTGCTTATTGTATCATTTTTATATCAGCTAACTTTTTTACCTTTGACCTTTTAACCTTTAGGGACTCTAGACGACTTCCTTAAGAAAGTCCGCTAGCATTTGCGCCAGTTTAAAAATACTTTGTTTACAATTTTTCACATCTATGCTTTATATATTGTAAATTTATAAGCTGTTAGAACATCTGTTGATGACTTTGATTGGCATTTATTTATGTGAAAATCAATAAAAGTTTGACGCAAAATGTAATTTAACATGTGCCAAGCCTTTCATTGCTTAAGATTACCTTTCAGAATATATTTAACACGTATACGGTCTTTGATGACTTTTTTTATTTTTTGTACCCTTAGCTTCAAGTTTCTTAAATCGAAATTGTTGTCGCAGTTTATAAAAAGTAATAATTGTTCCTATCCACCTTTATTTAAGAAATGTTTGAAGAACGTTGCTCGTATTTTTATAAATTTTGCAGCTTAAGTTGGTTAAAAATGTGACATAGCTTGTGTGTATTTTAAATTCCTAAAATACACATTTATGGAAAAATATAATTGGACAAAATATATGTGTTGGCTTGGACGGTCAGGCTATTAAAGCAACAACGTCTATTAAAGGCACATCTGATTTTGGTCCTGGTATGCCGAGAAAAGTTAAACAAAGTGGCAGTACGAAATCAAGTAATTATTGTGGGTCCCTGGACACTCTAGAGTCGAGAGGAATGTAGCAGACGAGCTACCTCGCGACGGAACAGAAAAACGTTCTAATGACCCAGTATCTTCTTTTGGCTCAGTAAAAGTGACTGTAAGGTCAATTCTCGACGAATGGAGTTTAGAGAAAACAGAAATCGTTATTGAATCGTGATAATTGTTGGCCGTCAAGACAAATGATTAGAGCGAACTGTTTGCTGAAGGATGGAAGATCCAAACTAAAATACATAGTAGATCCCTTCATCCACTGTTAGCTATACCAAAATCCTTACACCCATAAAGATATATTACTAGAAGGGCCGTATTGGATGAACATAAAAACATCAAAAACATAACCTAACCACCTTCGACTATCTATATAATCATGTGAACAGAACAAAATTATAGTGACTTATTTAGTATAACCTTAAAAATACAAATCAAAACACAAACAATTTACAGGAAGCTAACAACAATTAGTTTTTATAACTTTAACTCACTCCTGGGATAGGTTTCAATAAGGTTACGCAGAGCCCCTGAGAGCCCCAGAAAGATGTTTTAGGCCTTTAAATGTATTGATATATGCTATGCCCCCTCTAGTATATATCTCTATGATAACACCATGTATCTTAAAAAACAATGAAACTGTTATACGCTTTCTTGGTGCATGCGGCCCCAAAGGAGCTAAATTTTCATAATGATCGCCTCTACTTTCTGCCAGAAAAAACCATTACAAAAATGTTTTGGAATAATGTGTCCAAATCAATAACTTGGATTCCGAGCCCAACATTCCTCCATACAGCAGTGTCATCGCATAGATGATATCATTGCTTCCTCTTTTGTGCGGAAACAGTATCGTTCAGCTGTCTTTCTCGACGAATCTCAAGCATTTGATCGCGTCTGGCATGCTAGACTTAACCCATCCTACCTTTAACCTACTACCTTATTCTTAAATCCTACCTCTTTGTCCTGTTAGAGCAGGAGTCTCTCAAGGTAGTATCCTCGGTCCTCTCCTTTACAATATTTAAACCTCAGATCATCCTGAACATTTTCTTTTACCTCTCTAGCATCCTTCGCTGATGATAAATGTATCCTTGCCGTACACCCTGATCACCCAACCGCTTCCCGACTTATCCAAAACCATCTCTCTCTTCTCCAACCTTGGTTTAGGAAATGAGGATTAAGGTCAATAAGTGCCCATGTGACATTCGCACTGCGTCACTCGAATTGTCCTCCAGTCACCCTAAATCAAAAGCTTATTCCTCAAAAAGACAACGTTACTTACCTGGGACTTGTACTAGACAGACAACTTACTTGGGGACCTTATACTAAATTTAATTACGATATTTCTTTCATTTTATTTTTTCATGACGTCATAACTTTGATTGATGACGTCATAATTTTTATAAACAATAGGCCTCGTAACCTTCACAACATCTCGCGATTTGCAAAGTTCTTCGTTTCAATTTGAGAACGCCTTTAAGAGTTATCGTTCGCCATACGAAAGGGTAGAAACTCTTACATATACACACACACACACACACACACACCACATATATATATATATATATATATATATATATATATATATATATATATATATATATATATAATAATATATATATATATATATATATAATATATATATATATATATATATATATATATATATTATATATTATATATAAACTTTTTGGGACATATATTTTTGTTATCAGGAAGCCAATGGGAACCGATTCCGCTCACTCCCACCCTTAACTTCCGCCATCCGAACAACCTCATAAGCGTCATTTTCATAATGAAAATTCGCTAAAAGGAATGATGTGTAAAAAAATGTGCACATACAATAATACAATACTTTAAACAATATTACGCAATTTTTTTGAATATTACAAAAAAATATTTTTTTATTGATACCCAAATATATTTATAAATAGACAAAAAAAACGTATTTTTTATTTCTTTCACATAAAGGTTTATGCCAACCGCCTAGAGTTCAATTCTAAAATGTAGAATTTCACTTTACAGTAAAATGATTTCTACTGCAAAGAGGAATTCATTTTACAGCTCTTTTAGTGTTTTATCAGAAAATGCCTTTTGTGACGAAATGCAGATGAGATATTGCTCCTTGGCGTGAATAATGCATTACTTACAATTTATTGGTTTATTTAATAAATATGTATTTTATTTTTGAAGCGTATTTATTTACTATTGTCATTTTATGTAAAATGTTCATGGACCATATATTTTATTTTAATGAAATGACCATGCAAGCTTTGTGTTATATATATTTATATATATATATGTTATATCTGGTAGTGTATTTTAATTGATTTCCTATTGAAATAACTTACTTCAGCCTTTTGTTTTAATAACTTGCTTTATCTGTTTCAGGTACATATTGCAAAAACAAAAAGAATTCTTATCAAAGTGAGTTTTTATTTAATTTTTTGGGCTTCCAAATTATTATTTACTTTACAGATATTATAGCATAAATCTAAACTCCTGAGCAATAAATCCCTTATTTACAGCCTATAAATCCCTTTCCTGCATTGTTGTAGCCTATTACTGGGGGCGGAAACCAAGCTCATAGTCAAGTACTTGAGGATTTTTATATTATATTTATGCACTTGAGTTTGTGCTTGGAACATACAATTCAATTTAGTTCTGGCAAAAAATATATTTTTATTACGCAGAACCTTTTAAATAAATAAAATCCACTACACATTTTTTTAATTCTATACAAATATTGATAAGAATGGTAAATTATTTGTTTATTGTTAGTATTTATTTTTACTTTTCCTCATTTATAATTGAAATAAGATTTCTCTTAAATCACCCATTCCAAGTTTTTTAAGATCTGAATAGTTTTCACAAAGTTGACAATCTATATGTGTGTGTGCTTATATTATCATAGCTCCTGTTATATTTATGTTGATACTTGGTACAAAATGAAACATCAGGTCTAGATGTGCTTTACGGAAAATACATTTTTATGTCGTTGTTAATAGGCAATAATGACTCAGCGAAAATGTAGAAAATTCGTAAAACGTTGAATTATGTATCGTTCAATTTAAGATCTGGTTTGGGGGTATGCGCCTGGCGGAGGGGTTTTTACCTCTAGATGTTTTAGTGGGGTAAGGCCTGACAATCGCTTGCTACGGTACCGGCTGGGCAGTCCGAGAAGTCGCCAGTCCACACCACACCGGTGCCATGGGCTAGGCTTCGCCACCGAAAGAAGGTGACGAACCTTCGGATGATCAGGAGCCATCCCCTCTTAGGGTGTTAGCTGCTTTGATTCTGAGGGATAAGCTTTTCGTCTAGAGGCGTCGCGTTTCCCCTCCGTTGACAAAAAAAAAAAAAAAAAAAAAAAAAAAAAAAAAAAAAAAAGATCTGGTTGTCATATATACGAAAAAATGTGTCAAATTGCATCTCATTATCAACATTAATTCAATATATATGGATTGACTTGTATATTTTTAAAAAAATCATTGAAAATTGAAAAATAACTTAAATCATAACTCAAGCCGTCTCTGTCAAGACAATAAAAGTAGAGACTTGTTATTGGTACAAATGTATTCCTTTACGTAATAAATAAGTAATACTAACTTCATTTCAATTCGACAAGTTTATCTATGGTAGTGTTCTGTATCGAGCGAGGTTAGTGCCTGCATGGGTGATCTTTGAGAATATAAATTTATTGAATTTTATATTTTGAAGTTATTGCTTGGGTGGGCTCTGCTCTGAAATGAAGTAAATCCTAATTTAGTTATCATCCAATCAACAAAAATTACAACACTGCAAGTTGAAAAAAAATGATAACAACCGTGTTGAAATTTTGCTAAGTGTTCACAGTCTTTTATTTGTTTTATATGAAGTAAAAATTATATGTTAAAGCCAGCCTCTTGCCTTTTATTTAATCAACAGAAGTCGAGCGAAGTGGTGTTCGGAAGTGAGTCCGAATAAGTCAGTATGACCGTAGTGATTCTGTTATATTGAGGAAACGTTCCGAAACATCCTGTACCCCATATTTCATATCATGGTGAAGGTTTTATACAAAAGCCTTTTTTAATAGATTTTCCCGTAGTTGTGCAACAATTTACGTAATGTTTGAAAGTTCTACCCTTTTAGGAGAGTTAAATAAAAGCTTGTTGTTTGAATACTGTCTGTATAAATACTTTCTATCGAGACTTATAAATGATTCTGAAGTTATATTTCAATCAGTCCTGTTTTGTTTGCTTAGTTTTACCTTAATAGCTGAGTTATTAGAGTTTCAAAAAAAACTTTTTAATGACAGTGCTTGTTATAATTGTTTGTATCTGTATTCAAAATGTAATCTATGTTCAAATTACTAGCAAAACTAATAATTAAGTTATACTGTACGCTTTGATCGACGTTTTAGCGAATTTCCTTTGGAAAAATATCGGATTCATTTATCAACTTGATATATGAAAAAAAAAATATAAAATATGAATGATAAATGATAAAAATAACTCCTAATAATCAAAATAAAAGCATTTATTTCTCAGCAACTTAGCATTTATTGTTCAGCTTTTCATCAAAACAGCCTAGACTTTCAAATCTTGGAAGCTGTGTGACTCATGGGAATTACTAAAAGATTGGATTCGGTTTGAGGTCAGTTGGACCATTCCAAGTGTCGTTTTTGGCAAATAACTTAATTATGACGTCATCAATATTGAAAATAGAAGGTTTTATTTACCATACAGTGGGTGTAAGATAATAGAGTATTTGCATGAGTATTTGCATTTTTCCAAAAAACATTTTTTTGCTCATAAAATGATGGAATGTGTTTAAAAATATATATGAAGCTGTAAAAAAAATATTTAATTTAATTTTAAATAGTCGAAATAAGCATTATAGAAGAGGAGAGAGGGAATGGGTGAGAGTGTGGGGGGAAAACGGAACGTTCTAAAGGTTGGGTCGTTTAAGATACTGATGGAAGTTTTAGTTAGAAATATCGTAAGGTCAACAGTTGCTTACTGTTCAATAGAATGTAAAGAAGACTAAAACAAAACAATTCCGTGTACCAGTTAATACAATGCCTAAGGAACGTGATGACTACAGCTGTCTGTACCATCTTGTTAACAGTATAGAATAAACTCTTATGAGTGTTGCTCTAGCGAATATTGTACTACACGGCGATGTTCTTACTTCTGACGTCACACAAGCATTCGAGGCCGTTTTCCCGCCAAAATAACATGTTTAAATATATATTTCGCTTTTTGCTGTATCATCAAAAGTATAAGTTTTTCATTCTAATATTTTACAGTGTGTTCTTTTATATAACGTCCTTAAGATAATGCAATAAAAAAATTGTGTAAATACTCTATTGTCAACGCTTCTTATACCTTATTGTATATATGTTTACGTCTTTATGGGCCCGAAAAGGCCATATCAAGCCTCATAGGTCACTGAGTGGGCCTGTGAGACGAGTCCATGAAAATTAGCTCGATACATGGCAAAAACGCCTTGTAAAAATAAATACTAAAACAGCAATACCCTTTATGACGTATCAATCCGTACCAATTGTCAATGATTTGCAATGAATGTAGTTAACCTCTGATAATACTTTTTGGGACCTAAGTCCTTAAATAACGCTTAATTCTGTCATTTTTATTGGACTATCATAGTTTTTTATATTTCTACATTTTTCCAGTCCTCAAAAAACTTTTTAAGCCCAGATTTTATTGAAGACTTCCTCCAGCCTTTTTTTTTACTTTAGTCTCTTTTCTTTCATTTTTACTTATAATTTAAAATTTAAATTTTTAGGCTTTTTGAAATTTTATAAGCATCTTAACGTGCTTAAGTTAAACTTTGAAAATTAATACGAATCGTATAATGTTAAATTTTTGAAAGATATTCAATTGCACTAATTGTCAATTGACATATAAATTCTAAAAGTACTAACTACTTAAATAGATATAATGGTAAGTGAAATAACGATATTCTTTTATAAAGTCAATATCTTGTTTAAGACACTTTGTTATTGACTTATCTAAGAAAGAAAAAGAAGAAAAACTTTATTTTCTGAAGTTAAAGCCTGACAAGAGACGACCTAAATATTACGAATTTCGACATTTATCTCATAATATTTTGAGCATGGAGAATTTTTTTATTAATATTTTTATAAATTGTGGTAATAGTTTTACGAAAATGTTACAGTTATTCTGAGCATTATGTAAATGAAAATGCAAGTAAATCTAAGTTAAGCAAGTAAACTCCTGTCATGTTTAACTCCTGTCAAATCAAGTAGGTAGCGTTAATAGTATCATGGGCGTAGCCGGGGGGAGGGGGGAGAAGAGGAGCCCCCCCCCCTCTAGCCGAGCAGGGTTGTTTTTAGGGTATATTTTAGTTGTTTGTAATTCACACACATATTCTATCGCTTTATTTGTCTAAAAAAAATCTCAACATTTCTTGTTTTTGAGTTCTCTTCTAGGAAGCGGTAGTAGCCTATAATTTTTATTATACTTTAAATTTTAGGTCAGGATTACCTTTCATCTTTCATATAACCTAGAATTAACTAAATTTATAGAATTTACTTATGTACTGTACCTATGTACTGGATTTCTACGATAGTTGAATGTGCCTACGAATTATAAGGAGTGTCAGAAGCGTCTATCTTTAAGCCTTCATATCTAACAAAGGAATCTACTAAGAATGTATACTTAAGAAATTAAATTTAGAAAGACTTATCAAATCTTTAAGCTGAAACGAATAATAAATTTATAAGAAAGGTCTAATAAGAAGAATCTGAAAATAAATCTAATCAGAAAGTTACGAATTGGTGAAAATAGCCTTGAGACGCTTCCTGTGAATAAAAGGATGGTACGGCCGTGACTTGACTTAGCGGAGGCACTGCGGTGTTCCCATATATTACTAAAACTTTATTAATTTTATCGAAAAAACACAAACTAAAGTGTACTATAAGTATGTAGTAAAAATAGGTCAAATCTAATAATAATAAAAAAACAGTTCACTATTTTACCATTTTGTAAAAGGAAACAATTTACTGGTTTCAAAAAATTACATGGGTTAGTAAAAAAAAATCTATTCATTGTTGTTATCGTGCAAGTAGGGGTGGGGGTGGTTATTGGGGCGGCAAGTGGGTCTAGATATTGGCTTTCCTAAAAAAGCACTTAATTTTAAAAATCTATTTAAGATTAATAGCTCGTATTGTTGCAGATGTTAACAAAAACTCTCCAGAAAATAACAATAAAGCGGACAAAAAATAAAAATGGGTAAGTTTTATAAAATACAGCACAAAAAGGACTGATAATTTCATAATACTTTCTTATATAAAAGCTTTTAAATGCAAAAGAACTCTTACCTTATATATATATATATATATATATATATATATATATATATATATATATATATATATATATATATATATATATGTGTGTGTGTGTGTGTATATATAATATATATATATATATTATATATATATATATATATATATATATATATATATATATATATATATATATCATATATATCACCCGATCTTGTATGTTATCATAATTTGATTTTAAACCTTCATAAAAAATCATATGGTGATAGCTGGATTTTGAAATGGTAAGACCAAAAATGATTAATTATCTATGACCAAAATTGGCTTATAAAGAAGAATTTTAATTCATGAAGTTTTTTATAACCTCAGTTGAATAAGTGTGGTTTTAAAGACGAATCATTTTGAATTTCAGTTCAAGAAATTTGCTATAAATGAAGAATTTGCTATAAATAAATAATGATTAGCTATAAATAAATGTTTATTACCGTGACGTACAGAAAACAAGTGCTAATAATTTATTCCGAACTTAAACTGATTTACTGACCATAGTTTTAAATATTAAATTTTGACCTCTCATAATATTTTTTTCGTAATTTGTATAAAACTTAAACTATTATTTTAATTTAATATCCAGTGACTGATTAAGGCCCGTATTCAAGACGTTTCCTACGTTTCCTAAACTAACTTTTTCCTAACTTTTCCTAACTTTTTTCCTACATTTTCTAACATTTTCCTAACATTTCCTAACTTTTCCTAAATTTTCCTAATCCTAACATTCTCCTAAATTTTCCTAACATTCTTCTAACATTCTCCTATCGTGTTTTAAAAGTCTTTTAGAGGCTTTGCATGATTTTATTTAGTAAGAACCTAAGGTAGTTAAGTCAAAAAGTGATACCATTGTAAGTGTACTTATTTACAGTGTACTTATTTACATATGTTTTCAGTAAACAGTAGAGTTAATACAAATACAATGTTCAATTATTGTAACAGCTTTCATAAATAAAGCAGTATCAAGCGTTTCAAGTTTGAACGTGGACCAGGTTGTACGAATCCAAAGGTGTCTAAATAAAGACTGCTAATCAGTGCAACACTGTTTTCAGTTTTGCTAAATCATTTACACAATTTTGTTTTTCGTATTTTGTCATCAAATTCATTTTTTTTGTGTAAAATGTATTTGGTATAATAATGGCTGAATTATTCACACCGGACCAACTGAATTTCCTCTTTGAATTGATAGCCCGCCACAAACAGACCATAGAAAATAAAAAATTGATTGTGTTAAAAGAATTTCAGGGTAAACTCCCTAATAGTAAAGTAAGTGGATTAACAGTAACTTATATTATGTAAATTTACGTAGATAGTTATTAATACGACAAAGTGTGTCGTAAATCCAGATAATAAGTTAATAACATAGATATTTTGCGATATATTACGTTATTTACAATGGTATCACTTTTGACTTAACTACCTTAGGTCTTACTAAAAAAAATCATGCGAGCCTCTAAAATGACTTTTAAAAACACGGAAACGATCATTTATATTTCGTGACTTAAAACATTTCTCTACCTAAACTAAGGTGAGTGTTAGGAGAATGTTAGGAAAATGTTAGGAAAAAGTTAAGAAAAAATGTTAGGAGAATGTTTAGGAAAATGTTAGGAAAAGTTAGGTGTTAGAAAATGTGAGGAAAAAGTTAGGAGAATGTTAGGAAAATGTTAGGAAAATGTTAGGAAAACGTCTTTGAATACGGGCCTTAAACGCCGTGTATTGTAGCAGACCATTGTAAAAGAACAGAATAATTTGTTTTTAATTTTAAAAAATAAATTGAATTATCTCTACACTTATTGAATAGTTTTATCAATAAGTGAGTTTAACTATTATAAATGCAATAAACATGAATGAATGTATAGTTTGGACTTAAAAGGGTTTGCCAAGTAGAAAGGAGGCTTAGTCTTTGAATAAGTGTGGATTTGAGAAGTTTCTACGCGACAAAAAACATACAGAAAAAAAGGTGTGATGTATTATTTTTACAAAACCACTGCTGAAAACTTTTATACATCCGTGTTAAGGAAAGAGGGCAAGTTGTTGGAGAAATTGCGGAACACAATGCTTCAGTATTTATTATAGTATATATATATATATATATATATATATATATATATATATTATATATATATAATATATATTATATATAATAATATTTATAATTATATATATATATATATATTATCTTTGTGTGTGTGTTGTGTGATTAAAAACATGTGGTGCATCTAATTATTACTAACTCTACTCTAGCAATTAGGATTTAATAGTTGATTAAATTTTTTATTTGTCTTTTATCAAAGACTCTAATTCCAATATGCTTCTCGTGAATTGAGTATATATATATATATAATTATTATATATATATATTATATAATATATTATATATATATATGAGATTTTTTGTTCCTAAATGTTTCTATGGGACCCGATAACTTTCGAATGCTTCTCCAAATTCCAAATATGCTTCTCGTGAATTGAGTATTATATATATATATATATTATATATATATATTATATATATATATATATATTATATATATAACATGTTTGTGTGTGTGTATTTTTCCAATAATGTATATGCTTGTGTGGGGTGACCTCAACAATATTGTACCTACCTACCGAGAGAGGTAGTTTGAAAAGGGGTCTCACACCTCTTTTTGCGGCCCCCGAAGTGGTTCTGCTATTTGAGTAGAGCTGCGCATATAACTTAACTTTGGCAATGTAAAAATGGAAATTAATCAAAAACCAATACAACACAATTTTTTTTTTTTACAATACATAACAAAAATCGAATAAGGTACATCTTCTGAACGCCTTCGGCCGAAGTTTCGGGACCAGCTACTCTGAAAAGTAAGAAGGAGACATAAGAATGATTCTTACTACGGCCACTTTTTTGGATAGGATATGGAGTTGAAGCATGGTTTTGTGTCAAAAGCAAAGTTATGTCGAGGTAGTTACGATTGGTATGTGTTGTATCTTTGAAAAAAAATCCTGTATGCTCCGTTCCTGTGTATAGTCCTGTCCTAAGGGACTATTTTGGACACGATATGACGTTTCTTTTTTATATATTCTACACGTGGAATATACATGATACATTCTATCGTCTTTTACAAAACTTTCTCATTTTAATTGAATTTACTAAAACAATATTGTAATGACGTCCTAAACTCGTGTGGCGAATTAAATGAAACTGATCTAGAGTCGATAATGCCAGTCTAAGAAAAAAAAACTGAAAATAAACATGGTAAATTACTAGAAAATATAAAAAACTGTCGACAATCAAATAATCATCGAATAATCAAATAATAATCAGATAAGGTGTCGCTTTCTTGTTTTCGGGGCTCTGAGTTGAACGAAACCGGTCCAGAGTAAATAAAATCGCTTTAAGTATTACTACACTAGATCCGATCTCATGGGTCGGCCAACGTAACAAGGGAATTTTTAAGAAATCAAGAAACCTTCATGGAAACAATTAGTTTTTTCTAGTAATCACTAACGCTTTTTAAAGAAGTCACATATGATAATATGTTAACGCTTGGTTCACAGTTGACTGGTTGAATAACAGCTGACTTGGTGTAAAATTAGTGATGTACCTGCAATTTACTCATTGTCATGTGACAAATATTATAGATGGGTAGTAGATTTTTAGTTTTGAAAAGAAATGTGTGCGCTCCAAACTCCGGTACCGAGAGTTTACATGAAGTATCGCCGGTCTTTATAAAACCTTATAAAGATAATGAGTAGTTTTTATCACAGGTCGTCAGTTTCTATGTGTGTCAGTGGCTGCATGTGTGTCTGTTATCACCATGACTCCTAGTGTATATCACTGTCATCAGCATGTGTCTTAGTGTATATCACTGTTATCAACATGACTCCTAGTGTATATCACTGTCATCAGCATGAGTCTTAGTGTATATCATGTATCAGCATGGAGTTTGTGTATATCACTGTCATCAGCATGAGTCTTTGTGTTATCCTGTCATCAGCATGGGTCTAGTGTATTCACTGTTTATACATGACTCCTAGTTTATATCATTGTTATCACCATGGCTTTGTTAAGCCGTGAGAGTGACTTGCAATAAGTGCACCGGCTCACCAAACTTATGAAATGAATAGCTGAATAAGGATTGTATTTCTTAGCGATATATGTTGATAGATAGCTTAGCCTGGGGGGGAGGGGTTAAATAAAGATAACCATAATAAAGTGAATACATGTAATTATGCACGCCTTTACAAAAGTACTTATGCTTAAAATAATGCTTAAATAAGCTCGCAAGACTGTAATAAGTGTAACTGAAAAAGTACCTGATATAAATAATGAAATATACTATATTAAATTACCTAGATGAAGCTGAGGTCCCCTAACTGGGCTAGCTAGCATAAATATTGGAACGCGAAATAATATGACTTTAGTGAAGTCGTTAGCTGTGGGTACTTAGCTGTACGTAACATGATGTTCTGAGTCCCTGATGGCTCCCTAAACGTAGGACGAAGTTTATACCGTCTCGCCGGCTACGTAGGATGTAAAATAACTGAATATGGGTGAGTGATGTGGCCTCAAGATGATGTTAAATATTAATAAAACTTAGGACGTTCACACTT
>JACMZG010001913.1:24810728-24885728 GCA_018340805.1 Microvelia longipes
CGATGTTGGTAAATAAGCCACCGGATGTTGGTACATTGTCGTCAAGACATCCTCTACATCAAGATTTATATTTTTTCCCGTTCAGACCTGCAGATCGCATTGTCGCTGCCTGGACAGCTATGGAAAAAGTTGACGAAAATAACGGGTGTTTATTCGTATTACCAGGAAGCCACAAAGGTGTTTTATTGCAACATGAATATCCAATTGGGAGGGTGGAGTCAATAAAGCTTTTTATGGCATTCCTAGCAAAGACGACTATCCCAAACAATACCTACCCATGGAAAAAGGCGAAACTGTTTTCTTTCACCCTCTACTAATTCATGGATCTGGTTACAACAAAACAACTGGATATCGCAAAGCTATTTCTTGCCATTACGCATCTAGTGACTGCTATTACATAGACGTCAGTGGTACAATACAAGAACCGATTGCGAAGGAAGTCGAAGAAGTTTTTTCAAAACGTGGAATAATCATAAATTTTCAGGATATGTGGAGATATCGAGCAAGGACCGTCAGAGGATTATCTAATTCTAAAATATGATAAGAGATCAATCGATATAGGCCAAGACAACGTCAAGATATTGTAATAATATAATATTGTAAAAATATAAACATGTATTTAAAATATAATAAATAAAGCTTTACTAAAATATTTTGGTGGTGGTTGGTTGTTTTGTTTATTGTGTAACACTGAAGATGCCTGGCTTCGCCATGCGAAACGTCTGTTATTATGGTAAACCTATTCATTTAGTGTTTTGGTTTGAATCGCGTTCTAGTTTAGTTCCTATTTTAATTGCTTTTCGGATTAGTTTTTGGTTAAGAAGTCTATCCATAGTACAAATGGGGTTAGCCGTTTAGCTATTATTTTTATTGTTTTTATTTCATTATCGAAATCTACCTCGTTCATGGGTATAGACTATGCACAGTGGATCATATTATGGAATGTTTATAATGGATGTTTTCTACGCGAGTTTAACGAGTTATGTATTGTTATGGCTGAGTTGATCTACGATAATCTTTAAAGCTATGTTTATTATTGTTTGTATAAATTGTTAAATCAAAGATATTAAATGAGTAGTTTTGTTCTATTTCGACGGTAAATTTTATATTAGGATGTAGGGGCATTATAAATTTAAGTAATTGATCTAGTTGTCTGTTTGTTCCTACCCAAAGGCATATAACATCATCCACATATCTGTACCAATAAACGATGATCTTTAATTAACTATTTTTAGATTTAAATATAAGTTTTTCGATAAAGTCCCTGAATAGATCTGCTAAAAGGGGGCCAAGGGGGGAAGCCCATTCTCTGTAGTATAATATTGATTATTAAATACTATACTAAGGTGATGTCGATAAGCTTTTCTAGTTCATTCTTTTCGCAAATATCTAGATTAGAATTTAATATTCTTCTGAGTAACTCTCTACACTCATCGTAGGTACATTAGTAAAAAGGTATACTATATCGAAAGAGACAAATTTCGCATTATCAGGGGTGTTGATGTTTGATATGTGGTCTATAAGCTCTGTTGTACTTTTTAGTGTGTGTACGGAGTTCGGTACTATGGTTTGGAGGGTAATGTTAATTTCTTTGGCCAATTCATAAGTTGGAGAGTTAATGCTAGGTAAGACGGGTTATGGGGATAGGCGGACGTTTGTGGATTTTGAGGTACTCGTCTAATCTGTGTGCGTGGGGATTCATGGGTCTTAGTCTCAACTATCTTTAGATAGTTACTCCCTTATTGTGGAGTACTATACTGCCTTTTTTTTTATCTATGTGACCTTCTTTAGATTGTTACTCCCCTTTGACAGATCAGACTGGTTACTTTTTTTTGGTTACTCTCCTTATAGTCCATTCATCAGTGGTTTTAAAATTGAAAAACACTTAGAAAAAATGTCAAGGAAAAAAGTTATATGATGCCGATGTGTGCTTTTACCCTGGGGGTGAGTGCCACCCATATTTTCACCCCTTCTCGGGGGTGAAAATATTTCACCTTAAAATAATCCCGGTATTTGATAAAGTGTTCAATTTTAAGTAAAAAATGTTCTGTAGACTTTTCTTGTTAAGTTAATATTTTCCGAGTTATTCACGATTGAAATTGTTCCTTTTGTATCTAAAAAATAAATGCTTTTTAGTGTTTTTTTTTTAAAAATAACTCGAAAACTGCACATTTTATGAAAAAAATTATTAGAATAAAAAAGATGGAGTGGTTTAACAGGGTTGAAACTATTAAATAACATATTTAATTACATCATATATTCAACAAAATAAATGGATCTACTATACATGGATCATTTAAGATTGTATGTATGGAAAAAAATATACAACTTCATCATAAGGGGTAGTTTTTGAGGGTTGAAACAATTAAATAGTTACGAAATTTAACTATGAATATTGAATAGATTTTAATACTCCATAAAATGCATCATAAATTATTTAAATTTTGCTCTAAAGGGTGGTTTTTAAGGGTTGGATACATGCATTATATGAAATACTTAGCAAACCACCGTGCCAGAATTGTCGATTTACAAATTCTCTACTAATTTTAAATAAAGGTTTAAAAAAACGGGTTTGTGAAAAATATTTCAAAAGGCTTTCTTTTGTTTTGACCATTAAAAATAAAAATAAATATAAAAATAATGATTTTTAAAAGAAATAATAATAAAAGGAAAATGAATTATAAAAAAAACATGTTTCTACTAAAGGTGCACGACCTAAAAGATTTTTATTCACTAACACTGATAAACTAGAGAAGTAGAGAAGATAGGAGAAGATACTGAAAACCAAAATTATATTCTAAAATAGCCTTTCTATGTTTGGGTTTTCCTGCGGTTCTGGGCAAGCTAACGACCAGCTATCGTATCTAAAAGGTGAGGTTATTTTCTAAAAAAGAGGTTTTAAAACCTTGACTGAATTTGCCAGCGTTGTAGGAGTGCTAAATGCTTTACAGTTCTTTAAAATCCTTTTTTTTTGTTCAATTTCTTTTTTTTTACTTTTTATTTTCTTGCTGAGTTATTTTACGCCACATTCGTTTTTTCAATGTTGTGTTCTATCTTTTATTTCGCTTTGGATAGTTTGGATGGTTTTTGTTTTCCTTTAAATTAAACTTTTAAGTTTTAAATTAAACTCGGTGGTGTAAAGGTGTCACATTTATAAATTGTAAAGATCAAAGAAATTCATTGGGTCATTTTAGAAATCCGCCTATTTTTCTTTAATTAAATTCATTGAAATCCTTTTTTCGTAATTAAATTTTTAATCATTTTAATGAAAGTGAATTTTTGTGGTTTCGCCAAGAACATGTAAATTCATTACCCAGAAACTCATACGATGTAATGTAATGATTATGCCCGCGCAGATCCTTTCGGGTCAACAGGGATAACCCCTGCGGGAACAGGCTGAGGTGGTAGTGGCAAACATAAATATATATATATTTACAGAGGGGACTTGCCTATGTCAATTCATTAAGAGGCCTAAATCATCATTTTTAGGCCTCTGTCCAAGTGACTTTAGATTTTTTTATATTTTATGGAATACTTTCGTACTATCTATAAGTAACTTAAGAATTTTTATACATTATGAAGTACTTTCGAACTATCTATAAGTAACTTTAGAATTTTTTTATATTTTATGAAGTACTTTCGTACTATCTATAAGTAACTTTAGATACTTCATGCATGACTTCCGTATTGTCCAAGTGACTTAAGAATATTTTATGGAATACATTCAAACTATCTATAAGTAAATTTAGAATTTAGATACTTCATGCATGACTTCTGTGGCATCTAAGTGTCTGTAGGCTTTCTCATTTCTATTTATTCATTCTATAGAAATGAGAAAACTGCTACCTACTAAGGATACCCTATTCTATTTTAAAATAATAATTCATTTCCTAACTTGGATGGATTTTATTTTTATATGTTGGATGACCTATTCCATTCAGCGTTTTACTTATTACACTTGTTTTATTCAATTTAAGACTTTATTCCTATCAAGTTAAAGTTGCAAAATGAAATAAATTCACTTCATTGAAATAAATGCAAAAAACCAAGTTATAACTTTTTATTTATTCCATTACCTTAAAGTTTGCGATTGTTATTAATTTTGAATTGTTTTATATTTCACTTGTTTATTTTTTTTTGTTGTTGTAGAGTGAAAATGCAATTCAGTTTAATTTAACTAATTTTTGAACTTTTAATCTTTTTGTTTAGTTTTAGTTTTGTCTTGTTTATTTAATTCCACCTCTTAAACAATTTGATTTAGTTTTCAATTTATTTTGATAATTTTATTATTAATAACTGAAGAGCATTTCAAACTCAGTGCATTTTAATTGCATTTACTTTATTATTGACGCAATAGATATCTAATTTTATTATTGTTATAGAAAATATTCTTTATCTTCTCACAGCAGGAAAATGATTTATCACCTTGATATTTACAGGAAAGGAACTCTTTCCTGTCTTGTAACAATTACGTCGTCTCGTATAGTATTTTACTTTTCCTCATTTATAACGTTGGTGGCTCAACGAAACTAACTCCTATAAAATCCAATCACTCCAATCTAAAATCCTTAAAAAAAGTACATACTATCCAGCTTATGTCTCTAACTTCATCATTCATAATGACTTTAACATCTCTTTTGTTCACGACCTAGCCCTTTCCAGATACTAAATCTTTCACAGTTCACTTGAACTCCACTTCAATACACTCATACAATCCTTATCATCCCGCTACGTCTCTGATAACCCACCTAGAAGACTCAGAAGGCGCTGACCTAGAGACCTCCTTGGCGAGCAATAAAATATAGAAATGCCCTCTGTCAACAGACAGTAGGCACCTTGTAAAGGGAAGAAAACAACACGCCAAGGAGTTGTACCAATAGGTAGCCTCTCCGTCAAGACTAACAAGCCACAACAACCTTATCATCTCTGTAACTTGTAGCATCTATGTATGTAATGGAATGCTGTATAACTATTAAATAAATTATAAAAAAATATATATATAACGTAGGTATGTAGGAAAAGTATTGTGTTTGCAAAAAATCCTAAACCGGGATGTCACCGGAATTATTCGTCTTTAAGATCTCCTAAATGGGTTTTACAATGTTGTCTGTCATTGTGTGTGTGTCTGTTATCATCGTAGCTCCTAGTGTATATGCTAAAGAGTTGAAACCTTACTGCTGGTTGTGCTATTCAGAAAATATTTGTTATGACGTCATTAACCTGCAATGATGACTCAGCAAAAATTTCGAAAATTTTCAAAACGCGGAAAATGATGAGATCGGATTGCGATTTGGCATGCATTATCAGCATTAGCTTAATTTTTATCAGATGACTTATGTGCGTTTTAAAAAATTGTTAAAAATCGGAAAATAATTTATATAAATTGAAAATCGGTACAAGTGTATTTTATCTTCCTTTTTTGGTGCATAGCCTTATAATTTATTCGATTATTAATTTAAACTTTGATAAATTCACTTGAAGTTGAATCAAAACTTATAATTAATGATCTGTCAATTTATATTTATATAACTTATAATCATTCAGGTTATATTAAATTCCATTCTAGTTATATAACTATCATTGAGTTATGTAATCTATTAACTGAAGTTTCATTTATCACTTCTTACTATTAAGTAATCTTGACTTTTATATTTAAGTAATGAACTTAAAAAGAAATAGCTATCAATAATATTTTATAGACATTCTTAATAAAACCTAGAAGATTTATTATTAATTATATATTTTCCTTAAAAAAGGGTTTTTCTAAAAGCAGTATTTTTATGTTTCCCTCGTCATGACTTTCAAGGGAAAGTTATTATACGTGCGTGTTTCTAAAATAGGAGCAGATTATGTAACAGTGTATGGGCTAGTAATAAATTTAACAGTGAGCTATTTATAAAATAAATAATGTATAAATAATGCAATGTAATAAAAATATAATAATAATTTAACTAATAAATAAAATCGGGTACAGAGTACCTCTGAATTTTTCCTTATCACATCATATTCGTTACGCTCATCCTCTCTACTTCAATTGCCCTCAGAATATACAAGTCGCCATATTTATACATTTTTTGTCAAAAATGTTGGCAAAAATGCCAAATGAGTTTCAATTTCTTATCAGAATTAGTTTAATTTTTATTGAATGGCTTGTGTACATTTTCTTAAAAAATGGTTAAATATAGGTTAAAAATAATGTAATGGAGTTGAAATTTCAATACAGCTAATATATCTGCAGGTTTTGTTAAATCATAAGTGTTAAGCAGCATCGAGCGAGCCCAGTGTCTATTGAGGTGACTGCTGGGAATAAAACAAATGTAAACTACCTGGAAGCGAAGCGAGTCCTAAGACGTGCCGGCAGTACATTTGGTGATTTTTTAGGACGGGATAAGTGTTTCCGAAGTGCGAGAATAAGCGTATTCAATTCGATTTGGTTAGCAATGTTCTGAGGTTCCTGTACCCGCTTTTTTTGGTTGCGAAACTGGATGGCCTTGTGATTTATTTTGGACCAAGTTTCTACCCTATGGCATAAACAGAATACTGTTTTACGAACGTATATTGGCTATGATTTTCTATAATGTTAAATAATTAAACTAAGGAGGGTCAATTATTTCTACGTTTGGTCTTGTTTTTATTTATGCTTATTTGCGCGATCTCATATTTTGTATATATGCTATAAATAATTATCAACCATTATACGCGGAAGCAAAAGCAGTATTTTGAAAGTTAAAATGACCCTAGGCTATATGCCTCGTGCAATATACCTCCAGATCATTGAACTTTGTGAAGCTGGTAAAAAAACCAAAGTGTGATGATTACCTTCTGCTTTTTGGGTAATAATTCCCCTCACACACTTATCCCTTTCCTCTTTAAAATATCCCTTTATGAATATGACTTGATAAGTAAAGGGGCTTAGAATCCTTCAGGGTTTCACTACGGATCATGATAAAGCAATGAATTTATTACCCAGTAATCTCATGAGGGGACCCATTGTATTATTATATCAAAATATCATGCTTTAATGACTTTGTTAAGCGATTCTACCATCTTACTCTTCTTTCTAGCAGTTGCTTTATTTAAAATTTAAATTTATTCTAAAAAAAAATGGTATAGGGTGCCTCGGACTTTTTTAAACTTATCGGATTCGCTCGCTCGTCCTCCAAGTATAGAAATACCTAAATCATTGTAGTGTATCTTCGGACTTCAGGAATGAAAAAGTTTTATTCGTACCGGTCACCCATCCAGATTCTCAACTGCCTTGATTCTTCTTAATAGAGGAACGATAAAACCCGTTGTTATACGTGCTGTGCTAAAATAAAACGTGTTATACTTATTTATTGCATTCTTAAAGTCTTAAAATTGTTATACTTATTATACTTTATTAAAAAGCATTCGTGTTAAAGTTCAACTTAATTGGATAAAAAATGATATATGTAAATAAATATTGCACTGACACTAAAGATTAAATCAGGTACGAGGTACCTTGGAACTTTTCCTTATCACATCGAATTCGTTTCGCTCGTCCTCAGAATATACAATTCGCCAAATTTATATTGCAACTCGTCTTTGGACTTGAAGACTCATATGGTAATTACGTTAGTTTTAACACCCTGAGGTCACGTATCCAGGCACTGACCTCGCTTGATGCCACTTATCTTTTACGATCCAACAAAAACCATGGATATTCTTGCCCCATTGAAACGAAACTATGTATTCTCATTTATTACGTATAGCGATACTCTAGTCTGCCTCCGTGGCCGTGATCGTAAAGGCGTTCGATTTCGGCACCGGAGGTCCGGGGTTCGCAGCCCGGGCTATGCTCTAAGATTTTATGAATAGTATTTGTATTAAAAAGATTTCGCCAACTTAAATTAATTCTTAGAGTGTAGTAGATGCAACCCACCTGAGGTGGTTCCCGAAGGGTAAATACCCTGATGGGCCGAAAGGCCCTAAAACGGGCATTTTATTTTTATTTTTATTTATAGCGATACTCTTGAACCAAATTTTTGGTTCAATAATCCAAACTCAATTGGATTATTTTCCGATTTTTTACAATTTTTTTAAACGTATACAAGTCATTTTATTAATATTAAACTAATGCTGATAATATGATAAACCTTATGTTAGTCATAAGACATATGTTAGTCTTAAAGTGACTAAATCCGTGCCAAATCTTAAACTGATCCACACATTTTTCTGCGTTTAATGAGTTCGATTTTACAGTCATTATTGTAGGTTAGTGACGTCATCAAATTCTATTTTTCGTCAAGCAGAACTAGAACTAAAGATTAATATTTGTTCCTTCAAGTTTCTAGTATAATTTTTGTTTGTGTAATTTTTGTTTGAGCTTCAAGTTTCTATTATAAATAAATACACTGGGAGATACGAAAATACACGTACTCACACTTACATACAGACAGAAAACCACTTAGGAGATCTTAAAAACACCTGAAACGGATAATTCTGGGGATTCCCATTCCCGTTTAAGAATTTTATGCAAACACAATTATTTTTCTACATACCTAAATTGTAAATGAGAAAATGTAAAAACCCTCGTTTGTTGGTCTTTTGTAAGTTTGCATACGTCCAAATATCAAAAATTATCCGAAAAATGTGTGTAAATGTTTATAGAAGCATTATGACGGTTACTGACATCATAACAAATATTTTCCAGGTAGCACAACTAAACCTTAAACATTTATTTTCATACTAAGTTTCAACTCTCTAGCATAAACAAATTAGGAGCTAAGATGATAACACGCTCACCTACATTCACACTCTGACCACACTTGTACAGACAGACAACTTAGTAAAAGCCAGTCAAGAGAGCTTAAAATCACACGATACGTGGAATAGTGTTGATATCACGGCTTCGGATTATTAGTGCGATACATTCTTTTATTCCTCCTGTACACCTTCGGTGTAAATGAGAGAAATCAAAAATCGAGGACAGGATAGCTTGGAAGTTTTTAATTACTTGTGACGTTTGCTGGTATAGATACAACAGGTTGCTATTCTGTGGCTGGTAGTCGTTTTTGCAGCGTTGAGAGGCTTACTTTCGCGATATTAGCAAGTTTCCTATTGAATAAGTCGAAACACGTGATTGGTTTAATTAAAATTATATATGTTAGTTGATAAAAGCAGGATTAATGCTGATAATTGCATTGACGTTCATCCACGTGTTACGTAGTTATTATATTACCTCATTAGAAACTCTTTTCCGAGCTTAAAGAAGTGTTTATATTTTTGCTGGGTTAAAGGCGTCATAAATATTATATAATGCAATAAGGTTTGTGACATAAGATCGATTCAATTACAAGTTTCATTTCGATCCGACCATGTGTTTAAATATTATCTTGTACCATAGAAACGTTTGGAAACAAAATCTTGTACTAACACATATATTCCATTTGTACAGTTTTGCACTAAGTTTTAATCTCTATTTAGTTTTGCCCTACCTTGTTTAATTAATGAGAAAGATGCAACTTTCATATTTTTTTGTATTCCATTCTCAAGAAACCGTATGATTCTTCCGTACGTAATTGTATAAGGTATATTTAAAACTGCATGTAATTTTACCCTACCATGTTTTTGTTTTTTAGTGCCCCAGTGTCGGGTGGAGTTTAGATTAATAAAAAACATCCTTACTTGAAAACCATGTATTTATCTATTAAAACATAGTTTTGTCACCTACTGACTAAAACAATTTTCACCCAGATAATTCAGGTATTTACGTTCTAAGGCAGAAGATTGAGTCGTTTCGCCCCGATATTGTCGTTGACTTCTGAGGCGCAAGCTTATGAAACTATTATGTTGAAACCCCAGAGAGGTGGCCGAGTGTGTTTCCTCTAGTAGTAAGTCTCTTTGTAATCGGCCCTTTCTTATATTGTTCAGTTTCTTTAATCTAAAGTCTTTGGTGGTGCGATTAATCCCTTTAGTGGTTCTGCCATAAAGTCCCATAACACTGAGTTAAACTCAGCTAGTCTTTAGGTTAATTCAAGTCATCTAGTGGTACTACGATAGAATACCTCACATCTAAAACCTCATGACTAGGTTAAACTTAGCCAGTTTTCTTTCTCTATAGTTTAGTCTCTTTGCAGAAGTCTCAATAAAAATATTTAAGGTTAAATAAATATTTAAAAAGCTTAGCTTAATAACATAAAAATTAAACTTGCTTTTTTGCACCAAATCGCAACAATAATGCGATCGTTAAATCGATCTCTTATTAAAATCGATTTCATTGTCTCTTTTTATTATTTATTTTGTCTAAAGCTTTGAGACGTTTACTGGAACAGATCCAAATCTCATCTTACTGAAAGCATTTTTGTGAAGAGTTTTCTTTGATATTGAAAATGAGTCTTTTCACAGATAAACTGTAGAATCTCAAAGTGAAAATCTCGATCAAAACGAACACTGGAGTGTTTAACACTTACATTTCAAAAGAAATGAATTTATCGTTTTCTTTTCATCTGTTTTATATTTTCATCATTTCAACTTTTCTTTGCTTTTTAGTCTGTCTTTGATGGTTTAAGTGTGTTTTAAATGTGAAACAATTATTCAGCTGAATTGTCTTTTTCTACGTGGAAAGATTTAAACGTTCTTATTCGATATTATTTTGAGTCTTGTTGTATTATTACGTAGGTAATACTACGTAAATACTAAAGTAATACATAAATCAAGAAGGAAAACAAACGCGATTTCTGTTAGAATTGGCATATAGTTCACATTTTGTCCACCAGGGAGTTGTCCCAAATTTTCCTATGGGCGCAGCCATCTTTTTTACCTTTGTAAATGTAAACAAATTATTTACGGTACTCGATATTAAGTTTTAATACGTTGTTGTTTACTTTTCAGTATAAAATGTTGATAATCTGTGTAAAAATATATTTTGTCACATCCAATAGAGATCCAATGAGGTTTTCTGTAAATACTAGGTTTGTAGTATTTTAATAATAATTAACCTAATGTTTTTGATTATCATACTAATCGTAATTTTAAGTTATATTTAAGCCTGAACTTTCGTTTGTTTATTTATCAAAACCTTAAGAAACATGTAATGTCTTTACTGCAGTTGGGTTTTAAAAGTGCTTCTTAACCACCTTAAAACCGGGAATAAACTTTACATTTTACACCGTTTGGAAATAATGGTTATTTACATGGCGGCACATATGATTAGTCCAACCAGACTTTATCCAAACTAACCGCTCTAGTGTCCGCGACTAGTTCACTGTGTTCTCAGTTCGTCTAGACTAGCTAGACTCTGTTTACGCTCACCGCTCTGGCTTGCGCCGACTAGTGTTCAGAGTGTTCTTAGTTCATCTAGTCTTACTAGCTGCTCTGATCACATTTGTTTCACTTTGCCTGCTCTCGTTTGACCAGTTTCACCAATCTAATCAGCTCTTATAGAATCACCAGACTATAGCTCTGGCTACTCCTGCGCTACTCAACTCTGGCAACCACAAAGCTAGTGTCCACAATCTCATTCCATAGTCCTGACCTAAAAGTCAAAGTTCCTTAGTACTACTAGGAGACGTCTGTCTTTAAGACTGAGCACTTCGTTCCTATTCATTTACGTGATTTGTAAATTTTATAAATTTTCTTGTATTTCGTACTTCTGTTTATTTTTGTACCTTTGTTTGTAGTTTATCTTGAAGATGATCAAAATTTATATTTCCTTTAATAAAACCGAGTAAGCGATTGTAGCTACACTCGTTCTTTTTCTAATAGCAATGTTAGAATCCTATAAAAAATACGTTTTTCTCATAAGAAGTATTTTATCATCATACCAAAAAGTACTTAAAATAACTAAACACAAGAAATACTTTCCTTCAACTTTAGTATACATTTTGAAACTTTCTTGTTTAAAAGTAAACATATTGTATTTTATGATACATTTTATTATATTTTCTTAATACACATGTATATGTATTTTTTTAAATATCATGTATAATATTGTTGTTTTTCTCCATCTACGGTGCTGATCTTCTCTAAAGAGATAAAAATAAAATAAATTCATCAAAAAGAATGTAGAAAAGCGAAATGATTTTTTACCAAGGGAAAAAACGTAGGGGGAGGACTTTTTGCTAAATATGTTTCTAACTTGAAATATTCATTTTCTTTTTTTTTTGTCGAATGTGTTTTCTAAATGTAATATAATGTTTGTACTTTTTTTCTTCAAGGGTTTTACGTTTCAGGGTATTATTTCTGAAATATTTCATATTTTTACATTACATTAAATTAAATTGGATTTTGAATTTGTTGAACGAGTTATATATTTTTAATGAATATCGCCCTGAGGCTTTTAAAAGTAAATTTAAACTAGAAGGTTTGCACGGAGGGGGGTTTCAAATAAAATTCAAGTTAAGAATTGCCAAGACTCACTTTGCTGTAAACTATATTTTTTTTTTAATTTGTACGTAACAGGATAAAGGTTTTAAGCATTTATTTAGTATTTTTTGTTCGTAAAGTTGGCAACTCTACTGTATCTCGACTTATTGCTTGCTATCAATTAAATCTGATGGTTTACATTATACAGCCATTTTAAATAGTAATACGGAAAATAGTTTAATGTTGTGTGTAGGTAAATCCACACATTCCGCAATCCCATTGTTTATGTATTTGTACCAAGGTTGTGTACTTTAATTTTACTTATTTATTCCGTAGGTATATATAGGATAAATATTGTGTTTGCACCTTAAGTTTGAAACCGGGATTTTACGAGAATTATCAGTTTCAGGTATTTTAAGATCTCCTGAGACCTCCTGAGTGGTTTTCAAAAAGTTTGTTGCCTCCAGCGTATTTATGCTAGAGTGTTAAACTAAAATTAATGTTTATGTAAAGGAATATATTTTTTGTGACTGTCATTATCCAGCAATAATGACTCTAAAAAAATAGTTTAAAGTTAATTAAATCTGGAAAAATGTTTCTATTGATTTGAAATTTAGCACACATGTAGTCTGAATGATCTGATGTGGCGAGGAAAATTTCCGAGGATACTTTTCTGAGGGTTAGAGCCTATTAAGTACTGAGTAAGAGCCTATTAATTACTAGCCTTACTTCTCTTTAGCATGTGTTAATTCAAATACTCTTTTTATGAAGGACCTCAGAAAATTGCTATTATCTGTTGAACAAAGATGTAAATATGAAAAGAGTTGCGAGGGCAAGTACGATTTCATTAATAACTTCAACATAAAATGTAACGAAATTAAATTTTTTATAGTACTTTTATACTTAAATTCTGATTGGTTAAAAAAAAATGAAAATTTGAGAAAGCAGAAAATAATCGATGAGTAGATTAGGACACGAATGTGAAAATTATACGTGTGAACATCTCATTTGACCAGTAAACTGATTAATATTGGTTATTCAGTTGATTTTGTGTTTAAAATAGAAATAAAAATATGTGAATTTAAATATAAAATGTTATTATTACTATAGTATGTATAATAAAACCAGTAATGTCTGTCATATTTACTTTTTTGTTCGACTCATAATGGCAATTTTCTGAGGTCTTTATTAAAGGAGTATTTGAATTAACTCATGCTGAAGAGAAGAGGAGTGAGGCAAGTAATTACTAGATTCTCGTGTTACCTCTAGAGTGTTCTACCATTCCTTTCTCAAAACTCCCAGGAGTCTACCCATCAGTTTCTTAGCAGTTTCTTTAGTTCTATTAACTATGCTCTTGTAATTCAGCTATGAACAAACATTTTGTTCTAGTTTTTATTTTCATGACAGCTAATTACTTATCATTAAATATTATATTTACTTTAAATTGCTTTCTTATAAAACTCCTTTTATCTAATCTTTGTCTTTTATTTAATTTATTTTGAAGGGTATTGTGTCTACATCTAAAAAAACAATTTTTACACAGGAATCGCTTAAATTAAGCTATCATAAGTTTTTTAATTATAGTGTCTGAATATGAACGTGTGTATAAATGATTATGCTAACTATTTGCGGTTTTAGCAACAATCAGAAATTTTAGTAAATATTAATATTTTCTTCTTGCTGGGTCTCTAAACTTAAGATTTTCTTTAAAAGAAAAAGTAAAAAATGAAATCTATTAAAATTTAAAAGTGACCTTAAGATATTTCTTATGTTGACAGTCACTATCGCAAATTCAATTTTTTTATCCATTTTGAATTTTGGCGGCCAAAATTATCATCGCACCACATTTGCAGATCGCACTAATTTGTGTTAATTATTCAAATAGTTTTAAAATTTACAATAGTTGTATTACTTTTATTATTTTTACTTTTTTCATTTGTATTTTTTGTTCTAGTATTTTTTTCTATCAAATATATATTATTAAAATTGATTAATTTGTTGTGTTACTAACAATTAAAATACATAAGATTATACTAATTAAATATTTATTGTTAAATATTTATATCCTACTTACATTCGTTATTGCTATTATATTCGATATTCATTTAAGACAATGAAATTGTCTATAATTAGATTTAAAAAAATAGAATAGTGAAATGTACAGTGACGACGATTACAGACACTCATATTAACACACACACGCTATACAGACACACAATTTTGTAAAAACCACTTAGGCAGCCTTAAAAACACCTGAAACGGATATTTCAAGTGATATTTCGGTTCCGGATTTTCTACTAAAACACTACATACCTTAGTAGTATAAGGTATGTAGTGTATGCATACTTAATATTTTAAAATAAGGAAATTAAAATAAAAACTAATTTATAATTTTTCAATTTGTTCCAAAAACAAAATGTGAAGTACACAAACAATGCTATTTTTGTTCCAGAAAAAACGTGTACAATTATAACCCTTTCTATCAATAGTCATAACTTTACCTTTTTATTTGCCGATTTCAATTTTAAATAACATACTTAAAGTAAAATAAATAAGCTAGTAAATGAATCTGGATTTAAAATGTTATAATGTATTTATTTCTTCACGCCGCATAGCAGACTTTTCAGTTGTAAATTGAATTTAGACTTAAAACCTGCTTATAAAAATCGTGATTATACGGACATGCATATTTTTACGGGTCCTGTAATAAAAATGCGTTAACTGCCAGCGTCGTTCCGGTTCCCGCATAGAGTAACTCATTGCGCGAATACGATATTATTACGATATATACAATAGTATGCTGCTCTTTGCGATAGAGGAACTTTTAGCGAATTTCCTTTGGGAATAAATTCGCATATATATATATATATATATATATAATATATATATATATATATATATATATATATATATATATATATATATATATATATATATATATATATACATATATATATATATATATATATATATATATATATATATATATATATATTATATATATATATAATGTAACATAAATGTAAAAAACGATAAACTATTATTCTATTATTCAACCAGAATTGTGTTTAAGCACGGAAACACGCATCCAAAAAGGAAATTCACCTGACATTCGCACCCACCGCGCCAGAATTATTGAAGGAGTCTTATAAAAAACATAATGGTGATAATAACGTTGAAATGGAAGATGAAATTCTAAAAATATTTACATCTATCGCTTGACACACTGAATACATTATAGTTACTTATATTATATATTATTATACATTATATGAAAACATAAAAATCATTATAAAGAGTATGTTTTATATTTAAGAAGCACCTAATTATTTCATGGAGTATCTTGTTCTCATAAAATTTAACGGTAATACATGCTCGCTTACACACGTAAGAACACAGAGAGATATATATATTATATATATAATATATATATATATATATTATATATATATATATTATATGTATGTATATATATGAGACGTGTGTATGTGTATAGGACCTCTTTCTGTTCGACGTATTAATGTACATTATTTGCCTTAGCAAAGTAAGTTTACTTAAATTAGAAAATCAACTTTTAGTTTACCATATAAGCAAGTACGTTCATAAGTTGCTCAACTAGAATACACTTTATATAAAACTTGTAAAACTAGAGTGCTTTTAATCAAACTTACAAAGCGAGTTTACCCTTACTTTACTGGCTGAGTAAGAGCAAAGGAAACCTCTAAAACCCAACGACTACCCTTGTGTTTTCCTTTTATACAAGACTCCTCCCTGCTAAAAAGTTTATATAATTTCACCCACTAAATGTTCTAACTTAAGAAAATGTTTAAACGAAACGACTTGCGTTAATGGTTTGGCGACTTACGAGCTATATTCACACTTGCTATTTTCTACCTCCTTAACTTTAAAAACAATACGGGCTGCAATCTTTCATAATTGCTTTAATTTAATTAATTTTAAAATAAAATTCGAGCATTTAATGTTCTTTAGGATAAAAATAAATAAATTTATTCCCATACTCTCCTAAGACTACGTGTTTATAATTTATTGTCATGTTCGTGGCGTTGATATGTAGACGCCTCATTTATTTTCTAGATGACTTCGACCGACATTTAAATTATGAGTGAATTCTTGTTTTTTTAACATGCAAATCTTTTTAAAAGAAAAATGAGTTTTTGAGGTTGAGGACATAGAGGAAAGCGAATTCTTTTGGAAAGGCAGGACCTGTAGAAAACTTCTCTGTGAAGTCTCTGTGAAATAGGAATAAAGGTATTTAGAAAATATAGCGCAAGCACATCCATAAAAAAAGGCTGTGAGTATACCATAACTTTATATATAGGCTGAGAAATAAATATTTTTCTAACCAAACGACTATATTTACTGGCGAGCGATGCGAGATAGTAAAAGTATTTAAATTTAATAAAAGTTGTGTACAGCCATGTAGCATATGCTATTTTTTCTGAGTCCGAGATTATAAATAAAAAAATTTGGGTACCTCAGATATTTTCTTCATCTGAGGTACCCAAAACGAATCGGATTCACTACGTTTAATCTTAAATCAGACTCGCTTTGTTTATCCTCAGACAGGAAAAATGAGTTTTATGCCCAACGGTCACCTATCCACTCACTAAACACTTTGATGCTGCTCTTCCAAATAGAACCGTCAAAAACGTTGATGTAACAGTCTTAGTTAAAGGAAACATTGTAAATATTGTTTATTATATAAAGGAATACGCTCGTTTGAAGTTTAAATTTTATTGAAATATTTTTCCAGTTTTTATTGATTTTTTAAAAGACGAAGACTTTTATTGTTTTTTATGATAAAAATTTAATTAATGCAAATCATTTGATGAAAATAGGCAAGATGTTAGAAATTTATTAGGTGATTCAAGTCGATGCAAACAAACCAAACGCATTCAGAGGTTATAACCTGACTTTTTATGAATGACGTGTGACGTCATTGCAGGGCTCGGTATAGGTGGTCTACATTGAAAATTTAATATTTATTCCTGCAATGACGTCAATTCCGGACTATTATAACCTAACATGTAAGAAAATTGATTTCATTCATAAAAACTCTCCTTTTGAATCACCTTATAAATTCTATCAGCTTGAAAAATAGCATACTTATTGGTATTATATTGGCTAATATTCAAGAGATTAACTTTGATATGCTTATTACCTTCGAAGTAATGTTTAAATTTGAATAAACTCATTCAACAGTAAATTGAGTCAAGAATAAATTTCTAAATCTGAAGTTAAAAAATAAATCCTGAGCATCTCTTGAAATGTTAGTAGAGTGACTAAAGTTTGTGAGGCATCATGTTAAGATTGACTTGTCAAAAAATATTTTTTTAACATAATTTTAATACATGTAATAAAATATTAAATTATTTTAAGGAACGAGTTTCTAATAAGCTCCTTCTGTTGAGCATTGTGAGACCACATAAGTTGTACATCATGTTAATAAATCACAACAAATTTAATGTTAAAATTGACATATTTTGTTTTGCCCTATGATCAAAACATGTTTTAAGTTAATTTAATGTTGTGTGTCTGGTAACAGTTGTTAAATGTAACATGCTTGAGAAAACATGTCTCTTGTGTGTTGCTTTATATCATGATGATATATGTTGCTTCTGATGATATAGGTGACGTTTACTCGACTATATATACTGCTTTTATGAGACATTATAATTACAGTACCGCAACTAAACTAACTGAAGCGGTTGAATTATTTGATATTGTTAGATCTTTGTGTTGTAAACTTCTGGTGTATTGTTCTATATTATTTTATGCGTTGTTTGATATTATCGCCTAAGGAAATAATTATTATTTATAATAAATTAAGTTTAAAGTATAATATTTTATTTGTTGAACTCTTATACATAGACTTAATTTGAATTAACTCCGTAGTTAATCCTTTGTAGATTAAGGTCTTCCGGTTTTGACGCATTAATTTATATGACGAATAAGGCGTTTTGTATCCACTGTGGCAGGCATCTTCTGGGATGCAGGACTTCATAGATGAAAACTCTATGTTCTACCTAACTGAACTCAGTTTTGTAGTTCAAGGTGGTTTTATTTGTAGTTCATAGTTCAGGTTTGTAAACTGAACCCAGTTTTGTAGTTTAAAAACTGAATTCAGTACACATGCAGTAAAATGATTCCTAAAATTATTAGGAATCACAACTTTTGACTACATTAATAGTCGGTAACCAAATTGGCCAAGAGCGACAATGCCCAATGAACTAAGCACACTTAGCCAACCAGAAATACAGCAATCAAGAAACAACCGACTTAACTCATACCACTATGAAGGTAATCATCCACTAATAATGACTAAATCACTAAAGCCACTCGAAATCCGATTAAGTTGGGGTCAGAATTCTCTTAAACTCTGTCTACAACATAACTTATCATATTAACGATCACAATACAGTTTTATATAATAAAAAGTCACTCCAGTTTACTTCATATTCTAACTATATTTCGTATCTACCCTCGATACATATTCTTGTTAAATTGACAAAAACTAGTGATGTTTAACTAATGACTACAGATAATAACTTAATTTCATAAATAAATATTATTTTTTCCTCATCTAATTTAGGAAACATAGTCTACTCAATTTAGGATAACCAAGAATAAAAGGAAGATATACATATTTTCACATTGTGAAATAGTTTATTGAGTCTAGCCTTTGTTTTTTTTATTGTTAGCAATGTCTAGTATGATGTGAACATGTTACCTTTTATTCTTGGTTTTACTAAATTGAGTAGGCTGTGTTTCCTAAATTAGATGAGTAATAAATAATATTTATTTATGAAATTAAGTTATTATTTATAGTCAGTAGTTAAACATCACTAGTTTTTGTCAATTTAAACATGAATATGTATAGAGGGTAGATAGGAAATATAGTTAGAGTATGAAGTAAAGTGGAGTGATTTTTTTCAGTCACATTAGTACACCATCATTATTTATACTGCAATCATGGAGACTAACTCAAATTTTAAAAATTTAAACATTAAAATACATAACCTAATTTTGCATTGGTTGAATAACAAACAAAACAATTCAATGGTTTATTTATTAAAAAAAAAAATAACTGACCTAAACGGTTAATATTGAGAATCAGTGCACAGAAGAGAGGAACTATATTTCTCTAACTACACATAGCATATTCATGTTAAATGAAGCTAATTATGGTAAAGAAAATTCTATAAATAACGTCTGTTGCACATGACATTTTGTATAGAATTTTTCATACAAGAATTAATAATAGTTCATATTATGTCCCGTCTTGTCGTTATGAATTAATTTAAACAAATCAAAGTAAATAATTAAATAAATTCATTTTGCTTCTCTTTAATATAATAAAAAAGGATACAAATAAATAAACATTTCTTTTTTGGGTTAACTCCAACAACTGTAAAAAAATTGTTTTTTAGAATATTTTCTTCTACGAGATAAGGATTAAGTTTAAAATATCTGCAGGACTAAGAAAGCTGTTGTTGACATTTTTCCCCTCAAAGTTTATCTCCTTTAAACAACACCGGACGTTTTTAGCCAACAAATTCTTCGGACGTTTTCAGGTCTCTTGTTTTAACTTCTTAATTTCTTGCCAAATTATATTAAAAAGGTTTTTAGGTTTCTTTTAATCTTTTATGGAAATAATGAAGTAATGGAAGAAAACAGCGATGTGTCTGAAAAGAAAAAACTTCTTTGCCGCTCCGCGTCGTCTCCTAGCGCAGCCGTCACACATATTTCATAAATAATAGGATTCGGACGTTAGCAAGCTTGATTTTGGTACAAAGATTCATTTGGATCCAAGACAGCTTCGCTCACTGGAGCTTACAGAGAAAAGATTATTAGTCGTATATCGAGTATGGTACCTCATTACTTTCCCTCTTAGCAGTGTTTAACACTGTATGTGCCACCATACACTATGTGCCACCATGTGAAAAATATACCGTCCTAACCAGGATTCAAACCAACTCCGACACGACCAAGTGTTGCTGTTTAGCTGAGTAGCTGTAATCCGAAGTGTCTTTGATTCTTTTTCCACTCTTGTGTCTTTGATTCTGAATACGTATTGGTTTTTTCATGTGTCCTGTCTAGGAGTATAGTATTATACTATATTCCTTGGTTCTGCTTTTATGGGCATAACCGCATAAAAGCAGACGAAATTAATTAAAATCTGACAAGGTGTGAACCTCCGGCTATACATTTCTCTTAAAGGACCTGCTACACTGAATTCTTCTTTTTTTTCTTACTTCGTCTCTACGCAGTATTTATTCTGACATAAGATTCTTAATTTGTTTTAAGCCCAGCATTAAAAATTTACTGAGTTTATTTTTATACTTAAAATTCTGTTTTAACTTCTTTTAAATAAGTTTATCTTGTTTCACAACAATACGTTAATAAAGCCTGCATTGTTCTCTCTTAGTTTAAAGGAAACAATTCCCCAAGCACAATTTAGTCGTTATTACGACGTGGAAATGTTTTAACATAGCTGTTAAGAGCATTAACATAATGTGTCTGATAATATCTCAGTTTTAGGGTAGAGGAATAAAGAGAGAGTATTGTTGCAAAGGTTGTAATTATTTCTATTTTTAGACTAATGTCATAATGTTGTGTCATTAACAACTTTTTAACCTTTTATGCTACTTTCTAAAATAAATTTTAAAGGAAATATCAAATTTTTAATGAATTTTATCAGAGGGATTAAATGATTCTTTCAAATAATTAAGGAGGGACGGGAAAACGTTTATAAACTCAAAGTTTACCGAAGTTACAGTTACCGGGTGGAACAGTTTAGATGCACCAATATTAACGTCTTAAAAATATGGCAAAAACATGGTCCTGTCGACAATTTTCTCTACCTGCAGTAAACTTATTAATATTATTTATGTAAATTTTATCTAAATATGGTATACCATGACTAAAAAGAGTTAAATTAGCGCGTATCACAATAATGCTTATCTTAGAGACTTAATAAATACCAAGACATTTGATACCAATATTAAATCCTCTAATCTAGTAAATTATTCTTATTTCATTGATTTGTTATCAACAAATTTGTTAACAACTTCTTACTTCTTTAAATGACTATTTTTCACCTGACCCCAGGCATATTCATGTCTACAAACCTCAGATCTTCTAGGAAACGACCATGATCTTGTCAAATTCTGTTAAAAATTGATTATCACCCCTACAAATCTTACAAACTAATGTACTAACACGTACAAGTAACTACAAGTGATGTAGGGGTCAAGGGAAATATAGTCATCTAAAGAAGTAAAAAGTTTTTTACAGCCATTAACCGGCAGTAATGGCTAGCAAAATTCATAATATGCGATGACTTGTAGGGTTAAAAATGATTATGTTACCGGCAATAATGACTTGCAAAATTCATAATACGCGGATGACTTGTAGGGTAAAAATGACTATGTTACGGTCCTAGGATTAATGTCTCCAAAACGCTATGCTTCTTTTATCTGACTATAATGATATTTATTTCTTGTTTCAGATATGAGAGGGTATATCATATTCATGCTATGGATTACCAGTTTCCAGTTTGTCACATTACGAGGAGAATACTCCAAGAAAGGTATGTGTCTTATATATTTTAACTTTGTCCCGTATACCTTGGCGCGCCTGTATTTTTGAACTTATACTTGTTACTATTAGGAAAAGAACGACTTTAATTCCACAATGTATTTTTAAACAGGCACAATATATGTCAATCCATTTGGATCATCTTCAGTTTTATATCTTTTCTGAAGATGATTCAAATGGATTAAAATATATTGTTCCTGTTTAAAAAATAAAAAAAAGTTTCTATCATTGCCTTCGTTCTATTCATAATAGTAATTTTGGAATTATACAAGAAAGGCCTTTCTCTCTTAAGAAGTCTTATACTTGTATTAAAATACGCCGTTGATGTTATTGCACATAATATCCCCTTGCACATGGTCATTTTTAAACGTATTGCAACTCTTTATAACCATATTTTTTATTGCAATGAATAACAATGTTATACATAGGAGCCAACAGAGAGATATATAATAGACGGCGTCAATACATTGAGATGCCTGAAACATTTTTTTGAAGCTCTCAGGGGCTCTGTGTAACCCCAATATTAATAATAATATCAATAAGGTTATAATAAATCAATTGATTTTGGCTTCCCGTAATCAAGTACATTTTTTGTGTTCTACATTTTCTACATTTTTACATGTTCTACATTACATTTAATGTTCTACTATATAAGTTATTGTAATTTGGTACTAATTATTTGATTTTATTTCAAAGCGAAGGTAGTCAGGTTACTTTTTCAATGTTTCAAAATTTAACCTATAGGGCCTCTCTAGTAATAATATCTCTATAGAAGCCGAGGAGTGCGTTTTAGGTTTTGAGATTTTAATTTAGTTTTAAGAGTTTAATTATTTTATTTTACTCTGTGTGATTATTTAATTAAGTAGAAGTTTGAAGTAGAAAGATTTGAAACCATCAACATTGGCATTGCTACGCTAAGGTAGCGTAGCAATGTAGTAGCAATATAGATGAAAGTAATAAATAAATGGTTAAAAATAAAATGTTAAATTACATTTAGTACGAAAGACTATGTTAACGAATTTTTCACGTTTGTTAATAGTTTAGGGGAAATAGATGATGCTCCCACTTGTTTTCAAAGGTTCTTATTAATTTTTAGTCTGCGACATATAGCTTTAGATGCCTACCGTAAAAAATAAAACAACAACATAATAATAAAAATAATATAGTTTTGAATACTTTGGCAACTTATTACCGACTCGCTATTATTCCCTTACAAACATATTTCCTCTGCTATAAAATACCACTTAACTGCTATGCAAAAAGTCTTCCATTGCAATAAATGAGTCATTTCTTTTTTTTCGTATTAAACAATAAATTAAGAATTACTAAGAAAAGTAGTTCACTCTCACTTTACCCAGAAAAGCAAATGAAGAAAGACGAAAAACAATTTCTCATCAAATTTAAAAAAAAGAAGTTAAAAAAGGTTAAATAATTACTAAACCTTTGAAACCAGAAGGGTGGTAGGAAATTACAAAAAAAAATACCCAACGAAAAATGAAAGTACATTTTATAATAAAATAAAAAATAGCCGTCAGTAAAAACCCCTAATTAACCCGACCGACGACCTTTTTGTAATTTTTTCCTCTCTTTTAAGGTTGTATTAAAGTTTATGATAAGAATAATAAAAAATCGACTGGGAGTTCAGTCTTAATGGTATTAAATAAAATGATAATAAATCTTAGTAAGTAAGGTAAGAAAGTTTTAATTAGATTAAACTTGAATTTCAAGTAACAGTTACTTTTTATTCCTCAAATTTAGGTAAAATCAAACGGAAGTTTTGTGTAACTTACCTTTTAGCGAATTTCCTTTGAAAAAAATTGTGCTAATGGGTGCTAATAGTTTGCAGACGCTTCTTCTGGCATGGAGCCCCATATATGTATGTATGTATATGTATGTATGTATGTATATATATATATATATATATATATATATATATATATATATATATATATATATATATATATATATATATAATATAAATATATATGTATATGTTGATAAGAACATATAATTTAAGAGAGATTTTATTTAATCGCTCTTAAATTATCTTTAGTCTTTATTTTTGTCATCTCTGAATTTTTTGTATGTGTTTACGTCCTACTCACTATCGTCAGCATCAGATTAGTTCTACTTTCATCTACTGATTTCATCCTACATCTGCCTTATTCAACTATAGCGGTATCATTTCTTCTACGACCTTCTTCTACCTGCCTCTCAGATTTTCTAACTTTAACGTTAACTTTTTAAGGTTACTGTAGACTCTTGCGAGGGGAGCTTTTGTGGCCACGCTAAAGGATCCTTTTTAACCTTTCCTTAAGTTAAGACCTGTTCGCAAGTCTGTAGGTTAGAGCTTAACTTTTGGTTATTTTCAGCTTGACAGCTACCTTCAACTAGTCACACCGTAGGCATTCCCTTTCCGATTTCAAGAAGTGCTCTTCGGTAGCTGATCATCGTGCATCGTCCCATGTATATATGGGTGTGTGTGTGTGTGTGTGTGTGTGTATGTATGTATGTATGTATTTATTTATTAGAATCGACGTTATGGCGTCACAGCCGAAGAGGAATCCTTTCTTGGGGAGGAAAAAAATGTTTGTAATTATTAAATGAAAACAATGTTGAATAAATTAAACACAAGGAAAGTAAGATTGAAGAATGAATAAATGTAATAAAAAACAAAAAATAATAAAATTCTAAATTTTTAATTTATTAAAAGTATTTTTAATATTTATAAGTAGGGTCCTGCTATTCATGAAATTTTATCTTGTTGAAAATTAAGGAAAAGTTTAAATTTTTGTTCTTGTAAACCTGAATTTTTTAAAAAAAGGTAGTATAATAAGATCTTAAGTAATTAACTTTTGAAACTTTATTTAAATTGTATGATATAAAATGTGTTGAATCGTTTAGTACGAAGTAAAGGTAGAAAAACAATTCATGTATTAAGTGAAATTAGAAATTAAATCTTTTTGGGATAACTTTTACGTTAATTTCTCTGGCAAAGCAGAAGAATTATATATTGTTTATGAATAAGTCAATGTTCTCTACAAATTCTTTTATATTAAGACATTTTGGTTGCTGGAAGAGTTTTGCTATTGTGCTGTGTTCAAGATTTTGCTTGTAATAAAACAAGCAACCCCAAGTCGCTTCTTCGGGAGTGGTTATTTATCTGATTCTTAGCGAATTTTCGCTAATATATATATATATATATATATATTTATATATATATAATATATATATATTATATAAATTATATATATATATATATATATATATATATATATATAAATATATAATATATATATATATATATATTATATATATATATATATATATATATTATATATATATATATATATATATATATAATATATATTATATATATATATATATATATATATATATACGTATGATATTATATTTAAAATATATATAATTATAGCTAAAAATGTATATAAAATTATATAAATATAAGTGCGTCTAGGTCACTGACCTCTATGAGATTCGTAGGGTTCAGTATCACTTTAGAGCTGAAGGTAAAATAGAAGTAATACCTTTGCGAGAGTATTATATTTCTAAGACTCTCTAAGAATAAAATGTAATCATAACTGTTATTAATTGATATTTTAAAAATAGAAATCACTTAGAAATTTTAAATAAAAGAAAAGTGAAAAAACCTTTTTTGTAAGCAAATAAATTAGTAAAGAAAATTTATTTGATAAATTTAAAGCTTAAGGAAGCCACAGACTAGAATATTTCACCAGGTTAACCCTCAAAATCAGTTTTGATTGTTTTCTTCAACAATTTTCCAAGTGTTCTTCATTTTTGGATTAAAAACCTTCCAACGGAAACTTTACAACAATCAGGAAAAACTTTTTCCCTTCCCTCTGACCCTTTTTTTGTGCTTTTCTATCTCATCTGTTAACTTTTTCTCAAACAAAGTCATTCAACCCTTATTTACGAAAGTGATTTTTCCAGGAAACTTTCCTCTTAAAATGTTGATGAACAAAATGTCTTCTATAAAATAATAAAAAAAAAGAAATCTTTTATCACTTTTTTTAGAAAATGCCTATATAATTAAAGTTTATTAGAATCCTTTTTTTCTCAAGCAACGTCATTTACAGAAGCTAAACTAGTAATTACATGACAACAAATAAGAAAGTTTAAAGGAAATAAAAATAAGAAAATAAATAAATTTTACTGAAAAAATATATAAAGTATTTGTATAAACAATTGGTGAAAAAATATACTTGCAAATAATTAAAATAAATTAAAAAATTAAATGAAGATAAACGATATTAAGCTGAGAAAGTGTTAAACAAACAGAGAGAGGCAATTACCAGGGAGATAATAAGTCTTCCCGGATTCTTGGAATCAGGCTGAAGTGATGTTATAAACTCGTTCTATCGTAATTTTGAGGCCTTGTAATTTCAAAATGTTGATGATTCATGTTCATCCTTTTTTTCAAAATGAAAGTACGGATTTTGAAATGTTAGACGCTTCAACAGAGTGTCTACTAGTTTAATGGTGGCCTATATGCTGTATTTTCTTTTTCTACTTAAAATATAGACTAAAATATAGTACTTAAAATATAAAGACCTGAATGTTTTCCATACTTAAGATTGCTATTGGGGCTTCAGACAAGAAAGAAATTTTATAAATTATAAAATCCCTGTTTCGAGACGTCAGTAAGTACTATCTGGAGGAGATGTGGAGAAGATACTTTACACGTTTTTAAAGAACATTAAAAATTCTACTCAAATCTTAGAGGGGAAAGTTGAGTTCCAGTAATTTTAAAATGCTTTTCTTTTAGCGAATTTCTGTATGAAAAAAATCGTTGATTAAGTTGGAGGCACGGCGGGACTTGGACCTGGGAGTGTGTTGGAAATCCGTTTCAAATGTCCCCAATTACGAAAAATACGTCTCCTTTGTAATAGTAGCCAATTATTTGTATTTGTATTGTATTCGTAATCATTGGGATTGCGAATAAACATTTTTAAACAAAAGAAGATCCTTAATAAAACCTGGTTGGTGTGAAGTCGTTTTTTCCGTTTTGCTAAGTCATAACTTTTAAAAATCGGTAAAATTTGGGAACTTATTTATTTGGTTCCCAACATAAAGTTGGGTTACAGAAGTGGTTCTAAAGAGATTTCTAGGCTTTATATAGTTATTATTGGGGGGGGGGGGTGGAGAAAAGATTGATAATCAAGTAAATAAGATAATATAGTGCGAAAGTACCCTTAGTTCCCAACATAAAATGGGGACCCAAGTAAATAAGTGCCAGGAAAATTACAAAGTATTTTTGTTCTCATAGAAAAAAGCTTGTAATTTCTTTAAAGTCTCAACTCCATTACAAATTGAAACTGAGGGATTTTAATGAAGTTTAGACAAACCTAATGCAGTTCCTATAACCAAATCCACTAGATTTTTTTCAGATAAATTGAGGTTGGGAACCAAGTAAGTAAGTGCCAAAATTGGTAAGCTTTGATTTTGTCCAAAGTATATGTCATTAAAATTACATATACCTTGAACAGATTTGAATGATAGCGTTCCAGAGTCTATAAGAGAAATGAATGTACTCAAAGCCAGGGTTTCAGGGTCGAAATCTGGAATTTTGTAATTACAAATAAATTCTGTCGCAGAGCTTCGTATGCTGGTCGAACTTTTTGAAAAGAGTGATTTTCTTTCCGTTTCTTGCATACGTTCCCGGTTCGTGCTGTATAACTTGTTACCCATTTTTTCTTGTTTTTACTAAGGAAATGCACAAAAACCTTTATAAATAATGGATTATCTATGTTTTAAATTTGTGCAAATAATAGTGTGCACTTCTAATTTTGGAAGGATAAGCCTTTTTTTGTAACTAAAGGGATAAACATGCGCATTTCCTTTGAAAAGTATAGAAACATTGAGTAAATGTTATTTTTCAAGATATAAAGCATAAGCCGGTAACGTAAGAAAGAAATTAAAAAGAGAAGCTTGTCTTTTTAAAGGAAATTCGCCCGGCATGCGGACCTTTGCGCCTTCAATTTTTTTTAAATTAGATTTTTAAATTATTTTCAACGGGATCAGTGTCTATAGTACTGTTAAATAAACATCTGACTCTTGAATCAATAGGCTACAATACTTGAGTATACGCAATACAAGGGTGTATGGTGTAGGTGTACTCTACATTAATAAAGTCTTTGTCCTTTTTAAGAGTACTTGTATGCAACTTTAGCGAATTCCTAACTTTAAAAATATTTTAAAAATAGTTAAGCATCTATAGACATCACTTGACTTTCAGCCGATTTAACTGCTGCCATAAAATAATTATTATGTACTCTCTAATGTCAATACTTAAGCTTAATTTTTAAGACAATTTAAGACAGCTTAAAATTGGACATTTTAAGTTAAAATGTCTAAAATACTCTTGGCACTTATTTTCACCAAAAAATAGTCTTAGCCAAATATATACCAGGAGAAACTGTCTTGTATTTATTTCTAGAACCCAAAAAGACTCAACAAATGTATTTACATATTCACGAACTACTTACTTTCAATTCGGACTTTACTTTTTCGGTACTTAAACCAGCACTTGACAAAAAACGAAAACGGGAAAACCATGACACCGGTACACATCATAATAAAAGACACAAAGCATCATAACGCCAGATGACTCACACGCACACCTGACTACTCAGGGTCACGGCCTTGACTCAGTACACATTCCCTTTATAAACCCTCTCCTACTTCCTCCCTTATCTTCAGAGGGCTCGTCGTGCTCATATTCAGACTAGAAGTAAATCACTGATATTATTTATTAGTTGAGAGCTCGAGTGCTTCCCCGCCTGCTGATGACGTAAGGCCGAAACCGGTCCAGGGATATTCATATCCAACAACAAGTATCGACGGTAGCTGATTCTTCGATTGCATATTTGTTTCTATACTTTTTAAAATATAGCGTATACGCGAGTATAGATTCATATTTCATCAAAATAAAACTCTTAAAAAAGTTACTTAACCTAAGCCCAGCTACCCCTTAAAAGACTACGGAAAAGCATACCAAATTAGTTAACGGGTACAAAATTTATTAAAACACTATTCAATGATCTTGTTTCATTAAAACAAATAATTAAAATTGTTTAGTTACTATAAGAGTGATTTTCAATCGTTTGAAAGATATTGGACAAGACTTTATCAAATTGAAAATTTATGACATGAAAATCTTCCTTAGGATTCTGGAGCATTAACTTCTCCTTTTTTTGATAAACTCAATTTAATGCTTATAGTGCGTTAATAAAGTATCGTCTTTTTATCTCATCTATTCTCTTCTTAACGTTCAATTAATTTTTATTATTTTCTGATTTATTTTTTTATCATACTTTATTATCTTTTGAAGGAAAAAGTTTCTTAAATCAGTAATTAAAGTCTAAAAGCTAAAATTGAAAGTGGAAAATAAAAAAAATAAATATCTATTATAATTTAATGAAAAGGAAAATGTGATAAATAGTGTAGGCTGTACTTGCTACAACCTACCTCTTTGAAAAACATATTATATTTCGTTTAATATAATATCTGGGGACACAGCAGAGCCCCCGCCATGTCTAGCGGTCACTGGTGTACCATCCAATGCAGGAAGTATCTCGTGACTATTTTCACTCCCTCGTATCTTTTTCTTAAGTACATTAAAGATCTAATTTTATTATTAGCTAAAAAATCTTTTGAACTGGCCCATTCTACCAAATTTTCACATCTTTACCATCACATGTGTTAAGATATAATGGCTCAAAGTTCTTTCACTCATAAAAACTCTAAGGCACTTCCAGCAATCACAGGCACTTGAAATTTAGTATATAGATACATGTTGATGTGGAAATTAATGACAAATTGTCAAAATCTAACATTTTCAGTTCCTTCTACTAATCGTTCTACCTAAGTTGAATGGTAATCCAAACCTAAATTTTACGTGTAAAGAAAAATTTTGATAACTAGTGCTACCTAGTAGAGCACAGCAAAATGAAGCATTAGTGAACTAATTTTGGTTAGGAAAAGCGTTTCGCTAATCTTTTAACGAGCGTTTCGTTAAAACAATCAGGATAGAGCCTAGGCTTAAGTACAAGGATATTTCTCAAAACTCCCTTGGCCAAGAAAGAAGCAAAACTGCGTGTTTTAACTTATCAGAAAATGAAATTTTATAAACATATCGCTGGTATATTATTTGATAAAAGTATTGATTTATATTCTGATAATAAATTAAATCGATTAATAACTAAAACAACCACAAAAAAAAAAAAAAACGAAAACAACCATTAATTTCTTAAGTTTAAGGGATATACAAAGAGAGTATAGAATGGCATTTTCAGTAAAGGCTGTGAAACTATATAGTTTAATAACTTTTCTAGTTAAATTATAGTTTAATTACTCCTTATTTAAGATCTACATAAACTTTATGTAGAAATACTTCTGTAGTTATTTTAGACCTACATAAATTAAATAACTAAACGCTCATTGATCTATAAAATGAAACCAATTTTTAATTAATTACTGCTGCATTTTTAATTCAAAGTTGTTTTATTATTATTTTTCCTTGTCCTGCATTGCAGGTATTTTTTTCTAATTTTCTCTATTTTTATTTAACATTTTTAAGACGTATATTAGCTTATATACTCTCATATATATTCAATTTTTATATTTTACATAAAACCGAGCTGTGTATGTGGATTTCTTTTTGAATTTAAAAAAAGCAGTGAATTTATGTGTAGGAGAGGATTATGCAAAACAGCGAATGGACCCACCAAAAATCTTGACGTTTTCTAGTCATTGCTTAAGTAATAAGTTTATACACAGTATATAAATAAGCTGGAGTAATAGTGGCATATACGAAATGTTGTAAGGACTTAATTTTTTTCTTAACATTATTTCTATTTTTTTCTCTTCACTCGTATGATTTTTGTTTTTCTTATTTTCGACAAAAGGAGAAGTATTGTAATAACTAATTTAAAACTTTTTTTGTATAAAAACGAATTTTCATATTTTACAAATCCAAAAAATAATAATAAGAGATAAAGTTTGTATGTAAGTATGAGTGAGAAAACGTATGAAAGTATGTGTATATGATTTTTTAATTTTCCTTTTTCTGCTTTTACATAGGATTTCATTGCACTGAAATTTCGAAATCGATGTTCCGGAGTTTAGTTATTTAATTTCCATTAATTATTCTTGAGATGTTAATTATGTATTGGGGTTGACTTCCTAATTTTTTTGTGAAAAAGTTTTCTCAAAAATTGTCTGTGTGTGTGTATGTGAGTGCGTGTGTGTGTTCTATTATCATCGTAGCTGCTAGTGTGTAGTATGCTAGATAGTTATAACTTGGTACAAAAACCAATTTTTAAGTCTAGTTGGAAACCAACTTGACCAAAAACCAATCTAGTGCTGTCTGGAAAATATTTTTATGACTTCATTAAGCGCCAATAGCTAAAAGTTTGAAAATTGATAAAACACGGTAAATGGTTGAATTGATTGAAATTTAGTCACACATTTAGTCAAGATATTAGACTAACACATGTGTCAAATTTCATCTTATTGTCAGCTTTAAATTATTTCTAATGACTTGCATTCTGTTTTTTTTTCAATGAATTAGTTTAAATTTGGTGCAATTGTACCTTTGTGTGATAATTAAATATCCTCAGTTTCGTTGCACGGTAAGTATATCTACCGTGTAACGGTGGATATCTGATCCTATCTTCTATGATAGATAGGATCATAGAAGTTAAGGAGTATTGAGTAAGGTCATTGCCTGGATGGTTGGCCGCTGGGAATATAACGTGTGTATTTACAATTTGAGAAAGAGCGAAACGAGTCCGAAGACATGTTGCACTATAAATTTGGTGATTTTTATATTCTGAAGACGAGTGAAGTTAATCTGAAGTGTTGAGGGTAGGGGAGCGAATCTAATGTTGCCCAAAGTTCCGAGACACCCCGTACCCATGAGATCAAATTTGTATATTAATATGTGTAAAGGAATAATGCTCTTTTCTTATAACTCTCTGTAGTAATTGTTTTGTTTGTTATTCAATATGTTTGAACTTAGTTTTAATGATTTTGTTTTTGAATTTTGGCGCCATTGAGCTTTTGCAGGCTTGAGTCTTTTAATGAAGATTTGTTGCTTTAGTTGGTAGCACTGTTTTCGTTTGTAGTGGAGGCGTAACCAGAGAGAGTAGTTTGGTCAGAGTTTGTGCCATGTGTTTCGTTTTAGTCCAAGTTGATGTTAATTACTGCCTCAACTTAGTTGGGTTAAGGGTGCCAGACCATTTATAATTGAATGGTTAGCTTCATAGTGGTAGGAGTTATGTTATCTGGTTTCCTGTTTGCTGTAGTTCTGGTTGGCTCTTAGGACATTTTGCTTTTGGTCACCTTTGTTATTGACCATTAGTAAACTGTTATGCTGCTGTTAGATTAGACTCAACCAGTTTAGTTTTAGGTAATCCCAGCGTAGGATCAGCTTTGGATTGCGCTCTCTCCTTGGGAAACTTTCCTTTACCCTTTACCACATCACCATCTGTTTTGCGGTTTTGGAACCAGTTTTGCGGTTTTGTGAACCATAAGTTTGGTGGAACCATTTGCCATCTAATTTTCATTTATTTTTATTTATTATTTTTTCCATACATAATGTGAACCCAGTTTTATGGTTAAGACATTCAGAAGACTGTCTGCAGGATACAGTTGTAAGGGGCCCTAGGATCCTAATATTGATAGATTATTTGCTATTAACTTTATTAGTCACTTATATAATTTATACATATATATCAATTAATCTTAAATACTTTCAGTTTAATTCTTAAATTTTCATGGCCATATAGACGTTCGTTTATTTTTCAGATTTCTATTCGTTTAAAGGAGTTCATTCAATCAGCTTATTGGCTTACTAGTATTAGGTACCTTTAGGCACTTAATAAGGTAGTGTTAATGTTTTCGCTTACTTTTACCCTTTCATTTTTAGATATTTGTGGTCTGCAGTATCTAGTGGCTTACTTCTTTCCCTCGTTTCCTACCCAGCCCTACTTTAGATTCCAAGAGGAAAATATCCCTTTTTATACTACTTTAAACTTACTACTTACTACTCTTAGGCCACGGCTTGTAGCAGACTCTGCTACAAGCCGTGGCCTAAGAAACCGGCAAGGAAGAATTAGACTCATCTCACCGGCACTGATGATGATCCTTATGGTCGAAAGCTGGCTTTGTATATTCAATTATATCGTTGTGGAAAGACAAATGCTGTTCACTTCTTTTAGTTTTATCTAGGAGTGCACCGGCGGCTCGTTAGTCAGTTAGTTATTAAATAAATGAAAATCTGTCTAGTTTGTTAACGACATTCATTAAATGTTTTGTGAAGGGGTTGAAGTTTTATTATTACTTCAGTGTTTAATGCAGTTTTTCCCAGTAGTACTAGAGAGGATTTTGAAGCTTATTGTTAAAACACTTTTTTAATTGTATTAAATTTTGTTACTCAAACACCCTGTCTACTTGTTACTTTAAAATACTTTTATTACAGGACCCAACGGATCAGATTTATCCAAAAGTGACCTCCCTTCCACTCTGTTGTTTTTATTTTAATGGTTGGTAATACTGTAATAGTATTAAAATTCAACCTTTTAACGGAGGGTTTACATCGACCCACTAATGGCTACTAAATCCTCGGTATTTTATTTGGTATTTTTACATCAATTTAACTTTAGTATGAAAGTCCAAGAGCTATAACTAAAACGCTAAACTCAATTGTAGAAAAAATAAAATAATTCTGGCGCGGTTGTCCGCATTTCGGGCGAATTACCTTTGATATGCGTGTTTCTGTGCTTAACAAGCCATTTCTTTCTTAAGAGTCTTAAGTAATCCGACGTTTCGCTTCCACTGTGGGAGGCATCTTCTGGGATTTAGGCAACTTAGGGATACAAAATTGAAATAAGTTCAGTTTTGTAGAGCATTGTTTTTCTATCCATTATGTTCTAAATCCCTGAAGATGCCTCCCATAGTGGAAGCGAAACGTTGAATTCTTCATCTATATTAACGCGGTCACCACTGGAAGACCTAAATCTCCATGGCTTTTTTCCCTGTTTGTTAATTTCGTTAATGCATTTTTAAGTTTAGTATGAACTATATGACTGCTAAAAATATTGTTCTGATTAAGCATGCAATAGCATGCATAGGTTTGAAGAACCCAGTGTATATAAGAAAATTGATACAGCTATAGATGTGTAGTTAGACGAAAGAGAGGATTTTATTCATTTTTACTTTTCCTCAATAAAGCACACAAGAATTGTATTTGCAAAAACAATCCGAAACCGGGATATCACCGGAATTATCCCGGTGATAATAAAACCTTAAAAGATCCGTTTCAGATGTTTTAAGGCCTCCTAGGTGCTTTATGCAAAGTTGTGGTCTGTATGTGTGTGAGTATGTGGGTGTGTATACACTCATACAGCGATGTATAAGACTTACATAAGTGCTAAGTTTATTAGCATTAGTTCAATTTTTAACAGATAACTTGTGTTCGTTTTTTTTTTAAATCTGAAAATAATCTTATTTGGTACAACAGTATACCACAGTATACAGTATAGTATACATACATATACTGTATCTTAAGCAAAATCAGGACAGATGTGTCACGTGACTAATATTTGTTGTGTGCAATTTTGTCGTCACATCGACACATGGCATGGTTTAACGATGTCTCGACACTACATAACATCGACAGACGATGGCAAGTTCTCACGTAGTCTCGACACCACAATGTCTCGACACTAAATAACGTCGACACTTTTCCTTGGTCTCTATATTCGTTTGTATCGACACTTCATAACCTCGACACTTTAAACAAATCATGTGTCGATGTTACGTCGTGTCGAGACATGGACGTGTCGATACAACGCATAATCCTGCCAGAGTGAAAATACACACACCCACACACAATATCCTGATGCCCCAAAACTCTATAACATCGATACCCCCTCCACTTTTGTCTGTCGATGTTATGTAGTGTCGAGACTATGGTTTGTCGAGATATCGTTAAACCATGCCATGTGTCGATATAACGACAAAATTGCACAGAACAAAAATTAGTCACGTGACACCTCTGTCCTGATTTTACGTAACATCGACACCTTTAATAGTGTGGAGGGTTTGTGGTGTCGGTATCCAAACGGGTCTGGAAATATATTTTTTTTAATATTTTCACTCTGGCAGGATTCTACGTTGTATCGACACGTTGATGTCTCGACATGACGTAACATCGACACATGATTTGGTTAAAGTGTCGAGGTTATGTCGTGTCGATACAACGTAAAATCCTGCAACAAGAAGTGTCGACGTTATGAAGTGTCGAGACCACGATGCGGTACCAATCATAACAGTTAAGCAGTATTGAGCGTGTTCAGTGCCTGGATGGGTAACCGCTGGGAATAAAACGGATGTATTTACTATCTGAGGACGAGCGAAGCGAGTCTCAAGAGGTGTTACTGTTCAAATATAACGATTTCTCTATTCTGAGGACGAGCCTAAAAGATAAATTTTAGGCAGCACCACTAAACCTTAAACCACATTTGAAGGTGATTAAATTTTTCTCATATCTGGCGTAAACATAACCATTAAAAAACACACACAGTCAATCAGTACGATATGAACCCCTCAGAAGGTCACAAAAGTGCCTGAAACCGATGACTTAATGACATCTTAATTTCAAAATTTTAGGTTAAACAATACTTTTTTCTCTGACATACTTACAGCATTAGATGTAGGAAAGTAAAAGTTAACTTCATAGCTGATAAAATTAGGTATAATTAAACTTTGAATTGATTAATTATAAATTATTAGATTAATTAATTTACCCTACTTCTTGCCTGATATTAATTACGGTTATGTAAATCAAGTGAACAATAAAGTTTGCTATTGGTTTATTATAATTAACCTTTATTAATGTATAGGAATTCATACATAAATTTGAACTAAACACAATCTTGTAGAGCTATCTAATTACAGGGTTGAAGTAGAGTTAGTTGTAATTGTTGAAGTTACGTTTATGATAAATTTCCATTGTTTATCTTATAAGATGTTGTGTTTCAATATTGTTATTCTTAGAACTATTGAACGAAATTGTATTGTACTCTAGGGATCTATTTTATTGTTAAAACTGATACGAATTAAATTTAAAAATATTTGCGTTATGTAGCTAATGATGGCAACCTGGTGAAATTTTGAACTTTGAATTTTGCTCAACATTTTTCGCTCTTAAACTGAGGACAATTTCCGAACAATAGTTTTTAATCATTTGGACATTTTGATGCAAGCAAGAACATTAGTTATTACTTGCATTGTATTAAATATTAAATTTAATTGTATTTAATTATAAAAAAGTCATTAAAAATTACTTGTATTATACACAGATAATAAATACATTCGTTTTATCCTTAGCGCTCACCCACCCAGGCACTGATCATGCTCGATGCTGCTTCACTTTTTTGATCCAACAAAAATCATTTACCAGATGGCTTGAAGTGATTGCAAAAAAACTACGACAGCCGACTCAGCATTGTCTACAACCGAGTAATAATTTATTATACAATACAAGTAATTAAAAGTCACTTGTATTACAAGTGACTTTATTGTAGTAAATGCTGACTCGGCTGTCGTGGTTTGGTAAAACCCGGTTTGGTCCAATGACTCCGAGCCATTTGGTAAATGATTTTTGTTGGATCAAAAAAGTTAAGCTACATCGAGCATGGTCAGTGCCTGGATGGGTGAAAGCCGAGGATTAAAAGAATGTATTTATTATCTGAGGACGAGCGAAGCAAGTTCTACGATGTTTTTCTCTATACATTTGACGAATCGTATTTCCAAAGGACGAGGCAAGCGAAACTTTAGTAAGGAAGATGAGCGTAACGAATCCGATGTGATGAGGAAAAGTTTCGAGGAACCCCGTACCCAATTTACTTACATATCTACTTTTAATTTAATACATCAAATAAAGGTTGTCATTTAAATTTAAAAAAAATAAAAGTAATGTTAAATACGACTAAGATTAAATATAGAGCTATGTAATTACAACCTTTGAACTTCATCTTGAAAAGTGATTAAAATATTTTAATAATAATTTAAGAATATATAAATTGAAATACTTTTTAAAGAACAAAGTTATTTGATTTAGTATAAGTCTAATAATTAATATTTTAGTTTGATTATGTAAATATAACTATTAATTAGATGTTATAAATTAGATAAAAATTATAATATTTGAAAATAATTCAAGTAAATTAATCTTTAGTAAAATACTTTTACTTGATGTATGACTAAGTTTTTATTCATTAAAATAACAAACTATGGTACTAAATAATTAATTTTTTATAATTATTTTTTTATTTTCCTCATTAATACCTTAGGTGTATAGAAAAAGCACTGTTTCCAAAAAAAATCCCGGAACTGGGATGACACCAGATTTATCTGTTTTAGGTGTTTTGAAGATCTTCTAAGTAGTTTTACTAAGCTGTCTTTCTGTCTGTATTGTGTCTGTTATCATCGTATCTTCCAATATATTTATGCCAAAAAATTGAAACTTGGTATTAAAATCAATATTTGGGTGTTTTACTAAACATAATTTACAATTTAAATATTTATAAAATTAATCAAAAACAGGTAATGCACATCTTTTTGGTCATTAAGGAGGGGTTTTAGCTAATTTCAAAGAAAAATAAGCTTATTAGGTGGGTTTTCTCATAAGGCATGGGTTCCGAGGTACCCCGTACCTGATTTTTTGACTTACGTTTGTAATAATAATAAAATACGTTTATTTATAGAATAAAAAAAGACATGCAAATTAATATAAATTAGTATTACAGTTATTTACAATAATTTTATTATTAGAGCAACTATCTAACTTATTATTGGTGAAAAAATATTTTTTTAAGCCGCAGAAGCTTGAGCTTGTGCGTAGCATAAGTCTTTTTTCTTGAGGTTTCTATTTTATTTTAATAGTTTAGTTCTATTTAATAGTGTATTATGATTACTTTATTGTTTTTTTAATCCTTTATTGTATTACGGTTTAAAGTAATATAAAATTATTAAAACAATATTTATAAAATAAAAATAATGTATATTATGTACACTATATGTTAGTTATATTTCCCTAATAAAAGGAAAAACAATAAATAAGAATAAAGAAATAGAATAACAAATAAATAAATTAAAAATAAAAAAAAATAAAAAAATAAACAAGAGAGGTTAAACTGGAGGTGATTTTAACCACACAATTATTTCTTTTTTAAAATCGTTAAAATGAAGGTTAGTTTTGATCTCATCTGGCAGCATATTGAATAATATTGAACCTCTGGCAGCAGCATGCCGCTGCATCATTGACGTTCTACATTTTAAAGTTTTAACTTTTCTGTTAGTTTTGTTCCTAGTGTTGCAATTATGATTAATCTTTGGTTTGATTAAAGTTTTTTAATAGTATTTTTAGTACTATTGTAATTTTTATACTTTTTATAAAATTTGAATTGGTTTAACATTTATATTACAGATTTGTTATTTAAACAGATAGTCTATAAAATTCGATAATTCTAACTTTGTTTAACTAATAGGTTTCAGAACTGTAATAGATATGGGTATTGAAAAAAAGTTCATTTTAAAAGGTAATGGTGCTATTATCGTAATAGCTCTCTCATCGAGCTTCCAGTGACCGCCTACTCTCATCTATTTGGGTCATCTATCAGTTCTCCTGGGTTAAATTTTCTAAAATGCGTTCCCAATAGTTTTTAAGTTTTTTTTGTTTAATCTGATACCATTTTTCATGAATAGATTTTTACTTAGTTTTAGGTTGAGGATGCTGTTCCAGATGATGACTCTAATTTTCATGCCTTCACATTTTAATGTATTAAAAGAAGTAGTCGAGGTTTTAATATTTAAAAATATACCGTTTGGAGATTTTATGGTTTGGCTCAGGTTTTAATCCTGGGAAATGAGCCATCTCTCTTTATTGTCTGCTGATTTTTTTGGCTTCTAGGTTAGGATAGAGTCCTTTATAGATTGACTGTCGCTATGCTCATTACATTACCCCATTTATGCCCTATGTGTATGAAAAATTTTGTTTTCACTTACGAATGACTTTAAGACCTCCTGTTAAGCTTAAGCGAATTTTTAGGAAAAATGAGCTTATGAGTTATATATATATTCGGATTTTGTTGCAAACACAATACTTTTCCTTATTTATACCGACGGTATAAATAAGGAAAAGTAAAAATAAGAATATTGAATTACAAATCACTAAAATGTAAGGTTTAATTAATGAAGGTTTCCTTTATGATTTATAATTTTTTGTTTGTTTCAGATGAGCTAGATCTATCTTCAGTTAACTATACAACACTGTGGGATATACTAAAGAGACACGAGAATCCATTCTTACAAGAACTAAATGGATTCTGGACTTTTAACGATACTCTGGATATATCCAAGTATGAGGACTTCGATCACACCAGATTTGATGGTAAGTGTTTTAATTAAAACATAAGCTCATCTTCCTTTGAAAAATCTCCAAAAACGAAATGAAGCGAAATAAAACAGAGTCTCTTCACAAATGATTTATATTTGACATAGCCAGCTTTCGATCTTAAAAGATCATCATCAGTACCTAACCAACAAAGTAAAAAATAACACACTAAAATAAAACCAGTAAAATAAAAGAATATGAATGTACATTTTTTCCATTGAGGCGATGAAAATCCGATAGATAGTTGGCTAAAGGCATGTGCAAATAAATACTAAATTGACTAGTGTGGACTCGGAGAGGCCATAGCAAGCCTCAAGCGAATCGTTGAAAATTCACTGCAAAACGCCATGGAATAACAAATAGTAATAAAACAATTATGCGCCGCAACTAATTGCGCCGCGTAACGGGTACAGACCGAAGACCCGTATTTGTTTGTAAATTTCTTAAATTTAACGGCAAAATTATAGAGAATTTTGTTCCTAAACGTCTTTATGAGCACGATAACTTTTGAACTCCTTGGATCGAAGTGACATCACAAAATCACAAAATTACTGGTACTTATACAAATTCACAAACATTAACCTTGTTAATGTCCCTAACCCTATTGTTTATGTGTGACGTCATTAACCCATAATAATGACCCTCTAAACATTTCAAAAAATCTCAGATCTTTAAAGAGTGTTTAGATGGAATGAAAGTTAAAAGGTGTTTACACATGTTCTACTATGTACATATATACGAAGTTACATTGTGTTTTCAGCATTAGTTCTGGTTTTATTGATTTACATATATAACACAATGTAAACAAATCACGTTTTTTCACTGATACATTTGATAATTCACTTATATCGTAGCAGTATGCCTCTTATGTAAACTAGTAATATGACAAACTGATATAGGACAACAAACATGTAGCCACGAATCGGCCAAGCTCTTTTTTATTGGAGCAAAGTTCTCTTATTAAATAATACTTATCTTTTAGGTTTATGTTCTTAGTTTATATAAATAGTATTTAAATGCAACTAAAAATTTCTCTAACTTAAATTAAATACTTAGTGTACTTTTAAGCCGAAAAACAGACATTTATTTATTTGTATAAAAGAAAAGGAATATGCGACTGAGATTTCATCGAAATAATTTGTTTTAGTGTTTCTTTAATACCTAATTGGTTTTTTACCTTTCTTTTTGTATTAGTGTGTTTGCATCTTTTATCAAAAGAAACCCAGTCGAAATAAAACCACAAAATAGTTTCGGTTAGTTCCCTTTATTGCTTTACCAAACCCTTTGCATTAACAAAAAGTAGTATTAATATTTGAAATATCATAATATGTCTGCAAGATTTGCTGTTAAATATTATAATCACTGTAGGTTGAGTGGAAATTTCAGAAAGATATTAGTTTTTAAACTTATACAAAACATACTGCTTAGACAGTTAAAATGAATGTCTAGTCTTTTTCTTAGCCTAGCCTCTTTTATAAATTAAATAGTTGGAAGTCACAAAATTATATTTTGTATATACTTATGACAAGAAAAAGCTTGTTTTAAAAAAAACTATTATTTTTTTTCATTCATGTTTTGCAAAACTCGGGAGTATCAAATGATTTTTGTTAAACTTATGCTAATTTTATACAATGGAATTGTATGATGTATTTTTCTCAAACAACTCTTCTTCCACACTATGTATTTTTTTAATAATTCACCGGGTGTTTAATAATTTTTAAAAAGTTTTAAAAATAATTTTAATTTAAAATTTATGTTGCTCTCCTTCTTAATTTAAAGGGACAGCTGTTCAGATTTTTCGAGTCGGGTTGGCCCGAAGTATCTGATTTTGCGTAGCAGTCGTAGATAAACGTTTTTATATACGCAGTAGTAGCAGTAATTTATTTAGCTATTACTCAAAAATTTCAAGTGAAATATGCAAAGCATCTTCTATAGCGGTTTAGCATGTGATGAGGGTAAACACTCGTGATTGTTCCTGAGCTAGTCTGGTTTAAGTCGACCTTTTGCCGTTGTTACTCCACTATATGGAAATAAGCTGTCATGTCAGGATCCTTTACCAGTCGGTTTTCTTCGCAGACTGTAAACCTACTTTGCTTTTATAAATTTCCCTTCTTTAGAATATCATTCCGATGTTAAACTCGTTTTGACTTTTAAAGAATTTATTTTGTTAAAAGTTTTCTTTGTAAAACTTCCAATTACTACCTTTCTTTCTTTCCTCATATTTTAAACGTCATAGAAACTTAAAATTTCTTGATAACTTGCTGGCTTCTTGATGTGGTTTAGATCTTGAACATGGAACTATTGCTAGTGTAATGCTGAAGTTCTCCAAAGGCTACTAACAAATTGTTTCTCACATAGGCTCTATCTCCTATCTTATATAGATACCAAAGAACATATAGATAAAGAAAGATAGTAAGATTTATAATTTCGAAAAAGAAAATGTTAGTTTCGTATCTAACCTTTACTTGCCTTAACTTTGGCATAAATCTGATTAATCCAGGTATATTTGCTTACTATAATAATTGCTAATTTTGAGTAGATACTCTTGTTGTTAAAATTGTAATAAAAACAGGATGATTTCATTTTGCTGTTATAAAAGTTTAAAGATTTTTATGATAAGGAGAGTTAGTTTCACCGGGTTTCAGAACCCGGTGCCACTAGATGCCAGCACCGGGTTCACCTCCACCTTTTGGCTGACTCTCTCGTATGCCAAATATATTTCCTAGCTGACTCTCTCTATTTATACCAATTATATTCTTTGATCGGTAGCAAAATAAGAACTACAGTCTATCGTTTAGTTTAAAAATCCCCAAGGTCATAAGCATTTTAGATATTGACCAATTTGAGAAGCCGCTGCCAACCCCTCACTTGAAAAGAGAAAAAAATCCCTACCACTATAACCGATGTAGGGAAATAACCTTCCTCCCAGCATCGTTTACTTTGTGTGTGGTCCTTCTTGTGTTTACATGTACTTAAAAACTACTATCAAATTAATTATAAAAATAAAACTACACAAAAGAAATGTAAAAAAAACATCACCAAGAAAATACGGGTAAAATAACCTGATTTGTTTACATAGTTTTTTCCCGCTCCCTTCTTGCAGAGATTTTTTTTCTTTAGAATCGGCGGTGCCTAAACTGACCTGTCAAAATCTATAAAGTAGTTGATAGACTATAATAACCTAGCCAATTTTGAGTATAGTATAGAATTTTGTTGCAAATACTTATTTTTACGGTTTTAAACAAAAATCATTGATTTATGTCAAAAACTAACTTGGGTTTGAAAAATACTGTAACATGTTGATATTGCTGTTATTTTTCTTTAAATATAATGAATTTCCTCTTCAGGGAACTTATCCATTCTTGATCAATTAGACTCCTCTCTATGACGTTGAGTCAAGATTAGGTATTTGATTCTGATCCACAGAAGAGCCGTGACCATTAGTTAGACATTTAGTTCCTTTAGAATTAGGAACAAACTACGGCTTACCACAAGATTAAGCTTTTCATCTCTTAAAATTGTAAGGAAGAAATCGGAGATTTACTATTTAAAGAAATGCCTAAACTCAGGATCATATATTGTTATGCATCGTACATGTTCATGTCAAGTATAGATTACTTGATATTTTACAGTACAGGTTCAAAATCACTGGCTCAAGATATATTCTAACGGCGTGTGAATGGCTCTTTGTTCCAAGACCCGTTGTAATAATGTCATGTAATTTACATCACCACTGCCATCTCTATGTTATATATTTCTAACCTTAGACAAGAAATATATCGTTCACAAAACAATGGTTCATTTTTTCTTACATTACATTATATTTGGTTAAATAGGCGTAAACATAAACTGCTAAAATGCCATAGCATGTAAAATGATGATCAATTACTGCGTTTACACCTCGTATTTTGAGATTCAGTTCTCTTTAGTATTATTAAAGCTCTGCTAAAATGAATAATTAGCTTTTAAAGCTACAATTTATTATTAATAAAGCAAATAATTGAAAATTTGTTTGCTTTATTTTATAAATAAATAAATATTTTATGCATAAAATTGAATCGTTTCATGCAATTAAACCCTGGGTCCCGTACGAAATTCGTAAAAGAAACAAGCGATACTGCGCATGCGTGTAGCAGTATAATTTGTTTTAATTTATTATTAAATAATTTAAATTTGGACTTAATAAATCGTTCTTGTTTTAATTTGATAACTTTATCTATTAAGAGCAACTTATTTTATTATTATTTGTCATTTATATGTGTAATTATACATAGTAATTAATTATTTTCGCTTTAAAAATTAAAAGTTTTTATTAATTTTCACATTTCTTGCGAATAAACCTGGGTTGCGTAAGAAATTCATATGAAACCGTTTACTGCGCATGCGTGAAGCAGTATCATTTTAGTTTTTTAGAAGTAACACCTGGTGCCGCTTGATTCTTTTTATTTTAATCGCATTTATGACATTAATTAACTCTTAATTAAGCTCAACTTTTAATTAGAACCGTTAAGTTTGTTTTCATGAGTTTTTATAAAAAAAAAATGAATAATATTCAAAGCTTTTAAAGTATAAATGTGATGAGTCATGCTCCGTATCGGTTCTAATTTTTGTATGCTGTTTCTTTAATATTATTTTCTAAATTGTTTCTTGTGATTCATTAAATTTATTAATAAATAATGTATGTTTTGAAAAATACGTTTAACATTAAACCATCGTAACTTAAATGTGTTGTTTACATTTTCTTTTTCGTTGTGAAGTTTTACTGCAACTTTGAGGTTAGGATTTAATTTAATTATTTTTTTAGTTATTTTAAATTGTATCTTATGTTTTTTAGTAAACTATTGTTTTAGTAAACTAATTACGTTTAGTAAAAGATCTATCGGTTTATGTTGATTGATTTAAGTGTCGTGGTTAGATCGATGTGAAGTAAGATCGAATTTAGACGTTGCTGGGCCTTGTGTTGTCCCATTGTAACCTTCACCAAGAGTGTTTTGAGGTTATACAATTAATCAATTTTTGACGACTTTCGCTTATTGTTTGTGTTTTGTTTTGTATTATAAACGTTTATAATATTTTATAGCGTTTATTTGATTGTATTAATAATTGAAGGTGTTCAGGTAAATTTTTCTTTGATTTAAAATTCGACCGGCAGGTCCACTCAAGTGATAATATATTTATGATTATAAACATAATAACAAAGAGATAACAGCGCTTTACTTTTATCAATAGCCGATATATGACGAAAGAAAATATATCGGCATAATATAATATGTATAATTCTTTTAGTCTTAATAAATCCTGGTCAGGATATATTTGCAATTTAGCAAGCGAAGGGAGCCTTCCTTATTATTTATAATTAATAATATACGTATTCAATATAGCCAGCGAAGTGAGCCGATTATTTTATGTGTCATTATTGACACATTGAGCCCCTTTTTTGATAAATTATAAGTATATGCAATCTAGCGGGGAAGCGATACTTTCCACTATGCCATTTTTCACTATGTAACCTTGTTAATATACTCAGTTCAATGGGTGAAGCAAACCCTTTATTATTTTATTCTATTCATGCATGCTATGTAGCGAGCGTAGCGATCCCTTATGCTTCTAATATATAATAGTAATAACCGTTCAGAGCCTTGCGACTCATGAGGGATAACCCCTGCAGGAACCACCTCTAGTGGTTGTGGTCTAAGTCTAGAGTCGGATCTAGAGAGTTGGTGATAAGTTATTTGAACAACAATATTATATTAACTGAGAGTGTAACCTGGGATGCGACCCCCAGACCTTCTTGGTTTCAGAAGTCAATTAAATAACTGACGCCTTAACGACCTCGACCACAGGGGCAGATATGCTTCTATATACTTGGCTATTTTGTTATATTTATTTTTACCGTGTAAATACTAGGATTAGTATCTTATTGTACTGTTATTACTTCATCTCTAGCTCACTGGTGGATGGAATCACGTCACGCGATAGATTTTATTTTTTTTTTTTTTTTTTAATTTCACGGTGGACTTTAGAGGAGTTAAATTTACCAAAGGCTCCTCCCCACAACATTGCCGGGTTCACTTATTTCTATCCGTCACTCACCTGTGAAAATAATGAAATCTACCCATCTATCACTCTACAAGCCTTGCCTTTTATCTGAATTTGTCTTCTTCCCTTCTCCCTTATTACCAAGCCCAGATCACCTTTTTACCAACCACAACAACCAACTTGTGGATTCTCAGTTAAATTCAATGACAAACCGATACTCTACTTATTCTTCAAGCATTAACCGTCATTATCTTTAGATACTGTACTTCTGATATCATTACATATCATCGCAATAATGTATTTAATACAACTATTAAACAATGTTAAATTAATTATCATGTCAATCATAGAAATTGTTTGTTTGAAACTAATAATGCATCAACAAATAACTGATTGGTTATTTTGTTAAATTTGTGTTTACATAGTAAATAATAGAATGGAACTACTATATTGTACTATTGTTGGTTTTGATTTTTATTGATAGTTATTTTCTGCCTTGCGAATCATACTAGTTATTTTTTACATTATTGAATCATACTGTTCGCTTGGATTTTATACAAAACTTTGTCTTTAGTGGTCTTATATTCTTGATTAATCGTTCCATTTCACTTACCTATCGATTAATTAGGTGAGTTATTTGATATTATTCCAGTTTTGTACTGTGAAAGGCTGTATTTATTGATTTATAGCTGTTGATGTGTATTGTTAAGTTATTTGGTTTATATCTTCCAATATATTCGTTCAATTTTAGTAACCTATCAATCTATAAGGTTGTAAGTGTTACTTTATGATATACTTAGTAAAATACTGTAAATGCTGAAGTTAACTAATTCTATTGGTTTTTTGTTACTGTTTCTTGAATTTAAATTACATTTTCTTATTTTTTTGTTTGATATATGTGACTATCAGGTTAGTAGTCACAGAAAAAACAGGTTCTATTAGGGTTAGTTCTGAACCTTAGAGAGTATCTGCTATGTCATTTCCATCTATTCCTTTATGCTCAGGAACCGGTAAGGTTCTGTAAACATTTCCATGCCAGTTTAGAGCTTACTTTATACGACCCTAAAGCTTTAATAATAGCTGGACTAGATGTGGTCGGTATGGTTTGTTTGACTACCAAACTGACTCTATCTAAATTTCTACAAAGTATAAAATGTTTGTTTTGATGGCTTTTTAGAGGGAATTTTTAACAATAATAATAACTTAGTGATGAACTTCATTATTTTTATGCTATGCCATATTTGGACACACGGTGTGTGCGCTACTGTGTCAAATCCCATGGTGGTCCCAAAATAAATTATTGTTGGCCTTTTAAGGCAGTTTAAGCTCTTTTCAGATTTTTTTTTTCAAATTTTTAATATCTTTGCTTTTTGAAACATTAGCATTTTTATTTTATATTTGCTTTTAGTTTAAACTCGTTACAAATTATCCAAAAGCATTTAGAATCAATTTGAAAGCGTCAAGTAAAAACTTTCTAATGCCACCAAGATACAAATTTTACCCATAGTAGAAGTTTAGATAACTAACTATCTATAACTAACAATAACTAACTATAACTAACGATAACTAACTGTAACCTTTGAATACAGAAATGGCTGACATTTCTGTATTCAAAGGTGGCTGTCCTAACCGTAAAGTGCAATATTTAAAGCTCAGTTAGTTTATTTTTTAAAAGGTTTTAACGCATTCATATTGAAAAAAACAGAAAAAATAAGTAAGAAGTAGCGCTTGATAATTGAGTATCTAGACAAGTTATAAAGCATAGACCGGAACCTTAAGCAAGAAATAATGTTAAGCACGGAAATACGCATTCCAAACGAAATTTTGGAATGCGATCACCGCGACCAAATTTTTTCTTTGCTTTCTACCTTTCAGCCAAATTTTAATAAAATCGGTGATATCAGGTCCTAAAATGCTATGTCTTTATTTGACATGGAACGACTCCCTAGCATATTGCGGGTATAAAAAATATGGCTATTTATGTTTATTTGTTTGCCTGTTTTACAATCTATACCATTTTTATTTCTTTGTGTTATGTAAGTATATGGTTGTTAACATATAATAAAACATCGCATCAATGTAATATAAATAATTCGTCATAATAGGCTTTTTTAAAGTTGTTTAAACAATATTATTTCTTATTATATAAGTTATTTAAGTGTATAATCTATTTAACATATCTTTATCGATAAGCTTCTTATTATAAGAGTTGGACAAACTAAACTTTTATAATATCAAAAAAACAAAGTAGCAATAAACACGAGAAGTTAAAAAGCCTTTAAATTCTGTATTAGGAAATTGATGTGTCATTATTTAAATACATTATTGTATAACATATATTTACGTTTCAAGAAATCCATATCAAAATATAATACCTTATTGTTACTAACTTAACGTATAATTGACTTTAATGAACTGGCATTATTTTAAATCCTTTAATATTCAACACCCTTGGATTGTGAGATGAAAATTGTTCGGAAAATTGCTACTACGATTTTCTTGTACTTAGTGTTGTTTAATTTAAGTATCGCGTGGGTTTATTTGACCCCATTAAATATTATATAACTTGCTGTAAAATTATATAAAATAACTACTCTTTTTTTTGTAGAAACAATTCTTTAATTTAAAAGTAGTTAGGATCTCAATTTTCGTTTTTATTTTTAATATTTTATAAGTATTTAGTTGATTTCTATCTTATTTATAATGGTACTGTTTGATTATGATTGATACGGTGGGAATGCAGTGAAAGGAAAACATTGTAGTTGGTCTACATGAGTTATAATAATAATACTAATAATAATTATAATTATTTTTATGATAATATCTAAGCTATACTAATGTATTTTATACCTAATATATTTTAAGTACTAATATTGTTATACCTCAGTCCCTAGACAAAAGTATATAACAATTAGAGCTGTATCAAAAATTATATATTCTTCAAAAAGCAATAAAAGCAATTAAATTTATAGGTTATTAAAGTTTGGAAATTCAAAATCCTATATTTTGAAAATATTGACCAATATCCAAATAAAATTTTGTGGATTAATTCAATGTCAAATTTTGACTCAATCGGTCAAATGTTTGATTTTATTTTATTTTTTTTTTTAATTTTTTGATGACTAAGCAAAAAATATATTAACACGATCTAAAAACAATCATCTTCCAGGCAGCTCAACTAAACCTTAAATCTGATTTTTGTGCTCTGAACTTTCCATTCTCTAGCATAAAGCCTAAGAGGCCATAGCTTAATAGTAGGATCTAGGCTCCATTTTGTAAAAGTTATATAAGCATATAATTAAAAAGAAGATTTTAAATTAAATCTTAATCTTGGGGGTTTCAATAGGTATTGCAACATCTACCAGCTAATAAGTTTATCGCTATAAAATGCCTCATCTTGAGACTTTAGCTGTCATAGGCTGCAAGCTCTTAAGGTTTTATTATTATATTATATTTTTACTTCTTCTTCCTTTTTAAGATCTCATCTTTCATTTTTTATATTAGACATATTATTATTTCATTTAACTAGTAATATTATTATTTATTAAGTTTATCATTATTATTATTATTTTTCTTTTACAATTTATTTATATCTATTAACCATTTTATTTTTCTCATTTTATTTCTGAGTGCGATCACTCGATTGTTCCTCTACCAAGCCCCTGAAACCATTTAACACTCATACTTGTAACAATCATAATTGTAGTTGTATCAATCAATAAAATATGTAAAAAAACTGTGAAGATCTGAATGGGGTTCTGTTAAAACTACTTCAAAACAAATTGCTAAGGATAATCTAGATGGAATTTCTGGTTTCGGGTTTTTATTGCCAAGACATTAATTATCCTGTATAAAGTGTCTAATCGAAAGTGCACAGCAATTAATACATAGATGTATTGTATCTATGCATTTATAGATGTATAAATTATGTATCACTTAAATGAATTAATGCTTCCTTAATATAGGATTAAAACTAAACAATAACCTCCTACTATAAAAATATATACTATAACTAACTCAATACCTTAAGAGGCCTGAAACATCCTTTTGGGGCTCTCAGGTCTGTGTTTCACCATTGCAATCTCCTTTAAGAGTGCTATAAGATTATAATGAATCAATTCATATCGGCTTCCCGCACATTTTTTGTGTTATGATTTGTATTTTTAACGTTCAGCTATATAATTTATTGTAGTTTTTTACTGATTATTTGATTTTATTTATAAGCGAAGGTGTTCAGGTTACTTTTTGGATGTTTCAAAATTTAACCTATAGGGCCCCTCTAGTAATAATATCTCTATGCCTCCTACTACAAGAGGCAATAAAGTCCAATTAACATTAAAATTTTACAGACTATAAACTGTTAAGGACAATTATATTGCAATAATTCAAATACAACAGCATGCTTTATTACATCTAAGAGAATCGATATTAATCCTCCGCTAGGTATATTTGAATTACTGTTCAAACAGATCAAGTCCTTATAACAACATTATCAGTGTAAGAAGTCTCTCTGTCCACAATCCTGTGTAGGTGTATTTATAGGATTGTATTGTATTGTGGTAAAGGAAATAAATGTTCTTTGTCGATACAATAAAGCCGCATATCAATATCCGATTGTCTATTTGATTATTTGCCATCAGTACATTACACAGTGGTAATACGTATCTTGTTACCACATTTAATTAGTGTGTTGTGTTTTAGTGGCAAACCTGTCTTAGTGTTACTTTTAGTGAAATTTGGGAAATTTTGCTAATGTGATAGGCGTCATGGCTGGAGTTAAACTTCAGAGTGTGGTTAAAATTTGTTTCGGATGTCCCTAACTACGAAAAAATACATTTTGTGGAACTTATATTTATTTTGCGTAAAAATGTCTATACTTTTGTTTATGTTTTTTTGAAACGATAGATTAATTGAATTCCATCTGATATCGATGCGGTCATTTTAAGTGACCACCAAAAAGTCTAAAATAATCCGGTGTATAGAGCCGAAACCCCGAACTACGATCATGAAGAAATAAATTTCAAGTAGAGTGTCGTTTTCAATGTTTTTGAGGGGGCTGAATAGAATAAAAACAGTCCCTAGAAAAATCCAGAAAAATAAATACGACTCCTTTAAGGAATTAAAAAGGTGAAAAAATTATAGGAAAACCCGGACAATTTGGTACGTAAACAACAAATGTTGTTTAAAGTGACTTTTTCTCTGTGTTTAGGGCTCTGAGTAAATTGAAACTAGTCCGAGTGCTTTAAGTTCTTAAACTCAGGGGCAAAGTATAAAGTACGTCAGAAATCCGGTATCTGATCAATTTTAAAAATTCATACAAGGAAAATGGTTTGATTGGTTTAAAATTTAGCGTACCTTTATACATTTTTTTTATAAATTATGCACAATTGACAACAATTAATAATTAATTTTAATTAAAAATTTGTTATGTCTGTACTTTATAATGGTATTTAATTATGTTATATGAGCGTTCTCTAAAAAGTTACTTAAACAATACGTTGATTTATTATTGAAAGGTAGAAGTTAATGATTTTAAGTCAGTTGATATATTGTTCGTTAGCGGATACATTGGTTACTTATATTTTAGTTAGTTAGTTTTAATTAAGAATAAGCTTAGAATATAGGAAAGAACGAATACTATATTCTATTATTAAAATAACTGAAATGAAAACAACTATATTGTTATTACTGTTTCTATTTTGAATAATTTATCATCGGGTTAATTAAATTTTCTACTTTGTGGTGAAAATATTGTGGTACAAATAATAGAATATAGTATTATTGTTAAAATTTGGTAATGCGTCTTTTGAAAATTTGCTTATGAAATTCTTTTGAAGATATTTCAAATACATGGATAGATATACAATTTTTTATTTTCAGTTTAAATATTTTTTGTATAAGAATAATTTTAATAAATCAAAACCAATTAGTATTGTGAAAATGTGATTAGAAAAGCTTTAAAAATATGTAAAATTGGCGTACACTCAAGCTTAGGTTATCTGTCCACGATTCGGCATAGTCTAAATAAGTTTCAAACTATGGAACTAGGATGCTCTGTCTCATATTTTATATTCATTGTTGAAATATACAGACCGTCTCGCGGCTTTTTTTTTTCTTTTCCGTATTTATACCGTAGGTAAATAGGAAAAAAAATATTGCGTTTCCACTAAAAATATGGAACTATAATTTAATCTGAATCACATTTTTCATGTGTTTTTAAGCTCTCTTCTGAGTACTTGTTTAATTTTAATAAAATGAATTCTATACATTTTTTTTAATTATTAAAGAAACAAAAGATAATCTAATTGAGTTTAAGTTTGGTAAAAGGGCATTCCTTGACGTAAGAAATAAGAATACTAAGTTTCGTTTGAAGACGGCAAGTATATCTAGGTTTTTGTTGGATCATAAAAGTTAAGCAGCATCGAGCGTGGTGCCTAGATGGGTGACCCCTGGGGATAAAACAGATATCTTTACTAGCTAATTAATTATTATAGTATGTACCTGGGGATAAACGGATATCTTTCCTATCTAGTAAATTATTATAGTATGTACCTGGGGATGAAACGGATATCTTTCCTATCTAGTAAATTATTATAGTATGAATACATATTCTGGTATAAATTTACCGTTTGTATATTCTTAGGACGAACGAAGCGAGTCCGAACTAGGAAGGTTGAGCGTATAGCTTATCTGCTGAGATGAGGAAAAGTTCCGAGGCATTTCATTTCCAAATTTTTAATTTAGTACTTACATAATTTTTTTCGGAAATTAAATTGTAAATTTAATTAGTCTAACTAAATTTCTTGAAATAAATAATCATGCCTACAGATTATGTAATTTTGCATTTTGATTCTGTTAATCGTGACTTATGATAAAGTTTGTATATTTTTCCGTAATTAAATGTTAGCCTCTTCGAATGGTTTTCTTTTGTGGTTAAAAGCAATTATTTACTAGCCATTAAACAAAATAAATCATCCGTGACTGCGAAAATTCTATTGAAAATAGTAAAGTCCATTCCTCTAAAATGTTACATCAATGAAATAATAGAGCATGATAGAGTTTTAGATGTATGTTATTGAAAGCTCTCAAAGAATTGAGTCCATTTCGGTATGAAAACTCTTATTTCAACTTTATCCATATTTACAGCGGACGTATTTAAGCGTTAATAATATGCTCTTTCATGAATATCGTTTTGTATTCATTTGATTCTTTTATTTACTAAAATTTTGGTAGACATTTTTTAGGACTTTGCTTTGAGTTCTGAATCAATAGTGGTGTTCGACTCCTGGCCGCTTCTAGGACACTGCTTTAGAGGCATTATTTGCTGCGGCATTTTTGCTACTTAGTGTGTAATTTTTGATGTTACAAATATAAATGTAACTACTAATATTACACATTGGCATAAAGTGTTGGTACTTAATGTAAAAAATATAAATGAAATAAAAAAATTATGCGGTAGTAAGTAAGAAAACATCATATTTTTTCTCATTTATACTGTTGATATATAGGAAAAGTATTGTGTTTGCAAAGAAGTCCGAAACCGTGTTTACACTTGATTTATCCCTTTTAAGAATTTATTTTCTAAGTGGTGTTCACAAAGTTATCAGTCTGCATTGTCTGTGCTAGTGGCAAAATAATTTTTATATGACGTCAATAATAGGAAAAAACAACAGCACAAACTTTAGAAAACATATAAAGTCGAAAAAAATGCGATTGATTCAAGTTTTGTTAGGTTTATAGTCATGATCGTATAGACTAATAAATGAGTCAAGTTTAATCTCATATTCAGCATTAGTTTAATTTTTTGTTGTATAACTTGGGTACATTTATTTAATTAAAAAAAAAATACCTAAGGTCTAAATTAGTTGACGTGTATCCTTTATCGGAATAAATGAGTATACTAAGTGTCCTTTTAATACAACAAGAATATCTACTGTTTTTATTGGATTATAAAAATTAAGCAGAATCGAGTGAAGTCATTGCCTCAATATCAGCAGGCAATAAGACCTGATGTATTTACTATCTGAGGACGAGCGAAGTGAGTTCGAAGATTTGTTGCAGTATAAATTTGGCTATTTGTGTATTCTGAGGACGAGCCAAGTGAGTCCCAAGTTGGGAGGATGATCGTAACGAATCCAATGTTGTATGGAAAAACTTCGATCCCGGACCTAATTCTTTGTGTATTTTTAAGTTTTTATGTAAACTAAGAGTATGATTTCCATTAGGATTTTGAAAAAAATCACTTCCTTCCCCAACATATTATATTTTATTATTTATTACGTCAGTATGATTTTCTAACCTTAGCTATCCCTAGTACTTAGCTTTTCCAAGACATATCTATTCCTTATACATATGTGTTCCTAGTACCTCAACTGTTCTACTTAGCTTTTCCTAGTACATATCTCTTTCTTATACTTACCTACTCTATGTACTTAGCTTTTCCTGGTATCAGTATTGTTCCCAGTACTTAGCTTTCCCTAGTGCATATATATTCCTATTACATAGCTATTCTTAATACTTAACTATTCTTAAAAATCAGTGTATTTATGTCTTTGCAAATTAAATTTCATATGCAACTATAACCGTGCAGTCGAAGAAATATGTATGGCTTGTTTTAAGATTAATTGTTTGGTTACAAATCGGAAATAAATTTATACTAACTATGTTTCTGTACATTTATGTATGATCTTCTTTGGTTCTTCACTTAATCTTAAAATTTGTGTACGGTGTTTCTTAGAACTATTTCTCAACATATTGAATCAACTACGGTCGTCATTACTTTTTCGAACACGCTTAGCTCGTCCTTACATAATGGAAATAACTAAATTTAAAGTTAGTAAGTCTTGTGCAATCTTAATACCTTTCTTATATACGTACGGTAAAATGAGAAAAGTAAAAGTTAGTAATTTTTTATGCTACTTATCACCAAATATTTATTTGTGCTTCTTTTACCCTTCCTTTCTTTTTCTTGGCTGACCTTTAATTTTTTTTATCAACTATTACAACCAATAGTTTAAATTTTGAAAGCATTAAAGAAATAATTCACTGAAAATACTCGGGAGTTACCTTGGAACGTATAAATCGGATAAAATATATGATATAAAGTAAAAATATAAAAAGGAAGAGGATTAGGAAAAGAAATTGTAATGTTTGAGGTAGCGTTAACTGTAAAACATTGACTGAGATAGATAACACGAACGCAGTGTGACATGATCTATGAGCTCTGAGGTTCAAACTTTATACACAGATGGGACCAAAACTTATACATTATTCATCATATAACCGAGATTTCCCAAACACCAACTATGACATAGCTCTAACTTGGTCCTGTGCATAAACTTGATTTTTTAGCTGAAAATTTACTTTTGTTTTTTTATTAAAGTGTTCCATATAGAGACGACTTTCGATACGTCTATATATTTTAAGACAATAGAATTTAAAATTATTGCCATCTTTTTTGTAAAATGTAGTTTGTAAAATTTATTAAGGCTTCCTATTTTATTAGTTTTTATTTTTACTGGAAAGATAAGAAAATATTCTGGCAGGCATGTCATAAAGCTTCTTTGCTGATTTCATTTAAATTATTACTTCTATATATATATATAATATATATATATATATATATTATATATATATATATATATATATAATATATATATATATATTATATATATATATATATATATATATATATATATTATATTATTTATATATATATATATATATATATATATATATATATAATTATATATAATATATATATATATATATATATATATATATATATATATTTATATATATATATTATATAAGGTTTCCAGAAACGAATTTTCGTCAACCTTTGAAATGGCTTTGTGTCTTGGTCCGAGGTTCGACTTCCGCAAGGATGCCTATCCTATTAGCGAATTTATTCCCAAAGGAAATTCGCTAAAATTGCTATAGAATATATTATTGATGAACGATAACGAAACTAATGATGAAAAAGAAGATTGGTTACAATACAACCTTCCTTATTCTTCTATTGTTTTTCTAATAAACAATCGAACGTTTTTTATTACGAAGTTTTGTAATTTATGTTATCATTAAATGATAACATGGACATTGAAAATACGCCGCCAGAATTGAAACATTTGGCCAACGAGGCGATCGAAAGAAGTGTACCGGCAATTTTTTATACATTATACTTATTTCCTCAAAATAGTTGTTTATTATTACTACGCCCGAAAAAAATAGCATATGCTACACGACTGGGAATGGATATTTCACCTCGGCTTCATTTGTCTCGCTTCACTCGAGAGTAAATATAGTCGCACTATTAGAAAAGGCCGTGGTTTGTCTTATATTCACATCTGACATAAGAACATAACACCGTGTTATGTTCACAGTCTTGTAACATAATATACTTTTTCGCACCTTGTAAATCAATATTATCTTTTATAATTTTCGTGTATTTGTTCACGTGTTTTCCTTTTGCTTGGAAAAGACTGTGTGCTACATATTAACCTATATTTTTTTCTGGTAGGCAATATTTTCCCCTTGTAGAACATTGACTTACAAAAAATGCAATCTCATGTTGTTAAAATGGAACTAGTATTACTTTACTCTTTGCCATGGTTTCCAATTTCTCATTGCTTTTTACCTGTCGGCTAGTAGAAATAAATGCACTTAGGATAAGGTTATTATTTGACGTCAAAGCAGATATCTCTACTTAACGGGTTCTAAAGCAGATAGAGCAGGGAATCAACCTGATTCTTCGTTGAAAACCTTTCGAGTGCTTTAGTTCTCTAGTCAAGTTTAATTTTTTCTTACTTACTATATGACGTCTATAAGAGTTATTTCATTTCGTTCCATTTAAACAATCTTTTTTATAACTATTTCTAATTCTTTTCTAAAACTATTCTTTATTGTTTCCATTTTATTAAAGAACTCAAACTCCCTTTTTATCTTGTTGTTTATGACTTAAACTTCTTTTCTAAACTATTATGAGTATAGGAGTACTTCATTGAAATAGGAAATAAAAAAATGTTGTTGTTCACAGTTAAGTTTGATAAGGCAATATGGTTTTCTTGAAAACAAGGTTTTACTCTGATGTCTACTATTATCGTACTACTTTTCCAACAATTTTGTCATTTGATTTTTCTTCTCTTATTTTTACTTTTTTTCCTCTTAGATTCTTTTGTTTTGTTGTTCAGATTAGTTTTATTGGAAAATTTGTGAAACAGTTTAGTTTTAATTCTAAGTTTGATTTAGGCTTATGAGTAGAATTAAACTTTTCAGTGGAAAATGAGTTGAGTAATATCTGTACTTTGAAGTTTTTAATTAAAAACTTTATTATTTGTAACTTAAAGATTGTTTAATAATTTTAATTTTCTGTTTTCGAATGTATTTGAAAGTCTTCAAAATGTATAATATTTTTTTTTAAAAAAAAAATTGTAAAGTGCCTCCTCACACTTATTGTTATAGGAATCTTTCCTAAGAAACAATGAAATTATGTTTATGTTTATGTTTATCTGTACTTTGAATAGATATTTAATATTTAAGATGTTTCTTAAATTTCTTTTACTAAGTTTTCTAAAGATAAAGTACCTGAGAGAGGTATCGAAAAATAAGTTTTGAACTGTTAAGAACTTGAATACTAGGTAAAATTAATGGAGAGTTCAGTTTAGTATATTTAATTACATGAACCAGACATTTTGCCTGGCGAAGCGTCTTCTTAATTTTATATAGTGTCTGAGAGAGTTATTTTTACCATATCCGCATTCAGTCTTATTGGTATTTTGTCAAAGATATGTTAAAATCTATTATATATTAAATAAAGACTTCTATTTCATTTTTTCCTTACATTTACCCATAGGTATTTATTGTGTTTGTCTAAAAAATCTTACCGATATTTCACTAGAATTATCTTTTTTAGTGTTTTTATGATGTTGTGTGGGGTTTTATATCTGTTTGTGTGTCTGTATCACACAAGGCGTCTGCTCTTTTCTTGCTAAATGTTGAAACTTAGTATTGTGGACAAATTTCTAGTTGCAACATTTTTAAGCCTTGTTAATACTCAACAAAAACTCCAAACTTTCTTAAAAATCGAAAATTTGATTAATCGAGTTAAAATTTGACACATTCCTCTCTATGTTACAAATATAATAATGTATAATATTATGTGATACTATAATTTTCACATATTTTGTGTATACAACTAGATCAGTATAAATTATATCTGTAGTATTAATAAAACACCCAAGTCTCTCCATATATAATATTTATTGACAGAGCCTGCTTTCAACCTTTCGGTCATCATCAGTGCCTGAACAATGAAAAATAAATCAATGCCTTCTTTTTCTGTATCTGTAGTATTTGTGAACTCTGGGTTGTAGAACACTTCTACTAAGTAAACTTTTAAGTTTAATTATCCACCGAAACAAGTTTAGTTATTAAATATATCCACCGAATCGCATTTAAATATTGTCCGCTATTGTGAATTTTCAACTTTGATGGACCACACATTTTTAATTTCTTTATTTGGTTTTCATTATGTTGTAAAAACTCTGTGTAATACTTACCAGCTGGAACCATTGTGCCAATATTTCCAAACATTTAGAACTAGAACTTGAAAGTTTTTTCCTTTATAGGTATTGTTAAAGAAAATGTTGTTAATAAGAATGTTAATATCCTGTCTCAAATTACTTATTTATTTTTGTAGCAAACATCTGGCATTGGCCTTAAGATGTTTTCTTTATTTTTATTTTTTTAAATAAAAAATATTCCTGCTAGGAAATGCTGTCTACTTGTAAAATTACCATTGGTGCAAAAAACACCATGTAATTTTCCACATGGTATCATTATTAATTACTCTGATAATTTGTTCGACGTACCCTTTATTCAAGTCTCTAAGACTAATGCAATTTGACTACTGCAATTTTAAATGGCAATGCAATTTAGGGAATTCAAAAAAGGTTTGGAGTAGCACAGCCTTAAAGCTCTTAAAACAACACTTAAAATAAAAAAATAAATAAAATAAAATAAAATATGTTTATTCTGCTTTACAAAATTAAATATTACAAAATACTTCTATTTTATAAGCACATCTTCGAATGAGTCGTGCTCGTGCTCGAGGATGGCTGGAGCAGTTAATGTGTAACTATTTGTAACCTGCTCTTTGTTTTTTCAAAGAATAGGCAATCGGGTCCAAACGTTTTTTTCTATGTTTTAACAACCACCAGTCTACAAAATATTTTTTGTAGACTTGATTGAGCTAATTCATCAATCCGAGATTTGGTAGAAAATAACATATTTTGTAATGTTCAATTTAGTTTAAAACAAATAACTTAGTATCCTGATAAAATTAAAAAAGTTTTGCCTTTTTATTGTACAGAATATTTTTCTAAAACTTAAGCCAGTGTGGTAGAATATAAACTTAGTTCTTTTAACTTTTGTTGCCATATTAAATGGTGTGAAAAACATAAATAAATATTCTGTTGTCTCCAGCCGTCTTACTCTTTCACTTTATATTATATACATCAGATCAACAAGGAGATGTTACTTTCTTATCAAATTAAATAAAATTCGTTATTAAACTTAGTCTAAAATAAAAGTTTCAATTTGTACAAAACTTTCTAATTTTTTTTTACAAAACTAAATCTTTAATATTTCAAAGGAAAAGAAAAAGTAAGACAAAAAAAACTAAAATAACCAAGAACTAAATTCGGATAAAACTTTGAAAGTTGTGAAATAGACTGCAAAGCTTAAAGTCAAGCTCAAAAAGAAAAGAAAGCTATGCATTATGTATCAGCTTCACTATTTACACTGCACCTTTTTACTCGCTTTAGTTTCTCCCACTATTACTCTTTTTTATTAATTTCGCAAGTATATACGAGTGAGATAGAGAGAATGATTTTGGTATGATACGAATTTTTACCACTTTCTAATTAATTTTAAAAAGTTTTTGAAATGAACTAAAATTAGTTTTCGTGTGGAGGGAAAACTTGATGCAGCAAAATGTATTTAATTGAATTCTAAATTGATGATTATTTAACGTCTGTGTTGCCACCCACGTGTTTTCCTAAAAATTATTAAAACTTTATCCCAACATACTCTTATTTGTTAATAAACTTTGATGAAGAGATGATTGATTATTTTACTTAATAATAAATCATACAATTTTATCTGTATTTGATTCTCTTAAATCATCAATTATGATCTAAATTTTACTTAAGTAGCCTAAATTCTTTTTTCCTTTAAAAAACAGTATTAATTGGATGGGTGGCGAAAGTAAGGTCAGGAGTATACAGAAAATTTAGTTCGGAGAACCGTTTCAAAAAAACGTTTCGCGAAACACAAAGATGTTAGAGAGCAGTTCAAATAATCCTTCTGATACTACGATGCTAGTAGTTATAAAGTTATCTGTTCTTTCTAATAAGGTATATTTGCCGTGAAACTTGTCGTATAAAGGTAGACATGCTCTGTCTGAGTGTAACAGAATTGATTTGATTTCAAATTATAAAACGCTTTAGGGCGAAACAAAGACTGGTTTAAACGTGTCTGATTGAAGCAGGTTGTAATTAAAATCCTGTTATCTGCTTCGTTCTTTCAAAATAAAACAAAAAATCGAATACGGGACACCTTGATACTATTCCTCATCACTAACAATAAACTTATCAATTTAGAATTGAATCTAATAATTCAGTTTCAATCAGTTTTGGATTTTTAATGCGAATACATCACTTTTAATCACGGTATAAGTGAGGGAATGTAAAGCATAACAGAAATATAAGTGGATGTTTCTTATTAACGTTACAAGTACTATAATAGCAATTACATTATCTAAAACTATCTAAAAGGATTTATAAAAAGAGGGGCTAATTACTTTAAACTGCAATTAAATGTAAAAGCTTTATCCTATTAACTATTTATTTAATCCTATTTGTTACTCATGATGCATTTAAATGTTCTTATCTCTCGGTTTTTAAAGCTCCACACGTTCACCCGATATCCACCACATATTGACTTTTATCCCTTATTTAATTAAAAATAAAAGTTTAGCCTTTAATCCGTTTTGCCGTTCTGATGTTGTTTACCCGCTCTTACTTTAATTAATGGTATCACGCGATCATTCTATTATAATTATTTATATTTTTATTTCATTTTTCGTTTTAATGTAAATATTTGTCAAAAACATAGACTTTACTGATGTTTAATAGTGATAATGTTGTGATAGGTCTAATCGATTTTATTTAACTTTTAATGGATTTTTATGATTAGTTTAAAGTTTAATAGAAGGTATTATTACTGCGGAATATTAAAGAAATATACTGAAGGAGTTCTATGTTAAGGTTTATTTAAAGTGGTTGGAGTTAATAAAAATAATTTATTCTTATAACTTTAAAAACCGGAAAAAGAAGTTACAAATAATAACCTGAGTTATAATCAGACGCTGCGCCCAGATTGTTAATACAAAATTATGGGTACTTTTGAACTTTTCCTCAACACATCATATTCGCTACGCTCATAGTCTCTACTTCGGACTCGCTTCGCTTGTCCTCTGAATGTACAATATGCAAATTTACACTGCAGCACGTCTTCAGACCCGCTTCGTTTCGGACCGTCCTCACATAGTAATTACATTAGTTTTATTAGCAGCAGTAACCCATCCAGGCACTGACCTCGTTCGATGCTGCTTATCTTATATCCAACAAAAACCATACTCATACCTGCCGTATTTTAACTTAGTTTACTTATTTATTTCGTAAAGACTTGCACACACCAAATTTCAGCTTAACGGAATTATTTTCCGATGATTTGTAATTTTTAAAAATCTTAACAAGTCATTCGATAAAAATAAGTTAATGCTAATAATGACACTTGGCACATATTTTAGTCTTATATATGACTAATTGCGTGCCAAATCTCAACCTATCGACAAATTATTCTGCGTTTTATGTATTTTCAGAATTTTTGCAGTGACATTATTGCCGGTTATTGAAGTCGTAAAATTATTTTCCGAATAGACCTAAAGTTTGGTTGTTGTTCTAAGTTTTAACTCTCTAGCTTATGCTTCAGAGTACTTATGTAAACAGGAAGATACAACGGTGACAGACAGACAACTCATTGAAAATCACTCAGGAGGTCTTAAATACACTTGAAACGGATAATTCCCTTTAATATTATTTTAGTTTGGGAATATTTTTGCTAAAACAATACTTTTCCCATGTACCTACGGTATAAGGAAGAAAAAGTAAGAGTCATCACTTTACACAATAGAGATCCCCCCAAGTTGGTTAGATGAAATTGAGCACCAGTGGAGTCGTTCATTATGGGTGAAAGAAAAGAGTATCTCTTTGTGAAGAGACTCTTTTCTTTCACCCATAACTTAAGACAGTTCAAAAACTAGAGAGAGAGGAGTCTATTATGGCTTTTTAGTTATTAGACACCTCTGGAACGAATTTCTGACACAATCCCGACTGCCTACTCTCGCTATGCGACCCAATCTCATTAGCGATTGATCCTTTTCAATTGAAATTTTCTACAAAATTCAACAGAAATAATTTTCTTATTATTGGATACACTTGTATACAACAAAAGACATAATTATTAAAGAGGTTAATTAAAATTGTTTTATTTATATTTAAAGTTTTGTTAAAAGTACCTTTGAGTTTTCCATTCCGAGAAATATGACGTTGAAAAAACACATAATAAAAGTAATTTGCTTATTTTTGAATACTCTTTATAGAAAATGATTATATACTACAAAAATGAATTAAAATTTTATGATGATGAATTTAGGAATTTAACATTTGATAATTAACATTTAAAAGCACTTTTAAGTTTTTCATTGAGTCAATTTATTTAGGGGTTTAATGATTTGTAACATATTTTGTTACACTAACCTTAGAATAATTAAAATTGCATTAGTTTCTATTATCTTGCTCCTTACTAAAGCTTTGTAATAACTTCAGATAACTATTATAAGAACAGTTTTATATGATTTATTTAGTAAATAGATTTTTTGCTGCCGACACAAAATACCAGTTTTTTAGTTTAACAAAATGAAAGGCAGTTAAAAGCTTTAAACTGTTTCTTTTAAATGAAACAGTTTAAAGCTGTTTAAATAAAACGTCTTCGGACTTACTTAGCTCGGCCTTAGACTAAAAACATCATTTATTTTATTTCTGTCACCTATCCATGCTGCTGCTTAACACTTATAATACCAAAAAAGTCGCATATACGTTAGGTGCATTGAAATGAAACATTATTCCCGGTTGATGACGTCATGAAACATTTATTTTTTAACAAAGATTCAACTGTTGTCATAAATACTCAGCAGCCACGATGATAACAGGCTGACAGACACACACACACACACATATACAACTTTGCAAAAACGCCTCAGGAGATCTTAAAAATGTGAAGATATGAAATTTGGTAGAATGGGTCAGCCCAACATGATCTTTTTAGTTTATATTAAATTAATTATATTTTTAATGCCCTTAATAGAAAGATGCGAGGGGGTAAAAAAAGTCTCGAGATGCTTCTTGTAAAGGATGAGACACCCATGACAGCTATAGGCTTGGCGGGGGTACTACCATGCCCCAAGATTTTTTAACAATTACAAAATTAATTTCTACATTTACTCACCTTCTAGCTACATACTTTAAGTACGTAGAAAAAGTATTGTGTTCACCCTAAAACTCCGAAGGTATCCGTCTATCATAACCATCTCCTTTATTCATCTGCTACGTAGCTGGGAAATAAAAAAATACTTATATCTGTAAACATTTGTTTCCTTTTAATTGGTATTAACCCCATTAACACTTAAAATACTTCTCTATTATCTTCAAAATTATTGTACCATTTTGGATGAATTTTTATTTCTTAAACTACGCAACTATTATAAATAATTGCACAAAATATATATAATGTTAATCTAAAAATCTTAAACGTTGTGGCATTTGCGTGATGGTAAGAAAGTAATTTTTCATTTCGACTAAGTATTTACCTATTATAAATGCTGACGACATTATTATCAAACACTTACCTAAATCTTAAAACACTTATACTTAATCATGTTGAGCATTGCGTGTTAACAGCGTAGCCAACCTGTGTAAGAGCTGTGTTCGACAAATTCATTATTGTTATTATGACCTTCCTTAGAACACTTAATTATTTTGTTCGTCTATTTTTTATATTTTTGCATCCATGCTGGTCTATGTTTTAATTATATGTTGTTAGTATATAAGATTAAAGCTTTGTTATTGTTTTATGGGAACATTTATGTAATTAATCAAAAAATGTGGCAGTCCGTCACTAAATGTAATATATTTTGAAGAAATTATTTTTTTACTTAGTGTATTACTAAGCCAAGAAATAAGTAAGGGCAGATCCGGATAAATAGTGAATTGCCGTCGACAAAATCATAAACAATATTTTGGGGCCGATTTACGATGCATCTCGGAGATACATCCTAGTTGGGGTTGCTCATCAAATAAAATAAGAATAGCAAATACATTTAAAACAAGAAACTGAACATTTATTCTTTATAAAGATTACATTAAGAGGACTGTATTTTGTAGATTTAACTATTAAAAATTCTGGCGCGGTGGTCCGCATGTCGGCGAATTTCCTTTGGATGCGTGTTTCCGTGCCTTTTATTATATAAGTTTACAACTACTAAATAAATAATTCCGGCGCGGTGGTCCGCTGTCGGGCGAATTTCATTTAGAATGCGTGTTTCCGTGCTAAACAACCCATATCTTGCTTATGCAAGAACCATATCCATTGCGTGGTTCCGGTTCATGCTGTCAAGCACTGCTCGTAACTCATTTTGTCTGTATTTTCCAAAGGAAATGCGCAAATTATCTAGTTGGTTGTACAAAACTATGCCTCTAAAATTAAAAGTACGCACTATTATTTGCACTAGTTTAAAGCTTAGTTACTTATCTTTAAGCTTAGTCAGTTATCTTTAAAGGTTTTAGCGCATTTCCTTTGAAAACAGACAAAATGAGTTACGAGCAGTGCTTGACAGCATGAACCGGAACACGCAATGGATATGGTTCTTGCATAAGCAAGATATGGTTGTTTAGCACGGAAACACGCATTCTAAATGAAATTCGCCCGACAGCGGACACCGCGCCGGGAATTATTATTTAGTAGTTTAAACTTATATAATGTAAAAGGCACGGAAACACGCATCCAAAGGAAATTCGCCCGACATGCGGACCACCGCGCCAGAATTATTTTTTAGTTGTAAACTTATATTAAAAAACGGTAAAACATTATGTCCCTACTAGATTGAACCCAGGTACTCTGGTTTGAGTGCTCGCATCCAAAGGAAATTCGCCCGACATGCGGATCACCGCGCCAGTATTATTTCTAGTTGTAAACTTATTAATAAAAAAAACGATAAAAATTATCGACCCTTCCAGGATGTGAACCCAGGTACTCTGGGTTTGAGTGGTCGTATTGACTCCGCACCACTGGCATTCAACTCAGAGGCCCAAAAACATTGAAAACGACACCCTACTCGAAATTTAATTTTCAACGACCGTAATTTTGGTTTTCTATAATTTTTGTGGTTTTTCGACTTTTTGGTCACTTAGAGTGGTCGTATCGACTTTGGACCGGTTTCATTCGATTCAGCGCCCAAAAAATACATAGAAAACGACACCCTACTCGAAATTTAATTTTTTATCGACCTAAATTTTGGTTTTGGGTAATTTACAATGGTTTTTTTCGATTTTTAGGTCACTTAGAGTGGTCGTATCGACTTCGGACCGGTTTCATTCGATTAAGCGTCTCAAAAAACATAAATATTGACCTTTTTCGCGGCAAAAAAAATTAACCCTGAATTTTGCCGATTTTTTGAAAAATTCGCTGACTCAGCAAACCGGGTTAATGACGTCACAAAAACCTGGTTTTCAATAGGGTTCGTGTCCTCCCAAAAGTTGATTTTTGTACCAAGTTTGGTTAAAAAATATTAATCCGTTCGAAAGATAGAGTGTTTACAAGAAAGTGTCTAGAAATACATATGTATATAATATATATAATATATATATATATATATATAATATAATATATATAATAATATAATATATAATATATAATATATATTATATATATATATATAATATATATATATATATATATATATATATATATATATATATATTATATATATATATATAATATATATATATATATATATATATATATATATATATATATATATATATATATATATAAAGTCTCGCGAAACTTATTTTTTCGTCATAAGGGACCTCTGATACGGATTTGTGTAGTGGTCCAAGGTTCAAATTCCGCCATGACGCCTATCCCATTAGGCGAATTTCCAAAGGAAATTCGCTAAAATTATAAGGATTTCCTTTTAATAAAATCATAAGAAAAATCAAATTTATACTTTAGGCTGTTTTTTTCAAGTACAAAATTACAATAATTATATAGTAAAACGTTAAAATACAAATCAAAACACAAACAATGTGCGGGAAACTGAAATAAATTTATTAATTATAACCTTAAATCATTCTTGATTCTCTCAGAGCCCCTGAGAGCCCCCAAAAGATGTTTCAGGTCTCTCAATGTATTGAGATAGCCTATGCCCCCTCTAGTATATATCTCTATGACGAAATACATATTGTAAATAATACTCTATTCTGAAACTGGACTTACTACTAAAACTTGACTTATTACACGATATAATAAAACTTTGACATACCACTGCGTGCGTGAACAATATCATCGTTTGAAAAAGTGCCCTATTTGTCTGTCAGACTGACAGAACATTATTTTATTAGTGTTATTCCAATGACGTTGATCGGATTTCAATTAAATGAATGTGACGTAGGTATATTTGATTGTAAAGCATTTTAAAATCAAATTTTATGTGAATCTGAAAGTACAACTCTAGTATACTACAAGTAAAAAGCTACAAGTTTCCCAGTAATTGTAAGAAATTATTTTCACTGATGTACAAGTGTAGACTGGTAATTACTAGCGGTTTTTTACAATTGTATTAAAAACACTTGTAGGTTACAAGTTTTACCTTAGATCTCTTAGGAAATAAAGATATTTGTGTTTAACTGTGTTAAAATTTAAAAAACCCCAAACAATTTTAGAAACTATTATATAAAAATAACCTAACCCGTTAGCATGAGTTACATTAGGTTCGGCCTTAGATAAATATTTTACAATGAATTGTAGTAGACAAGAAAATGTTAATGAATTAAAAAACGCTGCAAATGTACAAGTGTATTTTTATAATTTTTGTTACTACAAGACTTTTACTTTCGTGAAACAAGGCCCAGGTATTTGTTGAGATATTTTAAATTGTATTGTTAAGGTGCCCATTTCTTGACTAGCCTTTATCCAAATTTAAGAAGATAATCTAATCTAATGTACAGAAGATAACATACAAAAATTTTAAAGTCATACGACTTTCTTTGTCACAAAACTAAGAGGCCGAGCGGAACACATTTCACATCCCTTGGTATACCAAAAGCCATTTAAAAATGCGTGCTACACATAGCACTTATTTTTACATATAACTTATATTTATTCTATTTTACTGTAAAGTAATCATATAATAATATTTATATTACTATTTATTCACTATTAAAACTATCATAATGCATCAAATAAGCTTTTTGCATATGAGCAAAAAGCTTTGTCTATGTCTGGCAGAGTATTTTTATTTTTATTCGATTTTGTAAAATAAGTATTTTAAACTATAGAGGCAACAAAATCGTACTAATTAATTGAAAATGTATGTTTTTTTAAAACTTATAATTAAAAGTTGTTAACTTCCTGGCCGTGATTTTTATAAAAATATATTCAATTTTATTTTGTTGTATTTAATAGAAGAATAGTTTTTTTGCCTGAGGGAAAGAATAACGTATTTTTATAAAAGGTTTAACATTTTTTCACTTAAGAATAATGGTGAAAAGTTCTTTGATATCGGATTTTCAATAATTTTATTAAATAACTCTGTTCTCTCAATTTTTTATACAAACCTTTTTTATGCCAATTAATGAATACTGATGCATGAAGTGATTTGATGAAGTTGACTTTGTTAAACTAATATTGTAAAATTCGAGTTCACATCGGAATTGCTACGCTCGTCCTTACTGCTTCGGACGCGGTTCGCTTTTCATCAGACAGTAAATGGTTACCCACCTGTCCTGGCAATGATTTATCTTGATGCGCTTAACTTTTATAATCCAACATAACCTTTATGTTAACAATTAACATACTTGCTGTATTGAAACAAAACTTACTATGCATATTTATTATGTAAACACCTGTATCAAAAATCAACTCAATTGGAGTATTTTCCATTTTTTTCGAAACGTACTCAAGTTATTTGATATGATTGAACTAATGCTGACAATCAGATAAAACTTGGCCCATATGTTGGCCTTATATATCTATGTATATACATAAAATCAGAATTGATCACAATTTTTTTTGCGTTTTATGAATTTTCTAAATTTCGACTGAGTCATTATTGCCGATTAATGACGTTAAAATAAAAATACTATCCGGGTAGCACAACTAGACCTAAATATTGATTTTTATTTCAAGTATGTATCTAGCATAAACACAATGCGACTTACATTGATAACACACACACACATATACACACACACACATACATAAACCCAGGAGGTCTTAAAAACGCCTGAAATGGACACTTCAGGTGAGACCTCGTTTTACAAACACAATACTTGTGTAAGAGTGAAGAAAAGTAAATGTTAAGTGATTCTATATTATTACAGTTCCTTACTAATTTTGGGGTTGGAAGATAACAATTAATGAATCCTGGCTTTTCGCAGACTTTAGTTTCTCTTCTAAACCCTCCTCGTGAAGAAAAACTATCTGTCCTTGCATTGGGGCTTGAGCCAAGTCAAGAGCTTACTCGTTTTACAAGACGCACTACCTTCGTGCCACGCCCTCAGTGGCGTTTCTATTACTATAGTATGACACACGGTTATCATCTGTTGACAGCGTGGAAAAATAGTGTTGGTGAACCAATGAGGTTAGCTTGATATGCAATTGTGGGCGTGGGTTAACACCAGGACTAACCTCATTGGCTCCATCGCATTATTAACTTCCTACACTGGTAACTGATTTTAAACGTGTGCCATACATATTATAGTTACACATTTAAACTCAAAGAAAAAGGTGAAACAATATTTCTGATGTTTGTTACACATAAGAGTCTTTGGTTATAATTGAGACTACGGTTTCGTCTCTGTTTTGTTATAACTTTTAATGCAAAACTGACAATCATCTAAACCCAATCAACTAAATTATAAGAATAAACCTTGTAATTGTCATTTATGATGAAATTTTGGCAAAAATGCTAATAAAAAATATTATTCATTATCTCTGAAAGAAGTTTTTCGACATTTAGAACTAAAATATGTCCCCACGTTTTTTTTTCAGGAGCTCCTCAACTATCGTTTGACGAACTTCTTCAAGAAATCAAGAAAGAAGATGCTAAGCGTCCCCGTCCAAAGCCTCAACCAGTTACCAAGAAGCCGCCCATAGATTTACCTAAATTTGACATAGATCAACTAACTAATGTCACCGCCCAGCTTGGTGGGACGGCTTATCTCACGTGTAGAATATTAAATCTAAATAATAGAGCTGTAAGTTTATTTGCTTTTCATAAATTTTAAGTGTTTGCTCTGATGAGTTAGATGTAAGAGAACGAACTTTAGACATGACATTTCCAAGATGTAGCATTGCATTTTGCTTGTTACATTTCTAGCTGCCTCTCGCACAATTATATTGAATCAACTATTCATGTTTTGCAAAACTCTGTAGTACCAAATGATATATGTTTTACTTGCCAAATATGATGGCGATAAGAGAGCACCGGTCGTCTCTGGTAAATAATTTACATTATTTTCTTTGGAAATTTAATTGAAGGTCAGAGTGAGTTCAGGCTTTGTCAGCGCCCTGATGAGTTAGACGTAAGTAAACAAAGTAAGATATAACACACTGCCGAACCATCATTAATGGAGCTTGTTGAATGATGGAATAGCTCGAAGATAAAGCATTGCCCTTGGCTTGTTACATTCCATAATTAAGTCATAATTAAGTTATATGCTAATTGCGCCTCTTAGGATGAAACAAGGTTCATTTTGAAGCCTACGACTATAAGAAAACCATTTCGATAGCCTTACGCTTTGTGAGACGATTTGACTCGCCGTGGTTCGGCCTTTAGTTGATCACAGCTGCCTCCGTGACTGTAAAAGCACTCGTTTTTGTCACCGGAGGTGCGGTGTTTGCAGTCCAGTCTATACTCTCAGTTTATATAAAAGTATTTGTTAAAAGAAATTTCGCCAACTTTTCTTAATACTACGAACACAGCAAATGCGACCCATCTGAAGTGGTTCCCTCTGGGTAAAACCCTGATGGGGCTAAATGGCCGAAAAACGGACATTCATTTATTATTAGTGAACACTTGTCTATTTTTGTCAGCGCCAAAACGACGAGATGGTATCGCTATTTTCATTTTGCTTTCGAAATTATTGTTCCAAGTAAGAAACTATGCCTCCCTATATTATTCCTAAAGTATAAAAGTAAAACTCGTATTCAAAAAATTTCGTAAAAAATAAAACATGGTTCGCATTTTTTTAAAAGCTGTTGCTTTGAATAAATAAAAAAAACTTGGAGACGTGAGAGAAATCTCCAAAGGCTGAATGTTTTCTTTTCTTTTGTCCATTATTTTTATGGACTCCAATACTTCTAAAAATGATTTTTTTAACATTACACGTTCATTATCAAATACTTTAAAGACTATAATATACTTGTGTAAAATAAAATTTGTTCAATTTGAACCACTATTAGACTATATCGTGTATTTTTTCCTTTTACCATGCATTCTCCTTTTGCGTACTTATAAAAGTAAAACACTGTTACCAATAAATTAATATTAAAAGTTTTTAAAGACTAAATTTAAATCCTTTATCTAAAAATGTTTTATAATGAATTAGTTTCTAATTTAAATTTTAATGTAATTGGGTTTGGTCATATCTAATTGAACTTACTTCGGACTCCCCTTGCTCGATTTCAGAATATCATGATTACCCAAAGCTTAGAAATGAAACAAAAATTATGGTGCTTTGTGCCGTTTTGGGATGTACCAATGCAGGTCGAAGGTACTATGTGCCAGTTTCTAAAAGATCAAGTAAAAATTTGCTTTCAGAAGGGAGGGAGTCACTTGTTTCCATTTTGCACCTCTATTTTGGGGGCCAGCGCTATTAGTGTGTAGTAGAAGAAGGGAAGTTGGCAATCTTTCCCTATAGGGTTGTGTAATCTGTTGCTCTATCCACTAAGCCAATCTATCAAATAGAAAAGAGGGAAGCAATAATTGATTTATAACTTTTCAAAATTACTTTTATTAGGTTTAACCATAGGGATATTATAACTAGAGGCTGAAATATGAAACATTAAAAAAGTAACCTGAAAATTAAATCAAACAAAAAAAAAACAGTAACTTGTATGTTTATAATAGGAAAAAAAAACCCCAAACAATGCGGAAAAAGCCGACAACGATTGATTTGCTATAACCTTAACTTACTCTTAGAGGAGGATTCAATGAGGTTAGACAGAGCCCCAAAAAGATGTTTCAGGCCTATCAAGGTATTAAGATAGGCTATGCCCTCTCTAGTATATATCTCTATGAGTTTAACTATATAATTTTTTTTTCTGGCGGATGTAAAATAGGCACTTTATATCCTATAAAATAGTGGGTGGATACGTTTTTAGCGAATTTTCATAATGAAAATGACGCTTATGAGGTTGTTCGGATGACGGAAGTTGAGGGTGGGAGTGAGCGGAATCGGTTCCTATTGGCTTCCTGATAACAAAAAAATATGTCCGAAAAAAGTTTATATATATATGTATATATGTATATATATATATATATATATATATTATATATATATATATATATATATATATATATATATATATATATATATATGTATGTAAGAGTTTCTACCCTTTCGTATGGCGAACGATAACTCTCGAAGGCGTTCTCAAATTGAAACGAAACTTTGCAAATCGCGAGATGTTGAGGAGGTTACGAGGCCTATTGTTTATAAAAAATTATGACGTCATCAATCAAAGTTATGACGTCATGAAAAAAAAAATTTTTTGAAACTTGAAATGGCTTTAATACAAGATATTTCGTGTTTAGGTAGACGGCTAGCTGAATCGATTAAGACCGATTTCAGCTCAATCGAACCATCACAAATGGCGCAATCGGTATACATATATATATAATCTTGTATATATGTATACGTCCAGGTCAAAGACTTGTACGATATCTGTTGGGTTTAGTAGTGCTAGAGGGTGGGGATATAGTATAAAAGATGGACCTCTACCTCTTGCTCCATCCTGGTAAGCCTGCTGTCCCAGAGAGACAGGACAAAAATGGCTTCCACTAAACCACGCCGAACAAAGCAGGCCCGTAAAGCGGAAGAACCTCGAAGTAGTCTTTATATGGTCGAAGTCATTCTAAAACGATTGCGACCGGTTTCAGCTCAATCAGACAATCCTAAGATAGATGGTTCACTCCCGAGTGTAGTAGGAACACTCAATTGACAAGTTTGTGTTTATGATTTAAGTTGGGGGTCTCATCGCTAGAGTCTTGAATAGCGCTAGTAGTAAAAATATATTTGCTCTATTCTCTACTAGATTGTGCTGTAGTATTTTTTTAAAAACAAACAATTGCCAATCGTTTAGTAAAATAAAATAAAAGTAAACAAAGATCTATGTAAAAAATATGTGACAGTTTCACGCTGTCACCACTAGACTGTACTACTTGAGCCTCCTGCATCCCATCAACTATTTTTTTTTTAAATCTTTGAGTGAGCCATCTATGTTAATATTGTTTATCTATGATCCTAAGTGACGGAAACGGTATTTTTATTTAAAAACAAAAATCATGAATATATTTTTGTTTATAATGCTTGTTAGTTTTAATATTATAGCATACTATTAATAATAAAGTATTAATAAAATCTTAATTAGTAAAATTAAATTTGTGAGAAAGCCTCTCAGGCCCGCGAAGCGGGCCTGTGTGGAGAGGCTGTGAAAATTCGCTAGGTACATGGCAAAATGCCATGTAACAAGAACAATAATGAAACAACACAACATACAAAACAACAACAATGTGGCCGCGAAGCGGCCACAGGGAGGCCCCCGGGTCGCGAAGCGGCCCGGTGGGCTGACGCTGCGGAGCGGACGAGGCGCGAAGCGCCGAGGGCGCGTAGCGGCTACGGGCCGAAGGCCCGTATTTTACAGTTTCGTAGTTTTCACTGACACCTACTGTAAAAAACTACGAAACTTTCGAAAATGTTCACTAGGTGGGCGCTAGTAGATAACTGCAAGGATATAATATTACCTTCCTCCTTACTGTTTTTGTTTATCAAATAAACAATCGAACGTTTTTGTTAACGAAGTGGTGTTATTTTTGGAAAGTAAGTTATTAATTATTTAGTATCAAGTATTTAATATTCATGGATTGTGATTCAGACCAGAATTGAAACTTTTGGCCAACGAGGCGATCGAAAGAAGTGTACAGACAAATGTTTATACATTATACTGTTTTTCTTAGAAATAGTTGTTTACTATTACTACGCCCAAAAATAGCATATGCTACACCACTGGGAATGGCTTTTTTATCTCGGCTCCTGGTATAGCTATTGTCTCGATTAGCTCGATAGTAAATATAGTCTCAATGGTGAAAATAGTTATTTATGCCATAAGGCTGAGAAGTGTGTCTTTATGGACGGCAATTAGATTTACCGACGAGCGAAGCGAGTCGGGAAAAATTGCCAAGACATAAAGACATTCTCAGCCGGATGGCATACACTATTTTTTTTTTTTTGAGGTAGCACTCATTAAATAAAGCACTCATTAAAAAAAAATCAAAAAATAGCACTCATTAAACTGCGCTGTATACTTAATTGAAAAAAAACAAACGTCCAATTATTATTAACTCCATATTATCGCCGTCATTAAATTCATCCATAGCTTCACACTTTTACTCGAAAATGTAAAAGCTTTACAAATAAACACACAAAAATTGTCAATTAGAACACCTTTTAAAAACGAAAAAAATTAGTCTACGAACAAAAACAGAAACAAAATGAACGTTTTTAAATAAAGCTCATGAAGGTTTAACACAGATTGTTTTTTGAACACGCTACATTACAGTAATGGCGGCAACATATGAATTACTTTTACGTCCTACGAGTTTTTTTTACATTCATTATTGTCCTCGGAGGTGAAAAGTACTAAATAACCTCCTATAACAATAATGATTAGCTTCTCATCCTAAAAACGGTCCAATAAAGTGCTCAATTACGTACTACCTCAAAAAAATACATTTTTTACAGTCTTGTAAAATAATATACTATTACTTTAAGTGTCTTAATGCATGTTCACATCATAAAACTATGAATGTCTCCTTGAAGGTTTTTCTTAAATATTTTTTTATATTAATAGTACTTTAATGGTTAGTATTATATTGTAAGTTTCACATACTGATTCCTGCAATGACGTCACTGCAGGACTATAATCTAACACTAATAGTAAAAAATATAAAATTCAATTGAATTACCTTAGTAATTCAATCAGCTTGGATGAAAACAACTCCGAACGTCATAAAAGTGCCTGAAGCGTTTGATTAAGTCGAAATCTCGTTTTCGGATTTTAAACATGAAGACAATACTTCCCCAATATACATAGGTAATAGACAGGTATATAGAAAAAGTAAAAATGAAACTGCTCACAGAAGAAAGAATTGAGTGTCAAATAACATTTTCTACCTGGAATGGCTTCCAACTTTTAATATCTCTTTTTATTCTTTTTAAACTTTGAAAATAGAAATTAATTTCTTTGTTTCAGGATGTTGTATGAAAATGATGCCTAGTGTACGTGAAAATACCCTTGAGTATAAGAGATGATGAGAATTTTAAAAGTTTTTTATCTCTTTATTCTTATTTTTGAGAGAGAAGCTTAAAATTATAAACTTTTATCTTTTAACTTCAACGTTAATGTTACGATATTATTTTATATTTTCCGCATAATGGAATATATATAATATACTATAAAGTAAAATATTTAAGCCTATATAGTGATAGGATGTTAAAAATATTTAAATGTTAGAATTTCAATTTAAATTCAAAACAATATTTAAGTATATTAAAGCATTGGAATTTAAGTAATTATGACAAGAAACAAATTGTATCCAAAATCGACTTTGGATTGTTTATAGCTAATCCAGGTGGAGGCTGCAATGAGTGCGCCACGAATTTAAAAAATATAAAAAATACTCTAGGATCTTATTTAATATTCACGTAAATTTGCTCCTAAATTCGTACAGATTTTTCTTGGTAAATTTGTAAAGCTAATTTAAACGATTCGCTTAAAAATTTATTTATATAAATAAATTGTTTATTTATATCTAAATACATTTT